>JANUWF010003361.1:135585-735585 GCA_026120185.1 Voacanga thouarsii
ACGCTTTTCGTACCAATTTAAAGAAATCTAACGGTCCGATCATTAGTTGAAATTGACTATCTTTGTAGATGCATTAGGTTTTCGGTCTTTTTGTAGATATTTTGTTGGATTGCATGCCCAAATATTTCCGATTAACTTCAAACATGGTCATAACACTTTTTGTAGTAATTTAAACAAATCTAACGGTTGGATCATTAATCTAATGTGCCTATATTGGTAAATGCCTTAGGTTTACGGTATTTTTGTTGATAGTTGTTGGATTGCATAACACTTTTATTAGCAATTTAAACAAATCTAACGGTCGGATCAATAATTTAAAGCGCCAATATTTGTAAATGCCTTAGGTTTTCGTTATTTTTGTAGACATTTTGTTGGATTTAATGCCAAAATATATCCTATTAAATTCAAACGAGGTCATAACATTAGTTGTAGTAATTTAAACAAATTCGACGGTCGGATCATTATCTTAAAATGCCAATCATTGTAAATATCTTAGGTTTTCAGTCTTTTTGTAGACATTTGATCGATTGCATGCCAAAATATATCCGATTATTTTCAAATTTGGTCATAACACTTTTTGTAGCCCTTTAAACAAATCTAACGGTCGGATCATTAATTGAAAGTGCCTATCTTTGTAAATGCCTCAGATTTTCGGTGTTTTTGTTGATATTTTGTAGGACTACAAGTAAAAGTATACCCGATTATCTTAAAATTTATTCATAACACCTTTAGTGTCAATTTAAACAAATCTAACGGTCAGATCAATAATTGAAAGTGCCTATCTCTGTATATGCCTTAGGTTTTCGGTCTTTTTGTATGTATTTTGTTGGACTGCATGCCAAAATATATCCGATTATCTTCAAATTTGGTCATACAACTTTTTGTAGCAATTTAAACTAATCTAACGGTCGGATCATTAATTTAATGTTCTTATCTTGGTAAATGTCTTAGTATTTCAGTATTTTTGTTGATATTTGTTGGATTGCATACCAAAATATATCCGATTATCTTCAAATTTGGTCATAATACTTTTATTAGCAGTTTAAATAAATCTAACGGCCCGATCATTAATTGAAAGTGCCTATCTTCGTAAAAGCCTCAGATTTTCGGTAATTTTGTTGATATTATGTAGGTATTCGTGTAAAAGTATACCCGATTATCTTTGAATTTTTTCATAACACCTTTAATATCAATTTAAACAAATCTAACGGTCAAATAATTAATTAAAAGTGCATATCTTTGTAAATGCCTTAGGTTTTCGGTCTTTTTGTAGACATTTGGTGGATTGCATGCCAAAATATATCCGATTATCTTTAAATTTGGTCATAACACTTTTCCTAGTAATTTAAACAAATCAAACGGTTGGATCATTAATTAAAAGTGGCTATCTTTGTAAATGACCTAGATTTTCGATATTTTTGTAGATATTTTGTAGAACTACGTGTAAAAGTATACCCGATTATCTTTAAATTTTGTCATAACACTTTTAATATCAATTTAAACAAATCAACGATCGGATCATTAAGTAAAAGTGCCTATCTTTGTAAATGCTTTAGGTTTTCGGTCTTTTTGTAGACATTTGTTGGATTGCATTCCAAAATATATCTCGGTTAACTTCAAATTTGGTCATTACACATTTCATAGCAGCCTTAAACAAATCTAACTGGTCGGATCATTAATTGAAATTGCCTATCTTTGTAAATGTCTTAGGTTTTTTGTCCCTTTGTAGACATTTGTTGGAATGCATGCCAAAAATATATTTGATTATATTCAAACATGGTCAAAATACTTTTCATAGCAATTTATATAAATCTAACTGGTCTGATCAATAATTGAAAGTTTCAATCTTTTTAAATGCATTAGATTTTCGGTCTTTTTGTAGACATTTGTTGCATTGCATGCCAAAATATATCCGATTATCTTCAAATATGGTCATAGCACTTTTCATAGCAATTTAAACAAATCTAACATTCGGATCATTAATTTCAAGTGCCAATATTTGTAAATGCCTTAGGTTTTCGGTATTTTTGTTGACATTTTGTTGGATTGAATGGCAAAATATATCCTATTAACTTCAGACTTGGTCATAACACTTAATGTAGTAATTTAAACAAATCTAACGGTCGAATCATTAATTGAAAGTGTCTATCTTTGTAAATACATTTGGTTTTCGGTCTTTTTGTAGACATTTGGTGGATTGCATGCCAAAATACATCCGATCATATTCAAACATGGTCATAACACTTTTCCTACCAATTTAAACAAATCTAACGGTCATATAAATAATTGAAAGTGCCTATATTTGTAAATGCCTTAGGTTTTCGGTCTTTTTGTAGATATTTTGTTGGACTGCATGCCAAAATATATCCGATTATCTTCAAATTTGGTCATACCACTTTTTGTAGCAATTTAAACAAATCTAACGGTCGCATCATTAATTGAAAGTTCTTAGCTTTGTAAATGTCTTGGGATTTCCGTATTTTTATTGATATTTGTTGGATTGTATGCCAAAATATATCCGATTATCTTCAAATTTGGTCATAACAGTTTTATTAGCAGTTTAAATAAATCTAACAGTCGAAACATTAATTGAAAGTGCCTATCTTCGTAAATGCCTCAGATTTTCGATAATTTTGTAAATATTTAGTAGGACTACGTGTAAAAGTATACCCGATTATCTTTAATTTTTGTCATAACACCTTTAATATCAATTTAAACAAATCTAATGGATAAATCATTAATTGAAAGTGCCTATCATAGTAAATGGCTTAAGTTTTCGGTCTTTTTATAGACATTTTGTTGGATTGCATTCCAAAATATATCCTATTAACTTCAAACTTGGTGATAAAACTTTTTGTAGTAATTTAAACAAATCTAACGATCGGATCTTTAATTGAAAGTGCCTATATTTGTAAGTGCCTTAGGTTTTCGGTCTTTTTGTTGACATTTTATTGGATTGCATGCCAAAATATATCCAATTATCTTCATACTTGGTCATAACACTTTTCATACCAATTTAAAGAAATCTAACGGTCAGCTCATTAGTTGAAAAAGACTATCTTTGTAGATGCCTTAGGTTTTCGGTCTTTTTGTAGACATTTTGTTGGATTTCATGCCCAAATACATCCGATTATCTTCAAACGTGGTCATAACACTTTTTGTAGTAATTTAAACAAATCTAACGGTCGGATCATTATGTTAAAATACCAATCGTTGTAAATGTCTTAGGTTTTTGGTCTTTTTGTAGACATTTGTTGGATTGCATGCCAAAATATATCCGATTATTTTCAAATTTGGTCATAACACTTTTATTAGAAATTAAAACAAATCTAACGGTCGGATCATTAATTTAATGTGCCTATATAGGTAAATGCCTTAGGTTTTCGGTATTTTTGTTGATATTTGTTGGATTGCATGCCAAAATATATCTGATTATCTTCAAATTTGGTCATAGCACTTTTCATAGTAATTTAAACAAATCTAACGTTCGGATCATTAATTTAAAGTGCCAATATTTGTAAATGCCTTAGGTTTTTGATATTTTTGTTGACATTTTGTTGGATTGCGTGCCAAAATATATTCTATTAACTCCAGACTTGGTCATAACACTTTTTGTAGTAATTTAAACAAATCTAACGGTCGGATCATTAATTGAAAGTGCCTATCTTTCTTAATGCCTTAGGTTTTCGGTCTTTTTGTAGACATTTGGTGGATTGCACGCCAAAATATATCCGTTTATATTGAAAGCTGGTCATAAGACATTTGGTAGACATTTGTTGGATTGCTAGCAAAAATATATCCGATTATTTTTATATTTGGTCATAAAATTTTTTTTAGCAATTCAAGCAAATCTGACGATTGGATTATTAATCTAATGTGCCTATATTGGTAAATTCTTTAGGTTTTCGGTATTTTTGTTGATAGTTGTTGGATTGCATAACACTTTTATTAGCAATTTAAATAAATCTAACGGTCGGATCAATAATTTAAAGTGTCAATATTTGTAAATGCCTTAGGTTTTCGGTGTTTTGGTAGACATTTTGTTGGATTGAATGCCAAAATATATCCTATTAACTTCAAACGAGTTCATAACATTAGTTGTAGTAATTTAAACAAATCCGACGGTCGGATCATTATGTTAAAATGCCAATCATTGTAAATGTCTTAGGTTTTCGGTCTTTTTGTAGACATTTGTTGGATTGCATGCCAAAATATATCCGATTATTTTTAAATTTGGTCATAACACTTTTCGTAGCCAATTAAACAAATCTAACGGTCGGATCATTAATTGAAAGTGCCTATCTTTGTAAATGCCTCAGATTTTCGGTATTTTTGTAGATATTTTGTAGGACTACATGTAAAAGTATACCCGATTATCTTCAAATTTCGTCATAACACCTTTAATGTCAATTTAAACAAATCTAACGGTCAAATCATAAATTGAAAGTGCTTATCTTTGTAAATGAATTATGTTTTCGGTCTTTTTATATACATTTTGTTGAATTGCATACCAAAATATATCCTATTAACTTCAAATTTGGTCATAAAAGTTTTTGTAGTAATTTAAACAAATCTAACGATCGAATCATTAATTGAAAGTGCCTATCTTTCTTAATGCCTTAGGTTTTCGGTCTTTTTTGTAGAGATTTGGTAGATTGCACGCCAAAATATTTCCGATTATATTGAAACCTGGTCATAATACTTTTCATACCTATTTAAACATATCTAACGGTCAGATCATTAGTTGAAAGTGACTATCACTATCATTGTTAATGCCTTAGGTTTTCGGTCTTTTTGTAGACATTTTGTTGGATTGGATGCCCAAATATATCCGATTAACTTCAAACGTGGTCATAACACATTTTGTAGCAATTTAAACAAATCTAACGGTCGGATCATTAATTTAACGTGCTTATCTTTGTAAATGTCTCAGGATTTCAGTATTTTTGTTGATATATGTTTGATTGCATACCAAAATATATCCGATTATCTTCAAATTTGGTCATAACACTTTTATTAGCAGCTTAAATAAATCTAACGGTCGGATCATTAATTGAAAGTGCCTATCTTCGTAAATGCCTCGATTTTCGGTAATTTTGTTGATATTTTGTAGGACATCGTGTAAAAGTATACCCGATTATCTTTGAATTTTTTCATAACACCTTTAATATCAATTTAAACAAATTTAACGGTCAAATCATTAATTAAAAGTGCCTATCTTTGTAAATGCCTTAGGTTTCGGTCTTTTTGTAGATATTTTGTTGGATTGCATTCCAAAATATATCCGATTAACTTCAAACTTGGTCATAACACTTTTTATGGTAATTTAAACAAATTTAACGGTCAGATCATTAATTGAAAGTGCCTATCTTTGTAAATGTCTTAGGTTTTCGATCTTTTTGTAGACATTTGTTGGATTGCTTGCCAAAATATTTCCCATTAACGTCAAACTTGGTCATACCACTTTTTGTAGTAATTTAAAGAAATCTAACGGTCTGATCATGAGTTGAAAGTGCCTATCTTAGTTTATGCCTTAGGTTTTAGGTCTTTTTGTTGACATTCGGTGGATTGCATGCCAAAATATATCCGATTATCTTTAAATTTGGTCATAACACTTTTCCTAGTAATTTAAACAAATCAAACGGTTGGATCATTAATTAAAAGTGGCTATCTTTGTAAATGACCTAGATTTTCGATATTTTTGTAGATATTTTGTGGGACTACGTGTAAAAGTATACCCGATTATCTTTAAATTTTGTCATAACACCTTTAATATCAATTTAAACAAATCTAATGGATAAATCATTAATTGAAAGTGCCTATCATAGTAAATGCCTTAAGTTTTCGGTCTTTTTATAGACATTTTGTTGGATTGCATTCCAAAATATATCCAATTAACTTCAAACTTGGTGATAAAACTTTTTGTAGTAATTTAAACAAATCTAACGATCAGATCTTTAATTGAAAGTGCCTATCTTTGTAAGTGCCTTAGGTTTTCGGTCTTTTTGTTGACATTTTATTGGATTCCATGCGAAATTATATCCAATTATCTTCAAACTTTGTCATAACACTTTTCATACCAATTTAAAGAAATCTAACGGTCAGCTCATTAGTAGAAAAAGTCTATCTTTGTAGATGCCTTAGGTTTTCGGTCTTTTTGTAGACATTTTGTTGGATTTCATGCCCAAATATATCTGATTATCTTCAAACGTGGTCATAACACTTTTTGTAGTAATTTAAAAAAATCTAACGATCGGATCATTATGTTAAAATGGCAATCCTTGTAAATGTCTTTTGTTTTCGGTCTATTGGTAGACATTTGTTGGATTGCTAGCCAAAAAATATCCGATTATTTTCAAATTTGGTCATAACACTTTTATTAGCAATTTAAACAAATCTAACAGTTGGATCATTAATCTAATGTGTCTATATTGGTAAATGCCTTAGGTTTTCGGTATTTTTGTTGATAGTTGTTGGATTGCATAACAGTTTTATTAGCAATTTAAACAAATCTAACGGTCGGATCAATAATTTAAAGCGCCAATATTTGTAAATGCCTTAGGTTTTCGGTATTTTTGTAGACATTTTGTTGGATTGAATGCCAACATATATCCTATTAACTTCAAACGAGGTGATAACATTAGTTGTAGTAATTTAAACAAATCCGACGGTCGGATCATTATCTTAAAATGCCAATCATTGTAAATATCTTAGGTTTTCGGTCTTTTTGTAGACATTTGTTGGATTGCATGCCAAAATATATCCGATTATTTTCAAATTTGGTCACAACACTTTTTGTAGCCCTTTAAACAATTCTAACGGTCGGATCATTAATTGAAAGTGCCTATCTTTGTAAATGCCTCAGATTTTCGGTGTTTTTGTTGATATTTTGTAGGACTACTAGTAAAAGTATACCCGATTATCTTAAAATTTCGTCATAACACCTTTAATGTCAATTTAAACAAATCTAACAGTCAAATCATTAATTGAAAGTGCCTATCTTTGTAAATGCTTTTGGTTTTCGGTCTTTTTATATACATTTTGTTGGATTGCATGCCAAAATATATCTTATTAACTTCAAATTTGGTCATAACACATTTTGTAGTAATTTAAACAAATCTAACGGTCGGATCATTAATTGAAAGTGTCTATCTTTGTAAATACCTTAGGTTTTCGGTCTTTTTGTTGACATTTGGTGGATTGCATGCCAAAATATATCCGATTATATTCGAACTTGGTCATAACACTTTTCCTACCAATTTAAACAAATTTAACGGTCAGATCAATAATTGAAAGTGCCTGTCTTTGTATATGCCTTAGGTTTTCGGTCTTTTTGTATATATTTTGTTGGACTGCATGCCAAAATATATCCGATTATCTTCAAATTTGGTCATACCACTTTTTGTAGCAATTTAAACTAATCTAAAGGTCGGATCATTAATTTAATGTTCATATCTTGGTAAATGTCTTAGTATTTCAGTATTTTTGTTGATATTTGTTGGATTGAATACCAAAATATATCCGATTATCTTCAAATTTGGTCATAATACTTTTATTAGTAGTTTAAATAAATCTAACGGTCCGATCATTAATTGAAAGTGCCTATCTTCGTAAATGCCTCAGATTTTCGGTAATTTTGTTGATATTATGTAGGACTTCGTGTAAAAGTATACCCGATTATCTTTGAATTTTTTCATAACACCTTTAATATCAATTTAAACAAATCTAACGGTCAAATAATAAATTAAAAGTGCCTATCTTTGTAAATGCCTTAGGTTTTCGGTCTTTTTGTAGACATTTTGTTGGATTGCATGCCAAAATATATCCGATTAACTTGAAACTTGGTCATAACACTCTTTATGGTAATTTAAACATATTTAACGGTCATATCATTAATTGAAAGTGCCTATCTTTGTAAATGTTTTAGGTTTCGATCTTTATGAAGACATTTGTTGGATGCATGCCAAAATATATCCGATTAACGTCAAACTTGGTCATACCACTTTTTGTAGTAATTTAAAGAAATCTAACGGTCAGATCATGAATTGAAAGTGCGTATCTTAGTTAATGCCTTAGGTTTTCGGTCTTTTTGTAGACATTTGGTGGATTGCATGCCAAAATATATCCGATTATCTTTAAATTTGGTCATAACACTTTTCCTAGCAATTTAAACAAATCTAACGGTTGGATCATTAATTGAAAGTGGCTATCTTTGTAAATGACCGAGATTTTCGATATTTTTGTAGATATTTTGTAGAACTACGTGTAAAAGTATACCCGATTATCTTTAAATTTTGTCAAAACACCTTTAATATCAATTGAAACAAATCTAGTGGACAAATCATTAATTGAAAGTGCCTATCATAGTAAATTCGTTAGGTTTTCGGTCTTTTTATAGACATTTTGTTGGATTGCATGCCAAAATATATCCGATTAACTTCGAACTTGGTGACAAAACTTTTTGTAGAAATTCAAATAAATCTAACGATCGGATCTTTTATTGAAAGTGCCTATATTTGTAAATGCCTTAGGTTTTCGGTCTTTTTGTTGACATTTTATTGGATTGCATGCCAAAATATATCCGATTATATTGAAACCTGGTCATAACACATTTCATACCAATTTAAAGAAATCTAACGGTCAGATCATTAGTTGAAAAAGACTATCTTTGTAGATGCCTTAGGTTTTCGGTCTTTTTGTAGACATTTTGTTGGATTTCATGCCCAAATACATCCGATTATCTTCAAACGTGGTCATAACACTTTTTGTAGTAATTTAAACAAATCTAACGGTCGGATCATTATGTTAAAATACCAATCGTTGTAAATGTCTTAGGTTTTTGGTCTTTTTGTAGACATTTGTTGGATTGCATGCCAAAATATATCCGATTATTTCAAATTTGGTCATAACACTTTTATTAGAAATTAAAACAAATCTAACGGACGGATCATTAATTTAATGTGCCTATATAGGTAAATGCCTTAGGTTTTCGGTATTTTTGTTGATATTTGTTGGATTGCATGCCAAAATATATCTGATTATCTTCAAATTTGGTCATAGCACTTTTCATAGTAATTTAAACAAATCCAACGTTCGGATCATTAATTTAAAGTGCCAATATTTGTAAATGCCTTAGGTTTTTGATATTTTTGTTGACATTTTGTTGGATTGCGTGCCAAAATATATCCTATTAACTCCAGACTTGGTCATAACACTTTTTGTAGTAATTTAAACAAATCTAACGGTCGGATCATTAATTGAAAGTGCCTATCTTTCTTAATGCCTTAGGTTTTCGGTCTTTTTGTAGACATTTGGTGGATTGCACGCCAAAATATATCCGTTTATATTGAAAGCTGGTCATAAGACATTTGGTAGACATTTGTTGGATTGCAAGCAAAAATATATCCGATTATTTTTAAATTTGGTCATAAAATTTTTTTTAGCAATTTAAGTAAATCTGACGATTGGATCATTAATCTAATGTGCCTATATTGGTAAATTCTTTAGGTTTTCGGTATTTTTGTTGATAGTTGTTGGATTGCATAACACTTTTATTAGCAATTTAAATAAATCTAACGGTCGGATCAATAATTTAAAGTGTCAATATTTGTAAATGCCTTAGGTTTTCGGTGTTTTGGTAGACATTTTGTTGGATTGAATGCCAAAATATATCCTATTAACTTCAAACGAGTTCATAACATTAGTTGTAGTAATTTAAACAAATCCGACGGTCGGATCATTATGTTAAAATGCCAATCATTGTAAATGTCTTAGGTTTTCGGTCTTTTTGTAGACATTTGTTGGATTGCATGCCAAAATATATCTGATTATTTTTAAATTTGGTCATAACACTTTTCGTAGCCATTTAAACAAATCTAACGGTCGGATCATTAATTGAAAGTGCCTATCTTTGTAAATGCCTCAGATTTTCGGTATTTTTGTAGATATTTTGTAGGACTACATGTAAAAGTATACCCGATTATCTTCAAATTTCGTCATAACACCTTTAATGTCAATTTAAACAAATCTAATGGTCAAATCATTAATTGAAAGTGCTTATCTTTGTAAATGCATTATGTTTTCGGTCTTTTTATATACATTTTGTTGGATTGCATACCAAAATATATCCTATTAACTTCAAATTTGGTCATAAATGTTTTTGTAGTAATTTAAACAAATCTAACGGTCGAATAATTAATTGAAAGTGCCTATCTTTCTTAATGCCTTAGGTTTTCGGTCTTTTTTGTAGAGATTTGGTAGATTGCAAGCCAAAATATTTCCGATTATATTGAAACCTGGTCATAATACTTTTCATACCTATTTAAACATATCTAACGGTCAGATCATTAGTTGAAAGTGACTATCACTATCATTGTTATTGCTTTAGGTTTTCGGTCTTTTTGTAGACATTTTGTTGGATTGCATGCCCAAATATATCCGATTAACTTCAAACGCGGTCAGAACACATTTTTGTAGCAATTTAAACAAATCTAAAGGTCGGATCATTAATTTAACGTGCTTATCTTTGTAAATGTCTTAGGATTTCAGTATTTTTGTTGATATTTGTTGGATTGCATACCAAAATATATCCGATTATCTTCAAATTTGGTCATAACACTTTTATTAGAAGCTTAAATAAATTTAACGGTCGGATCATTAATTGAAAGTGCCTATCTTCGTAAATGCCTCAGATTTTCGGTAATTTTGTTGATATTTTGTAGGACATCGTGTAAAAGTATACCCGATTATCTTTGAATTTTTTCATAAAACCTTTAATATCAATTTAAACAAATCTAACGGTCAAATAATTAATTAAAAGTGCCTATCTTTGTAAATGCCTTAGGTTTTCGGTCTTTTTGTAGACATTTTGTTGGATTGCATGCCAAAATATATCCGATTAACTTTAAACTTGGTCATAACTCTCTTTATGGTATTTTAAACATATTTAACGGTCATATCATTAATTGAAAGTGCCTATCTTTGTAAATGTCTTAGGTTTCGATCTTTATGAAGACATTTGTTGGATGCATGCCAAAATATATCCGATTAACGTCAAACTTGGTAATACCACTTTTTGTAGTAATTTAAAGAAATCTAACGGTCAGATCATGAATTGAAAGTGCCTATCTTAGTTAATGCCTTAGGTTTTCGGTCTTTTTATAGACATTTGGTGGATTGCATGTCAAAATATATCCGATTATCTTTAAATTTGGTCATAACACTTTTCCTAGCAATTTAAACAAATCTAACGGTTGGATCATTAATTGAAAGTGGCTATCTTTGTAAATGACCTAGATTTTCGATATTTTTGTAGATATTTTGTAGAACTACGTGTAAAAGTATACCCGATTATCTTTAAATTTTGTCAAAACACCTTTAATATCAATTGAAACAAATCTAGTGGACAAATCATTAATTGAAAGTTCCTATCACAGTAAATTCGTTAGGTTTTCGGTCTTTTTATAGACATTTTGTTGGATTGCATGCCAAAATATATCCGATTAACTTCGAACTTGGTGATAAAACTTTTTGTAGAAATTCAAACAAATCTAACGATCGGATCTTTTATTGAAAGTGCCTATCTTTGTAAATGCCTTAGGTTTTCGGTCTTTTTGTTGACATTTTATTGGATTGCATGCCAAAATATATCCGATTATATTGAAACCTGGTCATAACACCTTTCATACCAATTTAAAGAAATCTAACGGTCAGATCATTAGTTGAAAAAGATTATCCTTGTAGATGCATTAGGTTTTCGGTCTTTTTGTAGACATTTTGTTGGATTTCATGCCAAAATATATACGATTATCTTCAAACGTGGTCATAACACTTTTTGTAGTAATTTAAACAAATCTAACGGTTGGATCATTATGTTAAAATACCAATCGTTGTAAATGTCTTAGGTTTTTGGTCTTTTTGTAGACATTTGTTGGATTGCATGCCAAAATATATCCGATTATTTTCAAATTTGGTCATAACACTTTTATTAGAAATTTAAACAAATCTAACGGTCGGATCATTAATTTAATGTGCCTATATAGGTAAATGCCTTAGGTTTTCGGTATTTTTGTTGATATTTGTTGGATTGCATGCCAAAATATATCTGATTATCTTCAAATTTGGTCATAGCACTTTTCATAGTAATTTAAACAAATCTAACGTTCGGATCATTAATTTAAAGTGCCTTTCTTTCTTAATGCCTTAGGTTTTCGGTCTTTTTGTAGACATTTGGTGGATTGGACGCCAAAATATATCCGTTTATATTGAAAGCTGGTCATAATACTTTTCATACCTATTTAAACAAATCAAACGGTTGGATCATTAATTGAAAGTGGCTATCTTTGCAAATGACCTAGATTTTTGATATTTTTGTAGATATTTTGTGGGACTACGTGTAAAAGTATACCCGATTATCTTTAAATTTTGTCATAACACTTTTAATATCAATTTAAACAAATCAACGATCGGATCATTAAGTAAAAGTGCCTATCTTTGTAAATGCTTTAGGTTTTCGGTATTTTTGTAGACATTTGTTGGATTGCATTCCAAAATATATCTGGTTAACTTCAAATTTGGTCATTACACATTTCATAGCAGCTTAAACAAATCTAACGGTCGGGTCATTAATTGAAATTGCCTATCTTTGTAAATGTCTTAGGTTTTTTGTCCCTTTGTAGACATTTGTTGGAATGCATGCCAAGAATATATTTGATTATATTCAAACATGGTCAAAATACTTTTCATAGCAATTTATATAAATCTAACGGTTTGATCAATAATTGAAAGTTTCAATCTTTTTAAATGCATTAGATTTTCGGTCTTTTTGTAGACATTTGTTGCATTGCAAGCCAAAATATATCCGATTATCTTCAAATTTGGTCATAGCACTTTTCATAGCAATTTAAACAAATCTAACATTCGGATCATTAATTTAAAGTGCCAATATTTGTAAATGCCTTAGGTTTTCGATATTTTTGTTGACATTTTGTTGGATTGAATGGCAAAATATATCCTATTAACTTCAGACTTGGTCATAACACTTATTGTAATAATTTAAGCAAATCTAACGGTCGAATCATTAATTGAAAGTGTCTATCTTTGTAAATACCTTTGGTTTTCGGTCTTTTTGTAGACATTTGGTGGATTGCATGCCAAAATACATCCGATCATATTCAAACATGGTCATAACACTTTTCCTCCCAATTTAAACAAATCTAACGGTCATATAAATAATTGAAAGTGCCTATCTTTGTAAATGCCTTAGGTTTTCGGTCTTTTTGTAGATATTTTGTTGGACTGCATGCCAAAATATATCCGATTATCTTCAAATTTGGTCATACCACTTTTTGTAGCAATTTAAACAAATCTAACGGTCGCATCATTAATTGAAAGTTCTTAGCTTTGTAAATGTCTTGGGATTTCCGTATTTTTATTGATATTTGTTGGATTGTATGCCAAAATATATCCGATTATCTTCAAATTTGGTCATAACACTTTTATTAGCAGTTTAAATAAATCTAACAGTCGAAACATTAATTGAAAGTGCCTATCTTCGTAAATGCCTCAGATTTTCGATAATTTTGTAGATATTTAGTAGGACTACGTGTAAAAGTATAACCGATTATCTTTAATTTTTGTCATTACACCTTTAATATCAATTTAAACAAATCTAATGGATAAATCATTAATTGAAAGTGCCTATCATAGTAAATGGCTTAAGTTTTCGGTCTTTTTATAGACATTTTGTTGGATTGCATTCCAAAATATATCCAATTAACTTCAAACTTGGTGATAAAACTTTTTGTAGTAATTTAAACAAATCTAACGATCGGATCTTTAATTGAAAGTGTCTATCTTTGTAAGTGCCTTAGGTTTTCGGTCTTTTTGTTGACATTTTATTGGATTGCATGCCAAAATATATCCAATTATCTTCATACTTGGTCATAACACTTTTCATACCAATTTAAAGAAATCTAACGGTCAGCTCATTAGTTGAAAAAGACTATCTTTGTAGATGCCTTAGGTTTTCGGTCTTTTTGTAGACATTTTGTTGAAATTCATGCCCAAATATATCCGATTATCTTCAAACGTGGTCATAACATTTTTTGTAGTAATTTAAATAAATCTAATGGTCGGATCAATAATTAAAAGTGCATATCTTTGAAAATGTCTTAGGTTTTCGGTCTTTTTGTAGACATTTGGTGGATTGCATGCCAAAACATATCCGATTATATTCAAACTTGGTCTTAATTGAAAGTGCCTATCTTCGTAAATGCCTCAAATTTTCGATAATTTTGTTGGTATTTTGTAGGACTTCGTGTAAAAGTATATCTGATTATCTCTGAATTTTGTCATAATACCTTTAATATCAATTTAAACAAATCTAACGGTCAAATCATTAATTAAAAGTGACTATCTTTGTAAATGCCCTAGGTTTTCGTTCTTTTTGTAGACATTTTGTTGATTGCATGCCAAAATATATCCGATTGACTTCAAACTTGGTCATAACACTTTTTATGGTAATTTTAACAAATTTAACGGTCAGATCATTAGTTGAAATTGACTATCTTTGTAGATGCATTAGGTTTTCGGTCTTTTTGTAGATATTTTGTTGGATTGCATGCCCAAATATTTCCGATTATCTTCAAACATGGTCATAACACTTTTTGTAGTAATTTAAACAAATCTTACGGTCGGATAATTATGTTAAAATGGCAATCCTTGTAAATGTCTTTGGTTTTCGGTCTATTGGTAGACATTTGTTGGATTGCTAGCAAAAAAATATCCGATTATTTTCAAATTTGGTCATAACACTTTTATTAGCAATTTAAACAAATATAACGGTTGGATCATTAATCTAATGTGCCTATATTGGTAAATGCCTTAGGTTTCAGTATTTTTGTTGATAGTTGCTGGATTGCATAACACTTTTATTAGCAATTTAAAAAAATCTAACGTTCGGATCAATAATTTAAAGTGCCAATATTTGTAAATGCCTTAGGTTTTCGGTATTTTTGTAGACATTTTGTTGGATTGAATGCCAAAATATATCCTATTAACTTCAAACGAGGTCGTAACATTAGTTGTAGTAATTTAAACAAATCCGACGATCGGATCATTATCTTAAAAAGCCAATCATGGTAAATATCTTAGGTTTTCGGTCTTTTTGTAGACATTTGTTGGATTGTTTGCCAAAATATATCCGATTATTTTCAAATTTGGTCATAACACTTTTTGTATCCCTTTAAACAAATCTAACGGTCGCATCATTAATTGAAAGTGCCTATCTTTGTAAATGCCTCAGATTTTCGGTGTTTTTGTTGATATTTTGTAGGACTTCATGTAAAAGTATACCCGATTATCTTAAAATTTCGTCATAACACCTTTAATGTTAATTTAAACTAATCTAACGGTCAAATCATTAATTGAAAGTGCCTATCTTTGTAAATGCTTTTGGTTTCGGTCTTTTTATAGACATTTTGTTGGATTGCATGCCAAAATATATCCTATTCACATCAAACTTGGTGATAAAACTTTTTGTAGTAATTTAAACAAATCTAACGGTCAGATCTTTAAATTAAAGTGCCTATCTTTGGAAATGCCTTAAGTTTTCGGTCTTTTTGTTGACATTTTATTGGATTGCATGCCAAAATATATCCGATTGTCTTCAAATTTGGTCATAACGCTTTTCGTACCAATTTAAAGAAATCTAACGGTCAGATCATTAGTTGAAATTGACTATCTTTGTAGATGCATTAGGTTTTCGGTCGTTTTGTAGATATTTTGTTGGATTGCATGCCCAAATATTTTCGATTAACTTCAAACATGGTCATAACACTTTTTGTAGTAATTTAAAAAAATCTAACGATCGGATCATTATGTTAAAATGGCAATCCTTGTAAATGTCTTTAGTTTTCGGTCTATTGGTAGACATTTGTTGGATTGCTAGCAAAAAAATATCCGATTATTTTCAAATTTGGTCATAACACTTTTATTAGCAATTTAAGCAAATCTGACGATTGGATCACTAATCTAATGTGCCTATATTGGTAAATGCCTTAGGTTTTCGGTATTTTTGTTGATAGTTGTTGGATTGCATAACACTTTTATTAGCAATTTAAACAAATCTAACGGTCGAATCAATAATTTAAAGCGCCAATATTTGTAAATGCCTTAGGTTTTCGGTATTTTTGTAGACATTTTGTTGGATTGAATGCTAAAATATATCCTATTAACTTCAAACGAGGTGATAACATTAGTTGTAGTAATTTAAACAAATCCGACGGTCGGATCATTATCTTAAAATGCCAATCATTGTAAATATCTTAGGTTTTCGGTCTTTTTGTAGACATTTGTTGGATTGCATGCCAAAATATATCCGATTTTTTTCAAATTTGGTCATAACACTTTTTGTAGCCCTTTAAACAATTCTAACGGTCGGATCATTAATTAAAAGTGCCTATCTTTGTAAATGCCTCAGATTTTCGGTGTTTTTGTTGATATTTTGTAGGACTACAAGTAAAAGTATACCCGATTGTCTTAAAATTTCGTCATAACACCTTTAATGTCAATTTAAACTAATCTAACGGTCAAATCATTAATTGAAAGTGCCTATCTTTGTAAATGCTTTTGGTTTTCGGTCTTTTTATATACATTTTGTTGGATTGCATGCCAAAATATATCTTATTAACTTCAAATTTGGTCATAACACATTTTGTAGTAATTTAAACAAATCTAACGGTCGGATCATTAATTGAAAGTGTCTATCTTTGTAAATACCTTAGGTTTTCGGTCTTTTTGTTGACATTTTAATGGATTGCATGCCAAAATATATCCGATTATATTGAAACCTGGTCATAACACATTTCATACCAATTTAAAGAAATCTAACGGTCAGATCATTAGTTGAAAAAGACTATCTTTGTAGATGCCTTAGGTTTTCGGTCTTTTTGTAGACATTTTGTTGGATTTCATGCCCAAATACATCCGATTATCTTCAAACGTGGTCATAACACTTTTTGTAGTAATTTAAACAAATCTAACGGTCGGATCATTATGTTAAAATACCAATCGTTGTAAATGTCTTAGGTTTTTGGTCTTTTTGTAGACATTTGTTGGATTGCATGCCAAAATATATCCGATTATTTTCAAATTTGGTCATAACACTTTTATTAGAAATTAAAACAAATCTAACGGTCGGATCATTAATTTAATGTGCCTATATAGGTAAATTCCATAGGTTTTCGGTATTTTTGTTGATATTTGTTGGATTGCATGCCAAAATATATCTGATTATCTTCAAATTTGGTCATAGCACTTTTCATAGTAATTTAAACAAATCTAACGTTCGGATCATTAATTTAAAGTGCCAATATTTGTAAATGCCTTAGGTTTTTGATATTTTTGTTGACATTTTGTTGGATTGCGTGCCAAAATATATTCTATTAACTCCAGACTTGGTCATAACACTTTTTGTAGTAATTTAAACAAATCTAACGGTCGGATCATTAATTGAAAGTGCCTATCTTTCTTAATGCCTTAGGTTTTCGGTCTTTTTGTAGACATTTGGTGGATTGCACGCCAAAATATATCCGTTTATATTGAAAGCTGGTCATAAGACATTTGGTAGACATTTGTTGGATTGCTAGCAAAAATATATCCGATTATTTTTAAATTTGGTCATAAAATTTTTTTTAGCAATTTAAGCAAATCTGACGATTGGATCATTAATCTAATGTGCCTATATTAGTAAATTCTTTAGGTTTTCGGTATTTTTGTTGATAGTTGTTGGATTGCATAACACTTTTATTAGCAATTTAAATAAATCTAACGGTCGGATCAATAATTTAAAGTGTCAATATTTGTAAATGCCTTAGGTTTTCGGTGTTTTGGTAGACATTTTGTTGGATTGAATGCCAAAATATATCCTATTAACTTCAAACGAGTTCATAACATTAGTTGTAGTAATTTAAACAAATCCGACGGTCGGATCATTATGTTAAAATGCCAATCATTGTAAATGTCTTAGGTTTTCGGTCTTTTTGTAGACATTTGTTGGATTGCATGCCAAAATATATCCGATTATTTTTAAATTTGGTCATAACACTTTTCGTAGCCATTTAAACAAATCTAACGGTCGGATCATTAATTGAAAGTGCCTATCTTTGTAAATGCCTCAGATTTTCGGTATTTTTGTAGATATTTTGTAGGACTACATGTAAAAGTATACCCGATTATCTTCAAATTTCGTCATAACACCTTTAATGTCAATTTAAACAAATCTAACGGTCAAATCATTAATTGAAAGTGCTTATCTTTGTAAATGCATTATGTTTTCGGTCTTTTTATATACATTTTGTTGGATTGCATACCAAAATATATCCTATTAACTTCAAATTTGGTCATAAAAGTTTTTGTAGTAATTTAAACAAATCTAACGATCGAATCATTAATTGAAAGTGCCTATCTTTCTTAATGCCTTAGGTTTTCGGTCTTTTTTGTAGAGATTTGGTAGATTGCACGCCAAAATATTTCCGATTATATTGAAACCTGGTCATAATACTTTTCATACCTATTTAAACATATCTAACGGTCAGATCATTAGTTGAAAGTGACTATCACTATCATTGTTAATACTTTAGGTTTTCGGTCTTTTTGTAGACATTTTGTTGGATTGGATGCCCAAATATATCCGATTAACTTCAAACGTGGTCAGAACACATTTTGTAGCAATTTAAACAAATCTAAAGGTCGGATCATTAATTTAACGTGCTTATCTTTGTAAATGTCTTAGGATTTCAGTATTTTTGTTGATATTTGTTGGATTGCATACCAAAATATATCCGATTATCTTCAAATTTGGTCATAACACTTTTATTAGCAGCTTAAATAAATCTAACGGTCGGATCATTAATTGAAAGTGCCTATCTTCGTAAATGCCTCAGATTTTCGGTAATTTTGTTGATATTTTGTAGGACATCGTGTAAAAGTATACCCGATTATCTTTGAATTTTTTCATAACACCTTTAATATCAATTTAAACAAATCTAACGGTCAAATCATTAATTAAAAGTGCCTATCTTTGTAAATGCCTTAGGTTTTCGGTCTTTTTGTAGATATTTTGTTGGATTGCATGCCAAAATATATCCGATTAACTTCAAACTTGGTCATAACACTCTTTATGGTAATTTAAACAAATTTAACGGTCAGATCATTAATTGAAAGTGCCTATCTTTGTAAATGTCTTAGATTTTCGATCTTTTGGTAGACATTTGTTGGATTGCTTGCCAAAATATATCCCATTAACGTCAAACTTGGTCATACCACTTTTTGTAGTAATTTAAACAAATCTAACGGTCAGATCATGAGTTGAAAGTGCCTATCTTAGTTTATGCCTTAGGTTTTAGGTCTTTTTGTTGACATTCGGTGGATTGCATGCCAAAATATATCCGATTATCTTTAAATTTGGTCATAACACTTTTCCTAGTAATTTAAACAAATCAAACGGTTGGATCATTAATTAAAAGTGGCTATCTTTGTAAATCACCTAGATTTTCGATATTTTTGTGGATATTTTGTGGGACTACGTGTAAAAGTATACCCGATTATCTTTAAATTTTGTCATAACACTTTTAATATCAATTTAAACAAATCAACGATCGGATCATTAAGTAAAAGTGCCTACCTTTGTAAATGCTTTAGGTTTTCGGTCTTTTTGTAGACATTTGTTGGATTGCATTCCAAAATATATCTGGTTAACTTCAAATTTGGTCATTACACATTTCATAGCAGCTTAAACAAATCTAACGGTCGGATCATTAATTGAAATTGCCTATCTTTGTAAATGTCTTAGGTTTTTTGTCCCTTTGTAGACATTTGTTGGAATGCATGCCAAAAATATATTTGATTATATTCAAACATGGTCAAAATACTTTTCATAGCAATTTATATAAATCTAACGGTCTGATCAATAATTGAAAGTTTCAATCTTTTTAAATGCATTAGATTTTCGGTCTTTTTGTAGACATTTGTTGCATTGCATGCCAAAATATATCCGATTATCTTCAAATATGGTCAAAGCACTTTTCATAGCAATTTAAACAAATCTAACATTCGGATCATTAATTTCAAGTGCCAATATTTGTAAATGCCTTAGGTTTTCGGTATTTTTGTTGACATTTTGTTGGATTGAATGGCAAAATATATCCTATTAACTTCAGACTTGGTCATAACACTTAATGTAGTAATTTAAACAAATCTAACGGTCGAATCATTAATTGAAAGTGTCTATCTTTGTAAATACATTTGGTTTTCGGTCTTTTTGTAGACATTTGGTGGATTGCATGCCAAAATACATCCGATCATATTCAAACATGGTCATAACACTTTTCCTACCAATTTAAACAAATCTAACGGTCATATAAATAATTGAAAGTGCCTATATTTGTAAATGCCTTAGGTTTTCGGTCTTTTTGTAGATATTTTGTTGGACTGCATGCCAAAATATATCCGATTATCTTCAAATTTGGTCATACCACTTTTTGTAGCAATTTAAACAAATCTAACGGTCGCATCATTAATTGAAAGTTCTTAGCTTTGTAAATGTCTTGGGATTTCCGTATTTTTATTGATATTTGTTGGATTGTATGCCAAAATATATCCGATTATCTTCAAATTTGGTCATAACAGTTTTATTAGCAGTTTAAATAAATCTAACAGTCGAAACATTAATTGAAAGTGCCTATCTTCGTAAATGCCTCGATTTTCGATAATTTTGTAAATATTTAGTAGGACTACGTGTAAAAGTATACCCGATTATCTTTAATTTTTGTCATAACACCTTTAATATCAATTTAAACAAATCTAATGGATAAATCATTAATTGAAAGTGCCTATCATAGTAAATGGCTTAAGTTTTCGGTCTTTTTATAGACATTTTGTTGGATTGCATTCCAAAATATATCCTATTAACTTCAAACTTGGTGATAAAACTTTTTGTAGTAATTTAAACAAATCTAACGATCGGATCTTTAATTGAAAGTGCCTATATTTGTAAGTGCCTTAGGTTTTCGGGCTTTTTGTTGACATTTTATTGGATTGCATGCCAAAATATATCCAATTATCTTCATACTTGGTCATAACACTTTTCATACCAATTTAAAGAAATCTAACGGTCAGCTCATTAGTTGAAAAAGACTATCTTTGTAGATGCCTTAGGTTTTCGGTCTTTTTGTAGACATTTTGTTGGATTTCATGCCCAAATACATCCGATTATCTTCAAACGTGGTCATAACACTTTTTGTAGTAATTTAAACAAATCTAACGGTCGGATCATTATGTTAAAATACCAATCGTTGTAAATGTCTTAGGTTTTTGGTCTTTTTGTAGACATTTGTTGGATTGCATGCCAAAATATATCCGATTATTTTCAAATTTGGTCATAACACTTTTATTAGAAATTAAAACAAATCTAACGGTCGGATCATTAATTTAATGTGCCTATATAGGTAAATGCCTTAGGTTTTCGGTATTTTTGTTGATATTTGTTGGATTGCATGCCAAAATATATCTGATTATCTTCAAATTTGGTCATAGCACTTTTCATAGTAATTTAAACAAATCTAACGTTCGGATCATTAATTTAAAGTGCCAATATTTGTAAATGCCTTAGGTTTTTGATATTTTTGTTGACATTTTGTTGGATTGCGTGCCAAAATATATTCTATTAACTCCAGACTTGGTCATAACACTTTTTGTAGTAATTTAAACAAATCTAACGGTCGGATCATTAATTGAAAGTGCCTATCTTTCTTAATGCCTTAGGTTTTCGGTCTTTTTGTAGACATTTGGTGGATTGCACGCCAAAATATATCCGTTTATATTGAAAGCTGGTCATAAGACATTTGGTAGACATTTGTTGGATTGCTAGCAAAAATATATCCGATTATTTTTATATTTGGTCATAAAATTTTTTTTAGCAATTCAAGCAAATCTGACGATTGGATTATTAATCTAATGTGCCTATATTGGTAAATTCTTTAGGTTTTCGGTATTTTTGTTGATAGTTGTTGGATTGCATAACACTTTTATTAGCAATTTAAATAAATCTAACGGTCGGATCAATAATTTAAAGTGTCAATATTTGTAAATGCCTTAGGTTTTCGGTGTTTTGGTAGACATTTTGTTGGATTGAATGCCAAAATATATCCTATTAACTTCAAACGAGTTCATAACATTAGTTGTAGTAATTTAAACAAATCCGACTGGTCGGATCATTATGTTAAAATGCCAATCATTGTAAATGTCTTAGGTTTTCGGTCTTTTTGTAGACATTTGTTGGATTGCATGCCAAAATATATCCGATTATTTTTAAATTTGGTCATAACACTTTTCGTAGCCAATTAAACAAATCTAACGGTCGGATCATTAATTGAAAGTGCCTATCTTTGTAAATGCCTCAGATTTTCGGTATTTTTGTAGATATTTTGTAGGACTACATGTAAAAGTATACCCGATTATCTTCAAATTTCGTCATAACACCTTTAATGTCAATTTAAACAAATCTAACGGTCAAATCATAAATTGAAAGTGCTTATCTTTGTAAATGAATTATGTTTTCGGTCTTTTTATATACATTTTGTTGAATTGCATACCAAAATATATCCTATTAACTTCAAATTTGGTCATAAAAGTTTTTGTAGTAATTTAAACAAATCTAACGGTCGAATAATTAATTGAAAGTGCCTATCTTTCTTAATGCCTTAGGTTTTCGGTCTTTTTTGTAGAGATTTGGTAGATTGCACGCCAAAATATTTCCGATTATATTGAAACCTGGTCATAATACTTTTCATACCTATTTAAACATATCTAACGGTCAGATCATTAGTTGAAAGTGACTATCACTATCATTGTTAATGCCTTAGGTTTTCGGTCTTTTTGTAGACATTTTGTTGGATTGGATGCCCAAATATATCCGATTAACTTCAAACGTGGTCATAACACATTTTGTAGCAATTTAAACAAATCTAACGGTCGGATCATTAATTTAACGTGCTTATCTTTGTAAATGTCTCAGGATTTCAGTATTTTTGTTGATATATGTTTGATTGCATACCAAAATATATCCGATTATCTTCAAATTTGGTCATAACACTTTTATTAGCAGCTTAAATAAATCTAACGGTCGGATCATTAATTGAAAGTGCCTATCTTCGTAAATGCCTCAGATTTTCGGTAATTTTGTTGATATTTTGTAGGACATCGTGTAAAAGTATACCCGATTATCTTTGAATTTTTTCATAACACCTTTAATATCAATTTAAACAAATTTAACGGTCAAATCATTAATTAAAAGTGCCTATCTTTGTAAATGCCTTAGGTTTCGGTCTTTTGTAGATATTTTGTTGGATTGCATGCCAAAATATATCCGATTAACTTCAAACTTGGTCATAACACTCTTTATGGTAATTTAAACAAATTTAACGGTCAGATCATTAATTGAAAGTGCCTATCTTTGTAAATGTCTTAGGTTTTCGATCTTTTTGTAGACATTTGTTGGATTGCTTGCCAAAATATTTCCCATTAACGTCAAACTTGGTCATACCACTTTTTGTAGTAATTTAAAGAAATCTAACGGTCTGATCATGAGTTGAAAGTGCCTATCTTAGTTTATGCCTTAGGTTTTAGGTCTTTTTGTTGACATTCGGTGGATTGCATGCCAAAATATATCCGATTATCTTTAAATTTGGTCATAACACTTTTCCTAGTAATTTAAACAAATCAAACGGTTGGATCATTAATTAAAAGTGGCTATCTTTGTAAATGACCTAGATTTTCGATATTTTTGTAGATATTTTGTGGGACTACGTGTAAAAGTATACCCGATTATCTTTAAATTTTGTCATAACACTTTTAATATCAATTTAAACAAATCAACGATCGGATCATTAAATAAAAGTGCCTATCTTTGTAAATGCTTTAGGTTTTCGGTCTTTTTGTAGACATTTGTTGGATTGCATTCCAAAATATATCTGGTTAACTTCAAATTTGGTCATTACACATTTCATATATCTGGTTATCTGGGATTTCCGTATTTTTATTGATATTTGTTGGATTGTATGCCAAAATATATCTGATTATCTTCAAATTTGGTTATAATACTTTTATTAGCAGTTTAAATAAATCTAACGGTCGAAATATTAATTGAAAGTGCCTATCTTCGTAAATGCCTCAGATTTTCGATAATTTTGTAGATATTTAGTAGGACTACGTGTAAAAGTATACCCGATTATCTTTAAATTTTGTCATAACACCTTTAATATCAATTTAAACAAATCTAATGGATAAATCATTAATTGAAAGTGCCTATCATAGTAAATGCCTTAAGTTTTCGGTCTTTTTATAGACATTTTGTTGGATTGCATTCCAAAATATATCCAATTAACTTCAAACTTGGTGATAAAACTTTTTGTAGTAATTTAAACAAATCTAACGATCAGATCTTTAATTGAAAGTGCCTATCTTTGTAAGTGCCTTAGGTTTTCGGTCTTTTTGTTGACATTTTATTGGATTCCATGCGAAATTATATCCAATTATCTTCAAACTTTGTCATAACACTTTTCATACCAATTTAAAGAAATCTAACGGTCAGCTCATTAGTAGAAAAAGTCTATCTTTGTAGATGCCTTAGGTTTTCGGTCTTTTTGTAGACATTTTGTTGGATTTCATGCCCAAATATATCTGATTATCTTCAAACGTGGTCATAACACTTTTTGTAGTAATTTAAAAAAATCTAACGATCGGATCATTATGTTAAAATGGCAATCCTTGTAAATGTCTTTTGTTTTCGGTCTATTGGTAGACATTTGTTGGATTGCTAGCCAAAAAATATCCGATTATTTTCAAATTTGGTCATAACACTTTTATTAGCAATTTAAACAAATCTAACAGTTGGATCATTAATCTAATGTGTCTATATTGGTAAATGCCTTAGGTTTTCGGTATTTTTGTTGATAGTTGTTGGATTGCATAACAGTTTTATTAGCAATTTAAACAAATCTAACTGATCGGATCAATAATTTAAAGCGCCAATATTTGTAAATGCCTTAGGTTTTCGGTATTTTTGTAGACATTTTGTTGGATTGAATGCCAACATATATCCTATTAACTTCAAACGAGGTGATAACATTAGTTGTAGTAATTTAAACAAATCCGACGGTCGGATCATTATCTTAAAATGCCAATCATTGTAAATATCTTAGGTTTTCGGTCTTTTTGTAGACATTTGTTGGATTGCATGCCAAAATATATCCGATTATTTTCAAATTTGGTCACAACACTTTTTGTAGCCCTTTAAACAATTCTAACGGTCGGATCATTAATTGAAAGTGCCTATCTTTGTAAATGCCTCAGATTTTCGGTGTTTTTGTTGATATTTTGTAGGACTACTAGTAAAAGTATACCCGATTATCTTAAAATTTCGTCATAACACCTTTAATGTCAATTTAAACAAATCTAACAGTCAAATCATTAATTGAAAGTGCCTATCTTTGTAAATGCTTTTGGTTTTCGGTCTTTTTATATACATTTTGTTGGATTGCATGCCAAAATATATCTTATTAACTTCAAATTTGGTCATAACACATTTTGTAGTAATTTAAACAAATCTAACGGTCGGATCATTAATTGAAAGTGTCTATCTTTGTAAATACCTTAGGTTTTCGGTCTTTTTGTTGACATTTGGTGGATTGCATGCCAAAATATATCCGATTATATTCGAACTTGGTCATAACACTTTTCCTACCAATTTAAACAAATTTAACGGTCAGATCAATAATTGAAAGTGCCTGTCTTTGTATATGCCTTAGGTTTTCGGTCTTTTTGTATATATTTTGTTGGACTGCATGCCAAAATATATCCGATTATCTTCAAATTTGGTCATACCACTTTTTGTAGCAATTTAAACTAATCTAAAGGTCGGATCATTAATTTAATGTTCATATCTTGGTAAATGTCTTAGTATTTCAGTATTTTTGTTGATATTTGTTGGATTGAATACCAAAATATATCCGATTATCTTCAAATTTGGTCATAATACTTTTATTAGTAGTTTAAATAAATCTAACGGTCCGATCATTAATTGAAAGTGCCTATCTTCGTAAATGCCTCAGATTTTCGGTAATTTTGTTGATATTATGTAGGACTTCGTGTAAAAGTATACCCGATTATCTTTGAATTTTTTCATAACACCTTTAATATCAATTTAAACAAATCTAACGGTCAAATAATAAATTAAAAGTGCCTATCTTTGTAAATGCCTTAGGTTTTCGGTCTTTTTGTAGACATTTTGTTGGATTGCATGCCAAAATATATCCGATTAACTTGAAACTTGGTCATAACACTCTTTATGGTAATTTAAACATATTTAACTGGTCATATCATTAATTGAAAGTGCCTATCTTTGTAAATGTTTTAGGTTTCGATCTTTATGAAGACATTTGTTGGATGCATGCCAAAATATATCCGATTAACGTCAAACTTGGTCATACCACTTTTTGTAGTAATTTAAAGAAATCTAACGGTCAGATCATGAATTGAAAGTGCGTATCTTAGTTAATGCCTTAGGTTTTCGGTCTTTTTGTAGACATTTGGTGGATTGCATGCCAAAATATATCCGATTATCTTTAAATTTGGTCATAACACTTTTCCTAGCAATTTAAACAAATCTAACGGTTGGATCATTAATTGAAAGTGGCTATCTTTGTAAATGACCGAGATTTTCGATATTTTTGTAGATATTTTGTAGAACTACGTGTAAAAGTATACCCGATTATCTTTAAATTTTGTCAAAACACCTTTAATATCAATTGAAACAAATCTAGTGGACAAATCATTAATTGAAAGTGCCTATCATAGTAAATTCGTTAGGTTTTCGGTCTTTTTATAGACATTTTGTTGGATTGCATGCCAAAATATATCCGATTAACTTCGAACTTGGTGACAAAACTTTTTGTAGAAATTCAAATAAATCTAACGATCGGATCTTTTATTGAAAGTGCCTATATTTGTAAATGCCTTAGGTTTTCGGTCTTTTTGTTGACATTTTATTGGATTGCATGCCAAAATATATCCGATTATATTGAAACCTGGTCATAACACATTTCATACCAATTTAAAGAAATCTAACGGTCAGATCATTAGTTGAAAAAGACTATCTTTGTAGATGCCTTAGGTTTTCGGTCTTTTTGTAGACATTTTGTTGGATTTCATGCCCAAATACATCCGATTATCTTCAAACGTGGTCATAACACTTTTTGTAGTAATTTAAACAAATCTAACGGTCGGATCATTATGTTAAAATACCAATCGTTGTAAATGTCTTAGGTTTTTGGTCTTTTTGTAGACATTTGTTGGATTGCATGCCAAAATATATCCGATTATTTCAAATTTGGTCATAACACTTTTATTAGAAATTAAAACAAATCTAACGGACGGATCATTAATTTAATGTGCCTATATAGGTAAATGCCTTAGGTTTTCGGTATTTTTGTTGATATTTGTTGGATTGCATGCCAAAATATATCTGATTATCTTCAAATTTGGTCATAGCACTTTTCATAGTAATTTAAACAAATCCAACGTTCGGATCATTAATTTAAAGTGCCAATATTTGTAAATGCCTTAGGTTTTTGATATTTTTGTTGACATTTTGTTGGATTGCGTGCCAAAATATATCCTATTAACTCCAGACTTGGTCATAACACTTTTTGTAGTAATTTAAACAAATCTAACGGTCGGATCATTAATTGAAAGTGCCTATCTTTCTTAATGCCTTAGGTTTTCGGTCTTTTTGTAGACATTTGGTGGATTGCACGCCAAAATATATCCGTTTATATTGAAAGCTGGTCATAAGACATTTGGTAGACATTTGTTGGATTGCAAGCAAAAATATATCCGATTATTTTTAAATTTGGTCATAAAATTTTTTTTAGCAATTTAAGTAAATCTGACGATTGGATCATTAATCTAATGTGCCTATATTGGTAAATTCTTTAGGTTTTCGGTATTTTTGTTGATAGTTGTTGGATTGCATAACACTTTTATTAGCAATTTAAATAAATCTAACGGTCGGATCAATAATTTAAAGTGTCAATATTTGTAAATGCCTTAGGTTTTCGGTGTTTTGGTAGACATTTTGTTGGATTGAATGCCAAAATATATCCTATTAACTTCAAACGAGTTCATAACATTAGTTGTAGTAATTTAAACAAATCCGACGGTCGGATCATTATGTTAAAATGCCAATCATTGTAAATGTCTTAGGTTTTCGGTCTTTTTGTAGACATTTGTTGGATTGCATGCCAAAATATATCTGATTATTTTTAAATTTGGTCATAACACTTTTCGTAGCCATTTAAACAAATCTAACGGTCGGATCATTAATTGAAAGTGCCTATCTTTGTAAATGCCTCAGATTTTCGGTATTTTTGTAGATATTTTGTAGGACTACATGTAAAAGTATACCCGATTATCTTCAAATTTCGTCATAACACCTTTAATGTCAATTTAAACAAATCTAATGGTCAAATCATTAATTGAAAGTGCTTATCTTTGTAAATGCATTATGTTTTCGGTCTTTTTATATACATTTTGTTGGATTGCATACCAAAATATATCCTATTAACTTCAAATTTGGTCATAAATGTTTTTGTAGTAATTTAAACAAATCTAACGGTCGAATAATTAATTGAAAGTGCCTATCTTTCTTAATGCCTTAGGTTTTCGGTCTTTTTTGTAGAGATTTGGTAGATTGCAAGCCAAAATATTTCCGATTATATTGAAACCTGGTCATAATACTTTTCATACCTATTTAAACATATCTAATGGTCAGATCATTAGTTGAAAGTGACTATCACTATCATTGTTATTGCTTTAGGTTTTCGGTCTTTTTGTAGACATTTTGTTGGATTGCATGCCCAAATATATCCGATTAACTTCAAACGCGGTCAGAACACATTTTTGTAGCAATTTAAACAAATCTAAAGGTCGGATCATTAATTTAACGTGCTTATCTTTGTAAATGTCTTAGGATTTCAGTATTTTTGTTGATATTTGTTGGATTGCATACCAAAATATATACGATTATCTTCAAATTTGGTCATAACACTTTTATTAGAAGCTTAAATAAATTTAACGGTCGGATCATTAATTGAAAGTGCCTATCTTCGTAAATGCCTCAGATTTTCGGTAATTTTGTTGATATTTTGTAGGACATCGTGTAAAAGTATACCCGATTATCTTTGAATTTTTTCATAACACCTTTAATATCAATTTAAACAAATCTAACGGTCAAATCATTAATTAAAAGTGCCTATCTTTGTAAATGCCTTAGGTTTTCGGTCTTTTTGTAGATATTTTGTTGGATTGCATGCCAAAATATATCCGATTAACTTCAAACTTGGTCATAACACTCTTTATGGTAATTTAAACAAATTTAACGGTCAGATCATTAATTGAAAGTGCCTATCTTTGTAAATGTCTTAGATTTTCGATCTTTTGGTAGACATTTGTTGGATTGCTTGCCAAAATATATCCCATTAACGTCAAACTTGGTCATACCACTTTTTGTAGTAATTTAAACAAATCTAACGGTCAGATCATTAGTTGAAAGTGCCTATCTTAGTTTATGCCTTAGGTTTTAGGTCTTTTTGTTGACATTCGGTGGATTGCATGCCAAAATATATCCGATTATCTTTAAATTTGGTCATAACACTTTTCCTAGTAATTTAAACAAATCAAACGGTTGGATCATTAATTAAAAGTGGCTATCTTTGTAAATGACCTAGATTTTCGATATTTTTGTAGATATTTTGTGGGACTACGTGTAAAAGTATACCCGATTATCTTTAAATTTTGTCATAACACTTTTAATATCAATTTAAACAAATCAACGATCGGATCATTAAGTAAAAGTGCCTATCTTTGTAAATGCTTTAGGTTTTCGGTCTTTTTGTAGACATTTGTTGGATTGCAATCCAAAATATATCTGGTTAACTTCAAATTTGGTCATTATACATTTCATAGCAGCTTAAACAAATCTAACGATTGGATCATTAATTGAAATTGCCTATCTTTGTAAATGTCTTAGGTTTTTTGTCCCTTTGTAGACATTTGTTGGAATGCATGCCAAAAATATATTTGATTATATTCAAACATGGTCAAAATACTTTTCATAGCAATTTATATAAATCTAACGGTCTGATCAATAATTGAAAGTTTCAATCTTTTTAAATACATTAGGTTTTCGGTCTTTTTGTAGACATTTGTTGCATTGCATGCCAAAATATATCCGATTATCTTCAAATTTGGTCATATCACTTTTCATAGCAATTTAAACAAATCTAACATTCGGATCATTAATTTAAAGTGCCAATATTTGTAAATGCCTTAGGTTTTCGGTATTTTTGTTGACATTTTGTTGGATTGAATGGCAAAATATATCCTATTAACTTCAGACTTGGTCATAACACTTATTGTAGTAATTTAAACAAATCTAACGGTCGAATCATTAATTGAAAGTGTCTATCTTTGTAAATACATTTGGTTTTCGGTCTTTTTGTAGACATTTGGTGTATTGCATGCCAAAATACATCCGATCATATTCAAACATGGTCATAACACTTTTCCTACCAATTTAAACAAATCTAACGGTCATATAAATAATTGAAAGTGCCTATATTTGTAAATGCCTTAGGTTTTCGGTCTTTTTGTAGATATTTTGTTGGACTGCATGCCAAAATATATCCGATTATCTTCAAATTTGGTCATACCACTTTTTGTAGCAATTTAAACAAATCTAACGGTCGCATCATTAATTGAAAGTTCTTAGCTTTGTAAGTGTCTTGGGATTTCCATATTTTTATTGATATTTGTTGGATTGTATGCCAAAATATATCCGATTATCTTCAAATTTGGTCATAACACTTTTATTAGCAGTTTAAATAAATCTAACGGTCGAAATATTAATTGAAAGTGCCTATCTTCGTAAATGCCTCAGATTTTCGATAATTTTGTAGATATTTAGTAGGACTACGTATAAAAGTATACCCGATTATCTTTAAATTTTGTCATAACACCTTTAATATCAATTTAAACAAATCTAATGGATAAATCATTAATTGAAAGTGCCTATCATAGTAAATGCCTTAAGTTTTCGGTCTTTTTATAGACATTTTGTTGGATTGCATTCTAAAATATATCCTATTAACTTCAAACTTGGTGATAAAACTTTTTGTAGTAATTTAAACAAATCTAACGATCGGATCTTTAATTGAAAGTGCCTATCTTTGTAAGTGCCTTAGGTTTTCGGTCTTTTTGTTGACATTTTATTGGATTGCATGCGAAATTATATCCAATTATCTTCAAACTTTGTCATAACACTTTTCATACCAATTTAAAGAAATCTAACGGTCAGCTCATTAGTTGAAAAAGACTATCTTTGTAGATGCCTTAGGTTTTCGGTCTTTTTGTAGACATTTTGTTGGATTTCATGCCCAAATATATCCGATTATCTTCAAACGTGGTCATAACACTTTTTGTAGTAATTTAAACAAATCTAACGGTTGGATCATTATGTTTAAATGCCAATCATTGTAAATGTCTTACGTTTTCGGTCTTTTTGTAGACATTTGGTGGATTGCAAGCCAAAATATATCCGATTATATTCAAACTTGGTCATAACACTTTTTTACCAATTTAAAAAAATCTAATGGCCAGATCATTAGTTGAAAGTGACTATCTTTGCTAATGCCTTAGGTTTTCGGTCTTTTGGTTGACATTTTGTTGGATTGCATACTCAAATATATCTGATTAACTTCAAACGAGGTCATAACACTAGTTGTAGTAATTTAAACAAATCTGACGGTCGGATCATTATGTTAAAATGCCAATTATTGTAAATGTCTTAGATTTTCAGTCTTTCGGAAGACATTTGTTGGATTTCATGCCAAAATATATCCGATTATTTTCAAATTTGGTCATAACACTTTTCGTAGCCATTTAAACAAATCTACGGTCGGATCATTAATTGAAAGTGCCTATCTTTGTAAATGCCTCAGATTTTCGGTATTTTTGTAGATATTTTGTAGGACTACATATAAAAGTATACCCGATTATCTTCAAATTTTGTCATAACCCCTTTAATGCCAATATAAACAAATCTAACGGTCAAATCATTAATTGAAAGTGTCTGTCTTTTTAAATGCATTAGGTTTTCGGTCTTTTTATATACATTTTGTTGGATTGCATGCCAAAATATATCCTATTAACTTCAAATTTGGTCATAACACTTTTTGTAGTAATTTAAACAAATCTAACGGTCAGATCATTAATTGAAAGTGTCTATCTTTGTAAATACCTTAGGTTTTCGGTCTTTTTGTTGACATTCGGTAGATTGCAGGCCAAAATATATCCGATTATATTCAAAATTGGTCATAACACTTTTCCTACGAATTTAAACAAATTTAACGGTCAGGTCAATAATTTAAAGTGCCTATCTTTGTATATGCCTTAGGTTTTCGGTCTTTTTGTAGATATTTTGTTGGACTGCATGCCAAAATATATCCGACTATCTTCAAATTTGCTCATACCTCTATTTGTAGCAATTTAAACTAATCTAACGGCCGGATCATTAATTTAATGTTCTTATCTTGGTAAATGTCTTAGTATTTCAGTATTTTTGTTGGTATTTGTTGGATTGCATACCAAAATATATCCGATTATCTTCAAATTTGGTCATAATACTTTTATTAGCAGTTTAAATAAAGCTAACGGTTCGATCATTAATTGAAAGTGCCTATCTTCGTAAATGCCTCAGATTTTCGGTAATTTTGTTGATATTATGTGGGACTTCGTGTAAAAGTATACCCGATTATCTTTGAATTTTTTCATAACACCTTTAATATCAATTTAAACAAATCTAACGGTCAAATAATTAATTAAAAGTGCCTATCTTTGTAAATGCCTTAGGTTTTCGGTCTTTTTGTAGACATTTTGTTGGATTGCATGCCAAAATATATCCGATTAACTTCAAACTTGGTCATAACACTCTATATGGTAATTTAAACATATTTAACGGTCATATCATTAATTGAAAGTGCCTATCTTTGTAAATGTCTTAGGTTTCGATCTTTATGAAGACATTTGTTGGATGCATGCCAAAATATATCCGATTAACGTCAAACTTGGTCATGCCACTTTTTGTAGTAATTTAAAGAAATCTAACGGTCAAATCTAAAGGTCAGATCATTAATTTAACGTGCTTATCTTTGTAAATGTCTTAGGATTTCAGTATTTTTGTTGATATTTGTTGGATTGCATACCAAAATATATCCGATTATCTTCAAATTTGGTCATAACACTTTTATTAGCAGCTTAAATAAATCTAACGGTCGGATCATTAATTGAAAGTGCCTATCTTCGTAAATGCCTCAGATTTTCGGTAATTTTGTTGATATTTTGTAGGACATCGTGTAAAAGTATACCCGATTATCTTTGAATTTTTTCACAACACCTTTAATATCAATTTAAACAAATCTAACGGTCAAATCATTAATTAAAAGTGCCTATCTTTGTAAATGCCTTAGGTTTTCGGTCTTTTTGTAGATATTTTGTTGGATTGCATGCCAAAATATATCCGATTAACTTCAAACTTGGTCATAACACTCTTTATGGTAATTTAAACAAATTTAACGGTCAGATCATTAATTGAAAGTGCCTATCTTTGTAAATGTCTTAGATTTTCGATCTTTTGGTAGACATTTGTTGGATTGCTTGCCAAAATATATCCCATTAACGTCAAACTTGGTCATACCACTTTTTGTAGTAATTTAAACAAATCTAACGGTCAGATCATTAGTTGAAAGTGCCTATCTTAGTTTATGCCTTAGGTTTTAGGTCTTTTTGTTGACATTCGGTGGATTGCATGCCAAAATATATCCGATTATCTTTAAATTTGGTCATAACACTTTTCCTAGTAATTTAAACAAATCAAACGGTTGGATCATTAATTAAAAGTGGCTATCTTTGTAAATGACCTAGATTTTCGATATTTTTGTAGATATTTTGTGGGACTACGTGTAAAAGTATACCCGATTATCTTTAAATTTTGTCATAACACTTTTAATATCAATTTAAACAAATCAACGATCGGATCATTAAGTAAAAGTGCCTATCTTTGTAAATGCTTTAGGTTTTCGGTCTTTTTGTAGACATTTGTTGGATTGCATTCCAAAATATATCTGGTTAACTTCAAATTTGGTCATTACACATTTCATAGCAGCTTAAACAAATCTAACGGTCGGATCATTAATTGAAATTGCCTATCTTTGTAAATGTCTTAGGTTTTTTGTCCCTTTGTAGACATTTGTTGGAATGCATGCCAAAAATATATTTGATTATATTCAAACATGGTCAAAATACTTTTCATAGCAATTTATATAACTCTAACGGTCTGATCAATAATTGAAAGTTTCAATCTTTTTAAATGCATTAGGTTTTCGGTCTTTTTGTAGACATTTGTTGCATTGCATGCCAAAATATATCCGATTATCTTCAAATTTGGTCATATCACTTTTCATAGCAATTTAAACAAATCTAACATTCGGATCATTAATTTAAAGTGCCAATATTTGTAAATGCCTTAGGTTTTCGGTATTTTTGTTGACATTTTGTTGGATTGAATGGCAAAATATATCCTATTAACTTCAGACTTGGTCATAACACTTATTGTAGTAATTTAAACAAATCTAACGGTCGAATCATTAATTGAAAGTGTCTATCTTTGTAAATACCTTTGGTTTTCGGTCTTTTTGTAGACATTTGGTGGATTGCATGCCAAAAGACATCCGATCAAATTCAAACATGGTCATAACACTTTTCCTACCAATTTAAACAAATTTTTACGGTCATATCAATAATTGAAAGTGCCTATCTTAGTAAATGCCTTAGGTTTTCGGTCTTTTTGTAGATATTTTGTTGGACTGCATGCCAAAATATATCCGATTATCTTCAAATTTGGTCATACCACTTTTTGAAGCAATTTAAACAAATCTAACGGTCGCATCATTAATTGAAAGTTCTTAGCTTTGTAAGTGTCTTGGGATTTCCATATTTTTATTGATATTTGTTGGATTGTATGCCAAAATATATCCGATTATCTTCAAATTTGGTCATAACACTTTTATTAGCAGTTTAAATAAATCTAACGGTCGAAATATTAATTGAAAGTGCCTATCTTCGTAAATGCCTCAGATTTTCGATAATTTTGTAGATATTTAGTAGGACTACGTGTAAAAGTATACCCGATTATCTTTAAATTTTGTCATAACACCTTTAATATCAATTTAAACAAATCTAATGGATAAATCATTAATTGAAAGTGCCTATCATAGTAAATGCCTTAAGTTTTCGGTCTTTTTATAGACATTTTGTTGGATTGCATTCCAAAATATATCTTATTAACTTCAAACTTGGTGATAAAACTTTTTGTAGTAATTTAAACAAATCTAACGATCGGATCTTTAATTGAAAGTGCCTATCTTTGTAAGTGCCTTAGGTTTTCGGTCTTTTTGTTGACATTTTATTGGATTGCATGCGAAATTATATCCAATTATCTTCAAACTTTGTCATAACACTTTTCATACCAATTTAAAGAAATCTAACGGTCAGCTCATTAGTTGAAAAAGACTATCTTTGTAGATGCCTTAGGTTTTCGGTCTTTTTGTTGACATTTTGTTGGATTTCATGCCCAAATATATCCGATTATCTTCAAACGTGGTCATAACACTTTTTGTAGTAATTTAAACAAATCTAACGGTTGGATCATTATGTTTAAATGCCAATCATTGTAAATGTCTTACGTTTTCGGTCTTTTTGTAGACATTTGGTGGATTGCAAGCCAAAATATATCCGATTATATTCAAACTTGGTCATAACACTTTTTTACCAATTTAAAAAAATCTAACGGCCAGATCATTAGTTGAAAGTGACTATCTTTGTTAATGCCTTAGGTTTTCGGTCTTTTGGTTGACATTTTGTTGGATTGCATACTCAAATATATCTGATTAACTTCAAACGAGGTCATAACACTAGTTGTAGTAATTTAAACAAATCTGACGGTCGGATCATTTTGTTAAAATGCCAATTATTGTAAATGTCTTAGGTTTTCAGTCTTTCGGAAGACATTTGTTGGATTTCATGCCAAAATATATCCGATTATTTTCAAATTTGGTCATAACACTTTTCGTTGCCATTTAAACAAATCTACGGTCGGATCATTAATTGAAAGTGCCTATCTTTGTAAATGCCTCAGATTTTCGGTATTTTTGAAGATATTTTGTAGGACTACATATAAAAGTATACCCGATTATCTTCAAATTTTGTCATAACCCCTTTAATGCCAATATAAACAAATCTAACGGTCAAATCATTAATTGAAAGTGTCTATCTTTTTAAATGCATTAGGTTTTCAGTCTTTTTATATACATTTTGTTGGATTGCATGCCAAAATATATCCTATTAACTTCAAATTTGGTCATAACACTTTTTGTAGTAATTTAAACAAATCTAACGGTCAGATCATTAATTGAAAGTGGCTATCTTTGTAAATACCTTAGGTTTTCGGTCTTTTTGTTGACATTCGGTAGATTGCAGGCCAAAATATATCCGATTATATTCAAACATGGTCATAACACTTTTCCTACTAATTTAAACAAATTTAACGGTCAGGTCAATAATTTAAAGTGCCTATCTTTGTATATGCCTTAGGTTTTCGGTCTTTTTGTAGATATTTTGTTGGACTGCATGCCAAAATATATCCGACTATCTTCAAATTTGGTCATACCTCTATTTGTAGCAGTTTAAACAAATCTAACAGTCGCATGATTAATTTAATGTGCTTATCTTTGTAAATGTTTTAGGATTTCAGTATTTTTGTTGATATTTGTTGGATTGCATACCAAAATATATCAGATTATCTTCAAACTTGGTCATAACACTTTTATTAGCAGTTTAAATAAATCTAACGGTCGGATCATTAATTGAAAGTGCCTATCTTCGTAAATGCCTCAGATTTCCGATAATTTTGTTGGTATTTTGTAGGACTTCGTCTAAAAGTATATCCGATTATCTTTGAATTTTTTCATAACACCTTTAATATCAATTTAAACAAATCTAACGGTCAAATCATTAATTAAAAGTGACTATCTTTGTAAATGCCTTAGGTTTTCGTTCTTTTTATAGACATTTTGTTGGATTGCATGCCAAAATATATCCGATTGACTTCAAACTTGGCCATAACACTTTTTATGGTAATTTAAACAAATTTAACGGTCAGATCATTAGTTGAAATTGACTATCTTTGTAGATGCATTATGTTTTCGGTCTTTTTGTAGATATTTTGTTGGATTGCATGCCCAAATATTTTTGATTAACTTCAAACATGGTAATAACACTTTTTGTAGTAATTTAAACAAATCTTACGATCGGATCATTATGTTAAAATGGCAATCCTTGTAAATGTCTTTGGTTTTCGGTCTATTGGTAGACATTTGTTGGATTGCTACCAAAAAAATATCCGATTATTTTCAAATTTGGTCATAACACTTTTATTAGCAATTTAAACAAATATAACGGTTGGATCATTAATCTAATGTGCCTATATTGGTAAATGCCTTAGGTTTCAGAATTTTTGTTGATAGTTGTTGGATTGCATAACACTTTTATTAGCAATTTAAACAAATCTAACGTTCGGATCAATAATTTAAAGTGCCAATATTTGTAAATGCCTTAGGTTTTCGATATTTTTGTAGACATTTTATTGGATTGAATGCCAAAATATATCCTATTAACTTCAAACGAGGTCATAACATTAGTTGTAGTAATTTAAACAAATCCGACGGTCGGATCATTATCTTAAAATGCCAATCATTGTAAATATCTTAGGTTTTCTGTCTTTTTGTAGACATTTGTTGGATTGCATGCCAAAATATATCTGATTATTTTCAAATTTGGTCATAACACTTTTTGTAGCCCTTTAAATAAAATCTAACGGTCGGATCATTAATTGAAAGTGCCTATCTTTGTAAATGCCTCAGATTTTCGGTGTTTTTGTTGATATTTTTTAGGACTACATGTAAAAGTATACCCGATTATCTTAAAATTTCGTAATAACACCTTTAATGTCAATTTAAACTAATCTAACGGTCAAATCATTAATTGAAAGTGCCTATCTTTATAAATGCTTTTGGTTTTCGGTCTTTTTATAGATATTTTGTTGGATTGCATGCCAAAATATATCCTATTCACATCAAACTTGGTGATAAAACTTTTTGTAGTAATTTAAACAAATCTAACGGTCAGATCTTTAATTTAAAGTGCCTATCTTTGTGAATGCCTTAGGTTTTCGGTCTTTTTGCTGACATTTTATTGGATTGCATGCCTAAATATATCCGATTGTCTTCAAATTTCGTCATAACGCTTTTCGTACCAATTTAAAGAAATCCTACGGTCAGATCATTAGTTGAAATTGACTATCTTTGTAGATGCATTAGGTTTTCGGTCTTTTTGTAGACATTTTGTTGGATTGCATGCCCAAATATTTCCGATTAACTTCAAACATGGTCATAACACTTTTTGTAGTAATTTAAACAAATCTAACGATCGGATCATTATGTTAAAATGGCAATCCTTGTAAATGTCTTTAGTTTTCGGTCTATTTGTAGACATTTGTTGGATTGCTAGCAAAAAAATATCCGATTATTTTCAAATTTGGTCATAACACTGTTATTAGCAATTTAAACAAATCTAACGGTTGGATCATAAATCTAATGTGCCTATATTGGTAAATGCCTTAGGTTTTCGGTATTTTTGTTGATAGTTGTTGGATTGCATAACACTTTTATTAGCAATTTAAATAAATCTAACGGTCGGATCAATAATTTAAAGCGCCAATATTTGTAAATGCCTTATGTTTTCGGTATTTTTTTAGACAATTTGTTGGATTGAATGCCAAAATATATCCTATTAACTTCAAACGAGGTCATAACATTAATTGTAGTAATTTAAACAAATCCGACGGTCGGATCATTATCTTAAAATGCCAATCAATGTAAATATCTTAGGTTTTCGGTCTTTTTGTATACGTTTGTTGGATTGAATGCCAAAATATATCCGATTATTTTCAAATTTGGTCATAACACTTTTTGTAACCCTTTAAACAAATCTAACGGTCGGATCATTAATTGAAAGTGCCTATCTTTGTAAATGCCCCAGATTTTCGATGTTTTTGTTGATATTTTGTAGGACTACAAGTAAAAGTATACCTGATTATCTTAAAATTTCATCATAACACCTTTAATGTCAATTTAAACAAATCTAACGGTCAAATCATTAATTGAAAGTGCCTATCTTTGTAAATGCTTTTGGTTTTCGGTCTTTTTATATACATTTTGTTGGATTGCATGCCAAAATATATCTTATTAACTTCAAATTTGGTCATAACACATATTGTAGTAATTTAAACAAATCTAACGGTCGGATCATTAATTGAAAGTGTCTATCTTTGTAAATACCTTAGGTTTTCGGTCTTTTTGTTGACATTTGGTGGATTGCATGCCAAAATATATCCGATTATATTCAAACTTGGTCATAACACTTTTCCTACCAATTTAAACAAATTTAACGGTCAGATCAATAATTGAAAGTGCCTCTCTTTGTATATGCCTTAGGATTTCGGTCTTTTTGTATATATTTTGTTGGACTGCATGCCAAAATATATCCGATTATCTTCAAATTTGGTCATACCACTTTTTGTAGCAATTTAAACTAATCTAACGGCCGGATCATTAATTTAATGTTCTTATCTTGGTAAATGTCTTAGTATTTCAGTATTTTTGTTGGTATTTGTTGGATTGCATACCAAAATATATCAGATTATCTTCAAATTTGGTCATAATACTTTTATTAGCAGTTTAAATAATGCTAACGGTCCGATCATTAATTGAAAGTGCCTATCTTCGTAAATGCCTCAGATTTTCGGTAATTTTGTTGATATTATGTAGGACTTCGTGTAAAAGTATACCCGATTATCTTTGAATTTTTTCATAACACCTTTAATATCAATTTAAACAAATCTAACGGTCAAATAATTAATTAAAAGTGCCTATCTTTGTAAATGCCTTAGGTTTTCGGTCTTTTTGTAGACATTTTGTTGGATTGCATGCCAAAATATATCCGATTAACTTCAAACTTGGTCATAACACTCTATATGGTAATTTAAACATATTTAACGGTCATATCATTAATTGAAAGTGCCTATCTTTGTAAATGTCTTAGGTTTCGATCTTTATGAAGACATTTGTTGGATGCATGCCAAAATATATCCGATTAACGTCAAACTTGGTCATGCCACTTTTTGTAGTAATTTAAAGAAATCTAACGGTAAAATCTAAAGGTCGGATCATTAATTTAACGTGCTTATCTTTGTAAATGTCTTAGGATTTCAGTATTTTTGTTGATATTTGTTGGATTGCATGCCAAAATATATCCGATTATCTTCAAATTTGGTCATAACACTTTTATTAGCAGCTTAAATAAATCTAACGGTCGGATCATTAATTGAAAGTGCCTATCTTCGTAAATGCCTCAGATTTTCGGTAATTTTGTTGATATTTTGTAGGACATCGTGTAAAAGTATACCCGATTATCTTTGAATTTTTTCACAACACCTTTAATATCAATTTAAACAAATCTAACGGTCAAATCATTAATTAAAAGTGCCTATCTTTGTAAATGCCTTAGGTTTTCGGTCTTTTTGAAGATATTTTGTTGGATTGCATGCCAAAATATATCCGATTAACTTCAAACTTGGTCATAACACTCTTTATGGTAATTTAAACAAATTTAACGGTCAGATCATTAATTGAAAGTGCCTATCTTTGTAAATGTCTTAGGTTTTCGATCTTTTGGTAGACATTTGTTGGATTGCTTGCCAAAATATATCCCATTAACGTCAAACTTGGTCATACCACTTTTTGTAGTAATTTAAACAAATCTAACGGTCAGATCATGAGTTGAAAGTGCCTATCTTAGTTTATGCCTTAGGTTGTATGTCTTTTTGTTGACATTCGGTGGATTGCATGCCAAAATATATCCGATTATCTTTAAATTTGGTCATAACACTTTTCCTAGTAATTTAAACCAATCAAACGGTTGGATCATTAATTAAAAGTGGCTATCTTTGTAAATGACCTAGATTTTCGATATTTTTGTAGATATTTTGTGGGACTACGTGTAAAAGTATACCCGATTATCTTTAAATTTTGTCATAACACTTTTAATATCAATTTAAACAAATCAACGATCGGATCATTAAGTAAAAGTGCCTATCTTTGTAAATGCTTTAGGTTTTCGGTCTTTTTGTAGACATTTGTTGGATTGCATTCCAAAATATATCTGGTTAACTTCAAATTTGGTCATTACACATTTCATAGCAGCTTAAACAAATCTAACGGTCGGATCATTAATTGAAATTGCCTATCTTTGTAAATGTCTTAGGTTTTTTGTCCCTTTGTAGACATTTGTTGGAATGCATGCCAAAAATATATTTGATTATATTCAAACATGGTCAAAATACTTTTCATAGCAATTTATATAAATCTAACGGTCTGATCAATAATTGAAAGTTTCAATCATTTTAAATGCATTAGGTTTTCGGTCTTTTTGTAGACATTTGTTAGATAGCATGCCAAAATATATCCTATTAACTTCAGACTTGGTCATAACACTTTTTGTAGTAATTTAAACAAATCTAACGGTCGGATCATTAATTGAAAGTGCTTATCTTTCTTAATGCCTTAGGTTTTCGGTCTTTTTGTAGACATTTGGTGGATTGCACGCCAAAATATATCCGTTTATATTGAAAGCTGGTCATAATACTTTTCATACCTATTTAAACAAATCTAACACTAGTTGTAGTACCTATTTAAACAAATATATCTGATTAACTTCAAACGAGGTCATAACACTAGTTGTAGTAATTTAAACAAATCTGACGGTCGGATCATTATGTTAAAATGCCAATTATTGTAAATGTCTTAGGTTTTCGGTCTTTTGGAAGACATTTGTTGGATTTCATGCCAAAATATATCCGATTATTTTCAAATTTGGTCATAACACTTTTCGTAGCCATTTAAACAAATCTAACGGTCGGATCATTAATTGAAAGTGCCTATCTTTGTAAATGCCTCAGATTTTCGATATTTTTGTAGATATTTTGTCGGACTACTTATAAAAGTATATCCGATTATCTTCAAATTTTGTCATAACCCCTTTAATGCCAATATAAACAAATCTAACGGTCAAATCATTAATTGAAAGTGTCTATCTTTTTAAATGCATTAGGTTTTCGGTCTTTTTATATACATTTTGTTGGATTGCATGCCAAAATATATCCTATTAACTTCAAATTTGGTTATAACACTTTTTGTAGTAATTTAAACAAATCTAACGGTCAAATCATTAATTGAAAGTGCCTATCTTTCTTAATGCCTTAGGTTTTCGGTCTTTTTGTATACATTTGGGGGTTTGCACGCCAAAATATATCCGTTTATATTGAAAGCTGGTCATAATACTTTTCATACCTATTTAAACAAATCTAACGGTCGGATCGTTATGTTAAAATGGCAATCATTGTAAATGTCTTAGGTTTTCAGTCTGTTGGTAGACATTTGTTGGATTGCTAGCAAAAATATATCCGATTATTTTCAAATTTGGTCATAACACTTTTATTAGCAATTTAAGCAAATCTGACGGTTGGATCATTAATCTAATGTGCCTATATTGGTAAATTCTTTAGGTTTTCGGTTTTTTGTTGATAGTTGTTGGATTGCATAACACTTTTATTAGCAATTTAAACAAATCTAACGGTCGGATCAATAATTTAAAGTGTCAATATTTGTAAATGCCTTAGGTTTTCGGTGTTTTGGTAGACATTTTGTTGGATTGAATGCCAAAATATATCCTATTAACTTCAAACGAGTTCATAACATTAGTTGTAGTAATTTAAACAAATCCGACGGTCGGATCATTATGTTAAAATGCCAATCATTGTAAATGTCTTAGGTTTTCGGTCTTTTTGTAGACATTTGTTGGATTGCATGCCAAAATATATCCGATTATTTTTAAATTTGGTCATAACACTTTTCGTAGCCATTTAAACAAATCTAACGGTCGGATCATTAATTGAAAGTGCCTATCTTTGTAAATGCCTCAGATTTTCGGTATTTTTGTAGATATTTTGTAGGACTACATGTAAAAGTATACCCGATTATCTTCAAATTTCGTCATAACACCTTTAATGTCAATTTAAACAAATATAACGGTCGTATCATTAATTGAAAGTGCCCATCTTTGTAAATGCATTAGGTTTTCGGTCTTTTTATACACATTTTTTTGGGTTGCATGCCAAAATATATCATATTAACTTCAAATTTGGTCATAACACTTTTTGTAGTTATTTAGACAAATCTAACAGTCGGATCATTAATTGAAAGTGCCTATCTTTGTTAATGCCTTTGGTTTTCAGTCTTTTCGTAGACATTTGGTGGATTGCACGCCAAAATATATCCGATTATATTGAAACCTGGTCATTACACTTTTCATACCTATTTAAACAAATCTATCAGTCAGATCATTAGTTGAAAGTGACTATCTTTGTTAAAGCCTTAGGTTTTCGGTCTTTTTGTAGACATTTTGTTGGATTGCATGCCCAAATATATCCGATTAACTTCAAACGTGGTCATAACACATTTTGTAGCAATTTAAACAAATCTAACGGTCGGATCATTAATTTAATGTGCTTATCTTTGTAAATGTCTTAGGATTTCAGTATTTTTGTTGATATTTGTTGGATTGCATACCAAAATATATCTGATTATCTTCAAATTTGGTCATAACACTTTTATTAGCTGCTTAAATAAATCTAACGGTCGGATCATTAATTGAAAGTGCCTATCTTCGTAAATGCCTCAGATTTTCGGTAATTTTGTTGATATTTTGTAGGACTTCGTGTAAAAGTATACCCGATTATCTTTGATTTTTTTCATAACACCTTTAATATCAATTTAAACAAATATAACGGTCAAATCATTAATTAAAAGTGCCTATCTTTGTAAATGCCTTAGGTTTTCGGTCTTTTTGTAGATATTTTGTTGGATTGCATGCCAAAATATATCCGATTAACTTCAAACTTGGTCATAACACTCTTTATGGTAATTTAAACAAATTTAACGGTCAGCTCATTAATTGAAAGTGCCTATCTTTGTAAATGTCTTAGGTTATCGATCTTTTTGTAGACATTTGTTGGATTGCTTGCCGAAATATATCCCATTAACGTCAAACTTGGTCATACCACTTTTTGTAGTAATTTAAATAAATCTAACGGTTAGATCATGAGTTGAAAGTGCCTATCTTAGTTTATGCCTTAGGTTTTAGGTCTTTTTGTAGACATTCGGTGGATTGCATGCCAAAATATATCCGATTATCTTTAAATTTGGTCATAACACTTTTCCTAGCAATTTAAACAAATCAAACGGTTGGATCATTAATTGAAAGTGGCTATCCTTGTAAATGACCTAGATTTTCGATATTTTTGTAGATATTTTGTGGGACTACGTGTAAAAGTATACCCGATTATCTTTAAATTTTGTCATAACACTTTTAATATCAATTTAAACAAATCAACGATCGGATCATTAAGTAAAAGTGTCTATCTTTGTAACTGCTTTAGTTTTTCGGTCTTTTTGTAGACATTTGTTGGATTGCATTCCAAAATATATCTGGTTAACTTCAAATGTGGTCATTACAAATTTCATAGCAGCTTAAACAAATCTAACGGTCGGATCATTAATTGAAATTGCCTATCTTTGTAAATGTCTTAGGTTTTTTGTCCCTTTGTAGACATTTGTTGTAATGCATGCCAAAAATATATTTGATTATATTCAAACAGGGTCAAAATACTTTTCATAGCAATTTATATAAATCTAACGGTCTAATCAATAATTGAAAGTTTCAATCTTTTTAAATGCATTAGGTTTTCGGTCTTTTTGTAGACATTTGTTGCATTGCATGCCAAAATATATCCGATTATCTTCAAATTTGGTCATAGCACTTTTCATAGCAATTTAAACAATTCTAACATTCGGATCATTAATTTAAAGTGCCAATATTTGTAAATGCTTTAGGTTTTCGGTATTTTTGTTGACATTTTGTTGGATTGAATGGCAAAATATATCCTATTAACTTCAGACTTGGTCATAACACTTATTGTAGTAATTTAAACAAATCTAACGGTCGAATCATTAATTGAAAGTGTCTATCTTTGTAAATACCTTTGGTTTTCGGTCTTTTTGTAGACATTTGGTGGATTGCATGCCAAAATATATCCGATCATATTCAAACATGGTCATAACACTTTTCCTACCAATTTAAACAAATCTAACGGTCATATCAATAATTGAAAGTGCCTAACTTTGTAAATGCCTTAGGTTTTCGGTCTTTTTGTAGATATTTTGTTGGACTGCAAGCCAAAATATATCCGATTATCTTCAAATTTGGTCAAAACACTTTTATTAGCAATTTAAACAAATCTAACGGTCGGATCATTAATTTAAAGTGCCAATATTTGTAAATGCCTTAGGTTTTTGGTATTTTTGTAGAAATTTTGTTGGATTGAATGCCAAAATATATCATATTAACTTCAAACTTGGTCATAACACTTTTTGTAGAAATTTAAACATATCTAATGGTCGGATCAATAATTGAAAGTGCATATCTTTATAAATGCCTTAGGTTTCCGGCCTTTTTGTAGACATTTGGTGGATTGCATGCCAAAATATATCCGATTATATTCAAACATGGTCATAACACTTTTCTACCAATTTAAACGAATCTAACGGTCAGATCATTAGTTGAAAGTGACTATCATTGTTAATGCCTTAGGTTTTCGGTCTTTTTGTAGACATTTGTTGGATTGCATGCCAAAATTTATCCGATTATTATCAAATTTGGTCATAACACTTTTATTAGAAATTTAAACAACTTTAACGGTCAGATCATTAATTTAATGTGCCTATATAGGTAAATGCCTTAGGTTTTCGGTATTTTTGTTGATATTTGTTGGACTGCATGCCAAAATATATTCGATTATCTTCAAATTTGGTCATAACACTTTTATTAGCAATTTAAACAAATCTAACGTTCGGATCATTAATTTAAAGTGCCAATATTTGTAAATGCCTTAGGTTTTCGGTATTTTTTTTCACATTTTGTTGGATTGCATACCAAAATTTATCCTATTAACTTCAAATTTGGTCATAACACTTTTTGTTTTAATTTAAACAAATCTAACGGTCGGATCATTAATTGAATGTGCTTATCTTTCTAAATGCCTTAGGTTTTCGGTCTTTTTGTTGACATTTGGTGGATTGCATGCCAAAATATATCCGATTATATTCGAACCTGGTCATAACACTTTTCCTACCCATTTAAACAAATTTAACGGTTTGATCAATAATTGAAAGTGTCTATATTTGTAAATGCCTTGGGTTTTCGGTCTTTTTGTAGATATTTTGTTGGACTGCATGCCAAAATATATCCGATTATCTTCACAATTGGTCATTCCATTTTTTATAGCAGTTTAAACAAATCTAACGGTCGCATCATTAATTTAATGTGCTTATCTTTGTAAATGTCTTAGGATTTCAGTATTTTTGTTGATATTTGTTGGATTGCATACCAAAATATATATCCGATTATCTTCTAATTTGGTCATACCACTTTTTGTAGCAATTAAAACAAATCTAACGGACGCATCATTAATTTAATGTGCTTATCTTTGTAAATGTCTTGGGATTTCAGTATTTTTGTTGATATTTGTTGGATTACATACCAAAAGATATCCGATTATCCTCAAATTTGATCATAACACTTTTTGTAGCAATATAAACAAATCTAATGGTCGGATAATTAATTGAAAGTGCCTATATTTGTAAGTGCCTCAGATTTCCGGTATTTTTGTAGATATTTTGTAAGACTACATGTAAAAGTATAGCCGATTTTCTTCAAATTTTGTCATAACACCTTTAATATCAATTTAAACAAATCTAACGGACAAATCGTTAATTGAAAGTGCCTATCATTGTAAATGCCTTAGGTTTTCGGTCTTTTTATAGACATTTTGTTGGATTGCATGCCAAATATATCCTATTAACATCAAAATATATCCGATTATTTTCAAATTTGGTCATAATACTTTTCATAGCCATTTAAACAAATCTAACGGTCAGATCATTAATTGAAAGTGCTTATCTTTGCAAATGTCTTAGATTTTCGGTAATTTTGTTGATATTTTGTAGGACTACATGTAAAAGTATACCCGATTACCTTCAAATTTCGTCATAACACCTTTAATGTCAATTTAAACAAATCTAACGGTCAAATCATTAATTGAAAGTGCCTATCTTTGTAAATGCATTATGTTTTCGGTCTTTTTATATACATTTTGTTGGGTTGCATGCCAAAATATATACTATTAACTTCAAATTTGGTCATAACACTTTTTGTAGTAATTTAAACAAATCTAACGGTCGGATCATTAATTGAAGGTGCCTATCTTTGTTAATGCCTTAGGTTTTCGGTCTTTTCGTAGACATTTGGTGGATTGCACGCCAAAATATATCCGATTGTATTGAAACCTAGTCATTACACTTTTCATACCAATTTAAACAAATCTAACGGTCAGATCATTAGTTGAAAGTGACTATCTTTGTTAATGCCTTAGGTTTTCAGTCTTTTTGTAGTAATTTTGTTGGATTGCATGCCCAAATATATTCGATTAACTTCAAACGTGGTCATAACACTAGTTGTAGTAATTTAAACAAATCTAACGGTCGGATCATTATGTTAAATTGCCAATTATTGTAAATGTCTTAGGTTTTCGGTCTTTTTGTAGACATTTGTTGGATTGCATGCCAAAATATATCCGATTACTATCAAATTTGGTCATAACACTTTTATTAGAAATTTAAACAAATTTAATGGTCGGATCATTAATTTAATGTGCCTATATAGGTAAATGCCTTAGGTTTTCGGTATTTTTGTTGATATTTGTTGGATTGCATGCCAAAATATATCCGATTATCTTCAAATTTGGTCATAACACTTTTATTAGCAATTTAAACAAATCAAACGTTTGGATCATTAATTTAAAGTGCTAATATTTGTAAATGCCTTAGGTTTTCGGTATTTTTTTTCACATTTTGTTGGATTGCATACCAAAATTTATCATATTAACTTCAAACTTGGTCATAACACTTTTTGTTTTAATTTAAACAAATCTAACGGTCGGATAATTAATTGAAAGTGCCTATCTTTGTAAGTGCCTCAGATTTTCGGTATTTTTGTAGATATTTTGTAGGACTACATGTAAAAGTATAGCCGATTTTCTTCAAATTTTGTCATAACACCTTTAATATCAATTTAAGCAAATATAACGAACAAATCATTAATTGAAGGTGCCTATCATTGTAAATGCCTTAGGTTTTCGGTCTTTTTATAGACATTTTATTGGATTGCATGCCAAATTATATCCTATTAACTTCAAACTTGGTGATAAAACTTTTTGTAGTAATTTAGACAAATCTAACGGTCAGATCCTTAATTGAAAGTGACTATCTTTGTAAAAGCCTTAGGTTTTCGGTCTTTTGGTTGACATTTTATTGGATTGCATGCCAAAATATATATGATTATATTCAAACCTGGTCATAACACTTTTCATACCAATTTAAAGAAATATAACGGTCAGATCATTAGTTGAAATTGACTATCTTTGTAGATGCCTTATGTTTTCGGTCTTTTTGTAGATATTCTGTTGGATTACATGCCCAATATTTTTCTGATTAACTTCAAACTTGGTCATAACACTTTTTTTAGTAATTTCAATAAATCTAACGGTCGGATCATTATGTTAAAATGGCAATCATTGTAACATGTCTTAGGTTTTCGGTCTATTTGTAGACATTTGTTGGATTGCTAGCAAAAATATATCCGATTATTTTCAAATTTGGTCAAAACACTTTTATTAGCAATTTAAACAAATGTAACGGTCGGATCATTAATTTAAAGTGCCAATATTTGTAAATGCCTTAGATTTTTGGTATTTTTGTAGAAATTTTGTTGGATTGAATGCCAAAATATATCCTATTAACTTCAAACTTGGTCATAACACTTTTTGTAGAAATTTAAACATATCTAATGGTCGGATCAATAATTGAAAGTGCATATCTTTGTAAATGCCGTAGGTTTCCGGTCTTTTTGTAGTCAATTGGTGGATTGCATGCCAAAATATATCCGATTATATTCAAACTTGGTCATAACACTTTTCTACAAATTTAAACAAATCTAACGGTCAGATCATTAGTTGAAAGTTACTATCATTGTAAATGCCTTAGGTTTTCGGTCTTTTTGTAGACATTTATTGGATTGCATGCCGAAATATATCCGATTATTATCAAATTTGGTAATAACACTTTTATTAGAAATTTAAACAAATTTAACGGTTGGATCATTAATTTAATGTGCCTATATAGGTAAATGCCTTAGGTTTTCGGTATTTTTGTTGATATTTGTTGAATTGCATGACAAAATATATCCGATTATCTTCAAATTTGGTCATAACACTTTTATTAGCAATTTAAACAAATCTAACGTTCGAATCATTAATTTAAAGTGCCAATATTTGTAAATGCCTTAGGTTTTCGGTATTTTTTTTTCGCATTTTGTTGGATTGTTTGCCAAAATATATCATATTAACTTCAAACTTGGTCATAACAATTTTTGTTTTAATTTAAACAAATCCAACGGTCGGATCATTAATTGAAAATGCATATCTTTGTAGATGCCTTACGTTTTCGGTCTTTGTGATGACATTTGGTGGATTGCATGCCAAAATATATCCAATTATATTCAAACTTGGTCATAACACTTTTCCTACCAATTTAAACAAATTTAACGGTCTGATCAATAATTGAAAGTGCCTATATTTGTAAATGCCTTTGGGTTTTCGGTCTTTTTGTAGATATTTTGTTAATTACATGCCCAAATATTTCCGATTAACTTCCAACTTAGTCATAACACTTTTTTGTAGTAATTTAAACAAATCTAACGGTCGGATCATTTTGTTAAAATGGAAATCGTTGTAAATGTCTTAGGTTTTCGATCTATTTGTAGACATTTGTTGGATTGCTAGCAAAAATATATTCGATTATTTTCAAATTTGGTCATAACACTTTTATTAGCAATTTAAACAAATATATCGGTTGGATCATTAATCTAATGTGCCAATATTGGTTAATGCCTTCGGTTTTCGGTATTTTTGTTGATAGTTGTTGGATTGCATAACACTTTTATTAGCAGTTTAAATAAATCTAACTGTCGAATCAATAATTTGCAATGCCAATATTTGTAAATGCCTTAGGATTTTGGTATTTTTTCTAGACATTTTGTTGTATTGAATGCCAAAATATATCCTATTAACTTCAAACTTGGTCATAACACTTTTTGTAGAAATTTAGACATATCTAATGGTCGGATCAATAATTGAAAGTGCATATCTTTGTAAATGCCTTAGGTTTTCGGTCTTTTTGTAGACATTTGGTGGATTGCATGCCAAAACATATCCGATTATATTCAAACTTGGTCATAACACTTTTCTACCAATTTAAACAAATCTAACGGTCAGATCATTAGTTGAAAGTGACTATCTTTGTTAATGCCTTAGGTTTTCGGTCTTTTTGTAAATATTTTGTTGGATTGCATGCCCAAATATATCCGATTAACTTCAAACGTGGTCATAACACTAGTTGTAGTAATTTAAACAAATCTGACGGTCGGATCATTATGTTAAAATGCCAATCATTGTAAATGTCTTAGGTTTTCGGTCTTTTTGTAGACATTTGTTGGATTGCATGCCAAAATATATCCGATTATTTTCAAATTTGGTCATAACACTTTTCGTAGCCATTTAAACAAATCTAACGGTCGGATCATTAATTGAAAGTGCTTATCTTTGTAAATGCCTCAAATTTTCGGTATTTTTGTAGATATTTTGTAGGACTACATGTAAAAGTATACCCGATTATCTTCAAATTTCGTCATAACACCTTTAATGTCAATTTAAACAAATCTAACGGTCAAATCATTAATTGAAAGTGCCTATCTTTGTAAATGCATTAGGTTTTCGGTCTTTTTATATACATTTTGTTGGGTTGCATGCCAAAATATATCCTATTAACTTCAAATTTGGTCATAACACTTTTTGTAGTAATTTAAACAAATCTATCTAACGGTCGGATCATTAATTGAAAGTGCCTATCTTTGTTAATGCCTTAGGTTTTCGATCTTTTCGTAGACATTTGGTGGATTGCATGCCAAAATATATCCGATTATATTGAAACCTGGTCATAACACTTTTCATACCTATTTAAACAAATCTAACGGTCAGATCATTAGTTGAAAGTGACTATCTTTGTTAATGCCTTAGGTTTTCGGTCTTTTTGTAGACATTTTGTTGGATTGCATGCCCAAATATATCCGATTAACTTCAAACGTGGTCATAACACTTTTTGTAGTAATTTAAACAAATCTAACGGTCGGATCATTATGTTAAAATGCCAATCATTGTAAATGTCTTAGGTTTTCGGTCTTTTTGTAGACATTTGTTGGATTGCATGCCAAAATATATCCGATTATTTTCAAATTTGGTCATAACACTTTTATTAGAAATTGAAACAAATTTAACGGTCGGATCATTAATTTAATGTGCCTATATAGGTAAATGCCTTAGGTTTTCAGTATTTTTATTGATATTTGTTGGAGTGGATGCCAAAATATATCCGATTATCTTCAAATTTGGTCATAACACTTTTATTAGCAATTTAAACAAATCAAACGTTCGGATCATTAATTTAAAGTGCCAATATTTGTAAATGCCTTAGGTTTTCGTTATTTTTTTTCACATTTTGTTGGATTGCATACCAAAATATATCCTATTAACTTTAAACTTGGTCATAACTCTTTTTGTTTTAATTTAAACAAATCTAACGGTCGGATCATTAATTTAATGTGCCTATATAGGTAAATGCCTTAGGTTTTCGGTATTTTTGTTGATATTTGTTGGATTGTATGCCAAAATATATCCGATTATCTTCAAATTTGGTCATAACACTTTTATTAGCAATTTAAACAAATCTAACGTTCGGATCATTAATTTAAAGTGCCAATATTTGTAAATGACTTAGGTTTTCGGTATTTTTTTTGACATTTTTTTTGGATTGCTTGCCAAAATATATCATATTAACTTCAAACTTGGTCATAACAATTTTTGTTTTAATTTAAACAAATCTAACGGTCGAATCATTAATTGAAAGTGCCTATCTTTGTAGATGCCTTAGGTTTTCGGTCTTTTTGTTGACATTTGGTGGATTGCATGCCAAAATATATCCGATTATATTCAAACTTGGTCATAACACTTTTCCTACCAATTTAAACAAATTTAATGGTATGATCAATAATTGAAAGTGCCTATATTTGTAAATGCCATGGGTTTTCGGTCTTTTTGTAGATATTTTGTTGGACTGCATGCCAAAATATATCCGATTATCTTCTAATTTGATCATACCACTTTTTGTAGCAATTAAAACAAATCTAACGGTCGCATCATTTATTTAATGTGCTTATCTTTGTAAATGTCTTGGGATTTCAGTATTTTTGTTGATATTTGTTGGATTGCATACCGAAAGATATCCGATTATCTTCAAATTTGATCATAACACTTTTTGTAGCAATTTAAACAAATCTAACGGTCGGATAATTAATTGAAAGTGCCTATATTTGTAAGTGTCTCAGATTTCCGGTATTTTTGTAGATATTTTGTAAGACTACATGTAAAAGTATAGCCGATTTTCCTCAAATTTTGTCATAACACCTTTAATATCAATTTAAACAAATCTAACGGACAAATCATTAATTTAAAGTGCCTATTATTGTAAATGCCTTAAGTTTTCGGTCTTTTTATAGACATTTTGTTGGATTGCGTGCCAAATATATGATATTAACATCAAACTTGGTGATAAAACTTTTTGTAGTAATTTAAAAAAATCTAACGGTCGGATCTTTAATTGCAAGTGTCTATCTTTGTAAATGCTTTAGGTTTTCGGTCTTTTGGTTGACATTTTATTGGAATGCATGCCAAAATATATCCGATTATCTTCAAACTTGGTCATAACACTTTTCATACCAATTTAAAGAAATCTAACAGTCAGATCATTAGTTGAAATTGACTATGTTTGTAGATGCCTTAGGTTTTCGGTCTTTTTGTAGATATTTTGTTAATTGCATGCCCAAATATTTCCGATTAACTTAAAAATTGGTCATAACACTTTTTGTAGTAATTTAAACAAATTTAACGGTCGGATCATTATGTTAAAATGGCAATCCTTGTAAATGTCTTAGGTTTTCGGTCTATTTGTAGACATTTGTTGGATTGCTAGCAAAAATATATCCGATTATCTTAAAATTTGGACATAACACTTTTCGTAGCAATTTAAACAAATCAAATGATCGGATCATTAATTTAAAGTGCCAATATTTGTAAATGCCTTAGGTTTTCGCGATTTTTTTTTTACATTTTGTTGGATTGAATGCCAAAATATATCCTATTAACTTCAAACTTGGTCATAACACTTTTTGTAGAAATTTAAACATATCTAATGGTCGGATCAATAATTGAAAGTGCATATCTTTGTAAATGACTTAGGTTTTCGGTCTTTTTGTAGACATTTGGTGGATTGCATGCCAAAACATATCCGATTATATTCAAACTTGGTCATAACACTTTTCTTCCAATTTAAACAAATCTAACGGTCAAATCATTAGTTGAAAGTGACTATCTTTGTTAATGCCTTAGGTTTTCAGTCTTTTTGTAAACATTTTGTTGGATTGCATGCCCAAATATATCCGATTAACTTCAAACGTGGTCATAACACTAGTTGTAGTAATTTAAACAAATCTGACGGTCGGATCATTATGTTAAAATGCCAATCATTGTAAATGTCTTAGGTTTTCGGTCTTTTTATAGACATTTGTTCGATTGCATGCCAAAATATATCCGATTATTATCAAATTTGGTCATAACAATTTTATTAGAAATTAAACAAATTTTACGGTCGGATCATTAATTGAAAGTGCTTATCTTTGTAAATGCCTCATATTTTCGGTAATTTTGTAGATATTTTTTAGGACTACCTTTAAAAGTATACCCGATTACCTTCAAATTTCGTCATAACACCTTTAATGTCAATTTAAACAAATATAACGGTCGTATCAATAATTAAAAGTGCCTATCTTTGTAGATGCATTAAGTTTTCGGTCTTTTTATACACATTTTGTTGGGTTGCATGGCAAAATATATCATATAAACTTCAAATTTGGTCATAACACTTTTTGTAGTAATTTAAACAAATCTAACAGTCGGATCATTAATTGAAAGTGCCTATCTTTGTTAATGCCTTAGGTTTTCGGTCTTTTGGTTGACATTTTATTGGATTGCATGCCAAAATATATCTGATTATCTTTAAACATGGTCATAACACTTTTCATACCAATTTAAAGAAATCTAACGGTCAGATCATTAGTTGAAATTGACTATGTTTGTAGATGCCTTAGGTTTTCGGTCTTTTTGTAGATATTTTGTTAATTGCATGCCCAAATATTTCCGATTAATTTAAAAACTGGTCATAACACTTTTTGTAGTAATTTAAACAAATCTAACGGTCGGATCATTATGTTAAAATGGCAATCCTTGTAAATGTCTTAGGTTTTCGGTCTATTTGTAGACATTTGTTGGATTGCTAGCAAAAATATATCCGATTATTTTCAAATTTGGTCATAACACTTTTATTAGCAATTTAAACAAATATATCGGTTGGATCATTAATCTAATGTGCCTATATTGGTTAATGCCTTAGATTTTCAGTATTTTTGTTGATAGTTGTTGGATTGCATAACACTTTTATTAGCAATTTAAATAAATCTAACGGTCGGATAAATAATTTGAAGTGCCAATATTTGTAAATGCCTTAGGTTTTTGGTATTTTTGTAGACATTTTGTTGGATTGAATTCCAAAATATATCCTATTAACTTCAAACTTGGTCATAACACTTTTTGTAGAAATTTAAAAAAATATAATGGTCAGATCAATAATTGAAAGTGCATATCTTTGTAAATGATTTAGGTTTTCGGTCTTTTTGTAGACATTTGGTGGATTGCATGCCAAAACATATCCGATTATATTCAAACTTGGTCATAACACTTTTCCTACAATTTCAACAAATCTAACGGTCAAATCATTAGTTGAAAGTGACTATCTTTGTTAATGCCTTAGGTTTTCAGTCTTTTTGTAAACATTTTGTTGGATTGCATGCCCAAATATATCCGATTAACTTCAAACGTGGTCATAACACTAGTTGTAGTAATTTAAACAAATCTGACGGTCGGATCATTATGTTAAAATGCCAATCATTGTAAATGTCTTAGGTTTTCGGTCTTTTTATAGACATTTGTTCGATTGCATGCCAAAATATATCCGATTATTATCAAATTTGGTCATAACACTTTTATTAGAAATTTAAACAAATCTAACGGTCAGATCATTAATTGAAAGTGCTTATCTTTGTAAATGCCTCAATTTTTCGGTAATTTTGTAGATATTTTGTAGGACTACAGGTAAAAGTATACCCGATTACCTTCAAATTTCGTCATAACATCTTTAATGTCAATTTAAACAAATCTAACGGTAAAATCATTAATTGAAAGTTCCTATCTTTGTAAATGCATTAGGTTTTCGGTCTTTTTATATACATTTTGTTGGGTTGCATGCCAAAATATATCATATTAACTTCAAATTTGGTCATAACACTTTTTGTAGTAATTTATACAAATCTAACGATCGGATCATTAATTGAAAGTGCCTATCTTTGTTAATGCCTTTGGTTTTCAGTCTTTTCGTAGACATTTGGTGGATTGCACGCCAAAATATATCCGATTATATTGAAACCTGGTCATTACACTTTTCATACCTATTTAAACAAATCTATCGGTCAGATCATTAGTTGAAAGTGACTATCTTTGTTAAAGCCTTAGGTTTTCAGTCTTTTTGTAGTCATTTTGTTGGATTGCATGCCCAAATATATTCGATTAACTTCAAACGTGGTCATAACACATTTTGTAGTAATTTAAACAAATATAACGGTCGGATCATTATGTTAAATTGCCAATCATTGTAAATATCATAGGTTTTCGATCTTTTTGTAGACATTTGTTGGATTGCATGCCAAAATAAATCCGATTATTATCAAATTTGGTCATAACACTTTTATTAGAAATTTAAACAAATTTAACGGTCGGATCAGTAATTTAATGTGCCTATATAGGTAAATGCCTTAGGTTTTCAGTATTTTTGTTGATATTTGTTGGATTGCATTCCAAAATATATCCGATTATATTCAAACTTGGTCATAACACTTTTCCTACCAATTTAAACAAATTTAATGGTCTGATCAATAATTGAAAGTGCCTATATTTGTAAATGCCATGGGTTTTCGGTCTTTTTGTAGATATTTTGTTGGACTGCATGCCAAAATATATCCGATTATCTTCTAATTTGGTCATACCACATTTTGTAGCAATTAAAACAAATCTAACGGTCGCATCATTAATTTAATATGCTTATCTTTGTAAATGTCTTGGGATTTCAGTATTTTTGTTGATATTTGTTGGATTGCATACCAAAATATATCCGATTATCTTCAAATTTGATCATAACACTTTTTGTAGCAATTTAAACAAATCTAACGGTCGGATAATTAATTGAAAGTGCCTATATTTGTAAGTGCCTCAGATTTCCGGTATTTTTGTAGATATTTTGTAAGACTACATGTAAATGTATAGCCGATTTTCTTCAAATCTTGTCATAACACCTTTAATATCAATGTAAACAAATCTAACGGACAAATCGTTAATTGAAAGTGCCTATCAATGTAAATGCCTTAGGTTTTCGGTCTTTTTATAGACATTTTGTTGGATTGCATGCCAAATATATCCTATTAACATCAAACTTGGTGATAAAACTTTTTGTAGTAATTTAAAAAAATCTAACGGTCGGATCTTTAATTGCAAGTGTCTATCTTTGTAAATGCTTTAGGTTTTCGGTCTTTTGGTTGACATTTTATTAGAATGCATGCCAAAATATATCCGATTATCTTCAAACTTGGTCATAACACTTTTCATACCAATTTAAAGAAATCTAACGGTCAGATCATTAGTTGAAATTGACTATGTTTGTAGATGCCTTAGGTTTTCGGTCTTTTTGTAGATATTTTGTTAATTGCATGCCCAAATATTTCCGATTAACTTAAAACTTGGTCATAACACTTTTTGTAGTAATTTAAACAAATCTAACGGTCGGATAATTATGTTAAAATGGCAATCCTTGTAAATGTCTTAGGTTTTCGGTCTATTTGTAGACATTTGTTGGATTGCTAGCAAAAATATATCCGATTATTTTCAAATTTGGTCATAACACTTTTATTAGCAATTTAAACAAATATATCGGTTGGATCATTATTCTAATGTGCCTGTATTGGTTAGTGCCTTAGCCATTTTAACAAATCTAACGGTCAGGTCATTAATTGAAAGTGCTTATCTTTGCAAATACCTTAGATTTTCGGTAATTTTGTAGATATTTTGTAGGACTACATGTAAAAGTATACCCGATTACCTTCAAATTTCGTCATAACACCTTTAATGTCAATTTAAACAAATCTAAAGGTCAAATCATTAATTGAAAGTGCCTATCTTTCTAAATACTTTAGGTTTTCGGTCTTTTTATAAACATTTTGTTTGGTTGCATGCCAAAATATATCCTATTAACTTTAAATTTGGTCATAACACTTTTTTTAGTAATTTAAACAAATCTAACGGTCGGATCATTAATTGAAAGTGCCTATCTTTGTTAATGCTTTAGGTTTTCGGTCTTTTGGTTGACATTTTATTGGATTGCATGCCAAAATATATCTGATTATCTTCAAACTTGGTCATAACACTTTTCATACCAATTTAAAGAAATCTAACGGTCAGATCATTAGTTGAAATTGACTATGTTTGTAGATGCCTTAGGTTTTCGGTCTTTTTGTAGATATTTTGTTAATTGCATGCCCAAATATTTCCGATTAACTTAAAATTTGGTCATAACACTTTTTGTAGTAATTTAAACAAATTTAACGGTCGGATCATTATGTTAAAATGGCAATCCTTGTAAATGTCTTAGGTTTTCGGTCTATTTGTAGACATTTGTTGGATTGCTAGCAAAAATATATCCGATTATCTTAAAATTTGGACATAACACTTTTCGTAGCAATTTAAACAAATCAAATGATCGGATCATTAATTTAAAGTGCCAATATTTGTAAATGCCTTAGGTTTTCGCTATTTTTTTTTCACATTTTGTTGGATTGAATGCCAAAATATATCCTATTAACTTCAAACTTGGTCATAACACTTTTTGTAGAAATTTAAACATATCTAATGGTCGGATCAATAATTGAAAGTGCATATCTTTGTAAATGACTTAGGTTTTCGGTCTTTTTGTAGACATTTGGTGGATTGCATGCCAAAACATATCCGATTATATTCAAACTTGGTCATAACACTTTTCTTCCAATTTAAACAAATCTAACGGTCAAATCATTAGTTGAAAGTGACTATCTTTCTTAATGCCTTAGGTTTTCAGTCTTTTTGTAAACATTTTGTTGGATTGCATGCCCAAATATATCCGATTAACTTCAAACGTGGTCATAACACTAGTTGTAGTAATTTAAACAAATCTGACGGTCGGATCATTATGTTAAAATGCCAATCATTGTAAATGTCTTAGGTTTTCGGTCTTTTTATAGACATTTGTTCGATTGCATGCCAAAATATATCCGATTATTATCAAATTTGGTCATAACACTTTTATTAGAAATTTAAACAAATTTTACGGTCGGATCATTAATTGAAAGTGCTTATCTTTGTAAATGCCTCATATTTTCGGTAATTTTGTAGATATTTTGTAGGACTACCTTTAAAAGTATACCCGATTACCTTCAAATTTCGTCATAACACCTTTAATGTCAATTTAAACAAATATAACGGTCGTATCAATAATTAAAAGTGCCTATCTTTGTAGATGCATTAAGTTTTCGGTCTTTTTATACACATTTTGTTGGGTTGCATGGCAAAATATATCATATAAACTTCAAATTTGGTCATAACACTTTTTGTAGTAATTTAAACAAATCTAACGGTCGGATCATTATTTGAAAGTGCCTATCTTTGTTAATGCTTAGGTTTTCGGTCTTTTGGTTGACATTTTATTGGATTGCATGCCAAAATATATCTGATTATCTTTAAACATGGTCATAACACTTTTCATACCAATTTAAAGAAATCTAACGGTCAGATCATTATTTGAAATTGACTATGTTTGTAGATGCCTTAGGTTTTCGGTCTTTTTGTATATATTTTGTTAATTGCATGCCCAAATATTTCCGATTAATTTAAAAATTGGTCATAACACTTTTTGTAGTAATTTAAATAAATCTAACGGTCGGATCATTATGTTAAAATGGCAATCCTTGTAAATGTCTTAGGTTTTCGGTCTATTTGTAGACATTTGTTGGATTGCTAGCAAAAATATATCCGATTATTTTCAAATTTGGTCATAACACTTTTATTAGCAATTTAAACAAATATATCGGTTGGATCATTAATCTAATGTGCCTATATTGGTTAATGCCTTAGATTTTCAGTATTTTTGTTAATAGTTGTTGGATTGCATAACACTTTTATTAGCAATTTAAATAAATCTAACGGTAGGATAAATAATTTGAAGTGCCAATATTTGTAAATGCCTTAGGTTTTTGGTATTTTTGTAGACATTTTGTTGGATTGAATTCCAAAATATATCCTATTAACTTCAAACTTGGTCATAACACTTTTTGTAGAAATTTAAAAAAATATAATGGTCAGATCAATAATTGAAAGTGCATATCTTTGTAAATGATTTAGGTTTTCGGTCTTTTTGTAGACATTTGGTGGATTGCATGCCAAAACATATCCGATTATATTCAAACTTGGTCATAACACTTTTCCTACAATTTAAACAAATCTAACGGTCAAATCATTAGTTGAAAGTGACTATCTTTGTTAATGCCTTAGGTTTTCAGTCTTTTTGTAAACATTTTGTTGGATTGCATGCCCAAATATATCCGATTAACTTCAAACGTGGTCATAACACTAGTTGTAGTAATTTAAACAAATCTGACGGTCGGATCATTATGTTAAAATGCCAATCATTGTAAATGTCTTAGGTTTTCGGTCTTTTTATAGACATTTGTTCGATTGCATGCCAAAATATATCCGATTATTATCAAATTTGGTCATAACACTTTTATTAGAAATTTAAACAAATTTTACGGTCGGATCATTAATTGAAAGTGCTTATCTTTGTAAATGCCTCATATTTTCGGTAATTTTGTAGATATTTTGTAGGACTACCTGTAAAAGTATACCCGATTACCTTCAAATTTCGTCATAACACCTTTAATGTCAATTTAAACAAATATAACGGTCGTATCATTAATTGAAAGTGCCCATCTTTGTAAATGCATTAGGTTTTCGGTCTTTTTATACACATTTTTTTGGGTTGCATGCCAAAATATATCATATTAACTTCAAATTTGGTCATAACACTTTTTGTAGTTATTTAGACAAATCTAATAGTCGGATCATTAATTGAAAGTGCCTATCTTTGTTAATGCCTTTAGTTTTCAGTCTTTTCGTAGACATTTGGTGGATTGCACGCCAAAATATATCCGATTATATTGAAACCTGGTCATTACACTTTTCATACCTATTTAAACAAATCTATCGGTCAGATCATTAGTTGAAAGTGACTATCTTTGTTAAAGCCTTAGGTTTTCAGTCTTTTTGTAGTCATTTTGTTGGAATGCCTGCCCAAATATATTCGATTAACTTCAAACGTGGTCATAACACATTTTGTAGTAATTTAAACAAATATAACGGTCGGATCATTATGTTAAATTGCCAATCATTGTAAATGTCTTAGGTTTTCGGTCTTTTTATAGACATTTGTTCGATTGCATGCCAAAATATATCCGATTATTATCAAATTTGGTCATAACACTTTTATTAGAAATTTAAACAAATTTTACGGTCGGATCATTAATTGAAAGTGCTTATCTTTGTAAATGCCTCATATTTTCGGTAATTTTGTAGATATTTTGTAGGACTACCTGTAAAAGTATACCCGATTACCTTCAAATTTCGTCATAACACCTTTAATGTCAATTTAAACAAATATAACGGTCGTATCATTAATTGAATGTGCCCATCTTTGTAAATGCATTAGGTTTTCGGTCTTTTTATACACATTTTTTTGGGTTGCATGCCAAAATATATCATATTAACTTCAAATTTGGTCATAACACTTTTTGTAGTTATTTAGACAAATCTAACAGTCGGATCATTAATTGAAAGTGCCTATCTTTGTTAATGCCTTTGGTTTTCAGTCTTTTCGTAGACATTTGGTGGATTGCACGCCAAAATATATCCGATTATATTGAAACCTGGTCATTACACTTTTCATACCTATTTAAACAAATCTATCGGTCAGATCATTAGTTGAAAGTGACTATCTTTGTTAAAGCCTTAGGTTTTCAGTCTTTTTGTAGTCATTTTGTTGGAATTCCTGCCCAAATATATTCGATTAACTTCAAACGTGGTCATAACACATTTTAGAGTAATTTAAACAAATATAACGGTCGGATCATTATGTTAAATTGCCAATCATTGTAAATGTCATAGGTTTTCGATCTTTTTGTAGACATTTGTTGGATTGCATGCCAAAATATATCCGATTATTATCAAATTTGGTCATAACACTTTTATTAGAAATTTAAACAAATTTAACGGTCGGATCAGTAATTTAATGTGCCTATATAGGTAAATGCCTTAGGTTTTCAGTATTTTTGTTGATATTTGTTGGATTGCATTCCAAAATATATCCGATTATCTTCAAATTTGGTCATAACACTTTTATTAGCAATTTAAACAAATCAAACGTTCGGATCATTAATTTAAAGTGCCAATATTTGTAAATGCCTTAGGTTTTCGGTATTTTTTTTCACATTTTGTTGGATTGCATACCAAAATTTATCCTATTAACTTCAAACTTGGTCATAAAACTTTTTGTTTTAATTTAAACAAATCTAACGGTCGGATCATTAATTGAAAGTGCTTATCTTTGTAAATGCCTTAGGTTTTCGGTCTTTTTGTTGACATTTGGTGGATTGCATGCCAAAATATATCCGATTATATTCAAACTTGGTCATAACACTTTTCCTACCAATTTAAACAAATTTAACGGTCTGAACAATAATTGAAAGTGCCTATATTTGTAAATGCCTTTGGGTTTTCGGTCTTTTTGTAGATATTTTGTTGGACTGCATGCCAAAATATATCCGATTATCTTCACAATTGGTCATTCCATTTTTTGTAGCAATTTAAACAAATCTAACGGTCGCATAATTAATTTAATGTGCTTATCTTTGTAAATGTCTTAGGATTTCAGTATTTTTGTTGATATTTGTTGGATTGCATACCAAAATATATCCGATTATCTTCAAATTTGGTCATAACACTTTTCGTAGCAATTTAAACAAATCTAACGGTCGGATAATTAATTGAAAGTGCCTATCTTTGTAAGTTCCTCAGATTTTCGGTATTTTCGTAGATATTTTGTAGGACTACATGTAAAAGTATAGCCGATTTTCTTCAAATTTTGTCATAACACCTTTAATATCATTTTAAGCAAATCTAAAGGACAAATCATTAATTGAAAGTGCCTATCATTGTAAATGCCTTAGGTTTTCGGTCTTTTTATAGACATTTTGTTGGATTGCATGCCAAATATATCCTATTAACATCAAACTTGGTAATAAAACTTTTTGTAGTAATTTAAACAAATCTGACAATCGGATCTTTAATTGAAAGTGCCAATCTTGGTAAATGCCTTAGGTTTTCGGACTTTTGGTTGACATTTTATTGGATTTCATGCCAAAATATATCCGATTAAATTCAAATTTGGTCATAACACTTTTCATACCAATTTAAAAAAATCTAACGGTCAGATCATTAGTTGAAATTGACTATCTTTGTAGATGCCTTAGGTTTTCGGTCTTTTTGTAGATATTTTGTTAATTGCATGTCCAAATATTTCCGATTAACTTCAAACTTGGTCATAACACTTTTTGTAGTAATTTCAACAAATCTAACGGTCGGATAATTATGTTAAAATGGCAATCATTGTAACATGTCTTAGGTTTTCGGTCTATTTGTATACATTTGTTGGATTGCTAGCAAAAATGTATCCGATTATTTTTAAATTTGGTCAAAACACTTTTATTAGCAATTTAAACAAATCTAACGGTCGGATCATTAATTTAAAGTGCCAATATTTGTAAATGCCTTAGGTTTTCGGTATTTTTTTTGACATTTTGTTGAGTTGCATACCAAAATATATCCTATTAACTTTAAACTTGGTCATAACACTTTTTGTTTTAATTTAAACAAATCTAACGGTCGGATCATTAATTGAAAGTGCTTATCTTTGTAAATGCCTTAGGTTTTCGGTCTTTTTGTTGACATTTGGTGGATTGCATGCCAAAAAATATCCGATTATATTCTAACTTGGTCATAACACTTTTCCTACCAAATTAAACAAATTTAACGGTCTGATCAATAATTGAAAGTGCCTATATTTGTAAATGTCTTGAGTTTTCGGACTTTTTGTAGATATTTTGTTGGACTGCATGCCAAAATATATCCGATTATCTTCTAATTTGGTCATACCACATTTTGTAGCAATTAAAACAAATCTAACAGTCGCATCATTAATTTAATATGCTTATCTTTGTAAATGTCTTGGGATTTCAGTATTTTTGTTGATATTTGTTGGATTGCATACCAAAATATATCCGATTATCTTCAAATTTGATCATAACACTTTTTGTAGCAATTTAAACAAATCTAACGGTCGGATAATTAATTGAAAGTGCCTATATTTGTAAGTGCCTCAGATTTCCGGTATTTTTGTAGATATTTTGTAAGACTACATGTAAATGTATAGCCGATTTTCTTCAAATCTTGTCATAACACCTTTAATATCAATGTAAACAAATCTAACGGACAAATCGTTAATTGAAAGTGCCTATCAATGTAAATGCCTTAGGTTTTCGGTCTTTTTATAGACATTTTGTTGGATTGCATGCCAAATATATCCTATTAACATCAAACTCGGTGATAAAACTTTTTGTAGTAATTTAAAAAAATCTAATGGTCGGATCTTTATTTGCAAGTGTCTATCTTTGTAAATGCCTTAGGTTTTCGGTCTTTTGGTTGACATTTTATTGGATTGCATACCAAAATATATCTGATTATCTTCAAACTTGGTCATAACACTTTTCATACCAATTCAAAGAAATCTAACGGTCAGATCATTAGTTAAAATTGACTATGTTTGTAGATGCCTTAGGTTTTCGGTCTTTTTGTAGATATTTTGTTAATTGCATGCCCAAATATTTCCGATTAACTTAAAACTTTTTGTAGTAATTTAAACAAATCTAACGGTCGGATCATTATGTTAAAATGGCAATCCTTGTAAATGTCTTAGGTTTTCGGTCTATTTGTAGACATTTGTTGGATTGCTAGCAAAAATATATCCAATTATTTTCAAATTTGGTCATAACACTTTTATTAGCAATTTAAACAAATATATCGGTTGGATCATTAATCTAATGTGCCTATATTGGTTAATGTCCTAGCCATTTAAACAAATCTAACGGTCAGATCATTAATTGAAAGTGCTTATCTTTGCAAATATCTTAGATTTTCGGAAATTTTGTAGATATTTTGTAGGACTACATGTAAAAGTATACCCGATTACCTTCAAATTTCGTCATAACACCTTTAATGTCAATTTAAACAAATCTAACGGTCAAATCATTAATTGAAAGTGCCTATCTTTGTAAATGCATTAGGTTTTCAGTCTTTTTATATACATTTTGTTGGGTTGCATGCCAAAATATATCCTATTAACTTCAAATTTGGTCATAACACTTTTTGAAGTAATTTAAACAAATCTAACGGTCGAATCATTAATTAAAAGTGCCTATCTTTGTTAATGCCTTAGGTTTTCGGTCTTTTCGTTGACATTTGGTGGATTGCACGCCAAAATATATCCGATTGTATTGAAACCTGGTCATTACACTTTTCATACCAAAATTTAAAGAAATCTAACTGTCAGATCATTAGTTAAAATTGACTATGTTTGTAGATGCCTTAGGTTTTCGGTCTTTTTGTAGATATTTTGTTAATTGCATGCCCAAATATTTCCGATTAACTTAAAATTTGGTCATAACACTTTTTGTAGTAATTTAAACAAATTTAACGGTCGGATCATTATGTTAAAATGGCAATCCTTGTAAATGTCTTAGGTTTTCGGTCTATTTGTAGACATTTGTTGGATTGCTAGCAAAAATATATCCGATTATTTTCAAATTTGGTCATAACACTTTTATTAGCAATTTAAACAAATATATCTGTTGGATCATTAATCTAATGTGCCTATATTGGTTAATGCCTTAGATTTTCGGTATTTTTGTTGATAGTTGTTGGATTGCATAACACTTTTATTAGCAATTTAAACAAATCTAACGGTCGGATCAATAATTTAAAGTGCCAATATTTGTAAATGCCTTAGGTTTTCTGTATTTTTGTAAACATTTCGTTGGATTGAATGCCAAAATATATATTCTATTAACTTCAAACTTGGTCATAACACTTTTTGTAGAAATTTAAACAAATCTAATGGTCGGATCAATAATTGAAAGTGCATATCTTTGTAAATGACTTAGGTTTTCGGTCTTTTTGTAGACATTTGGTGGATTGCATGCCAAAACATATCCGATTATATTCAAACTTGGTCATAACACTTTTCTTCCAATTTAAACAAATCTAACGGTCAAATCATTAGTTGACAGTGACTATCTTTGTTAATGCCTTAGGTTTTCAGTCTTTTTGTAAACATATTGTTGGATTGCATGCCCAAATATATCCGATTAACTTCAAACGTGGTCATAACACTAGTTGTAGTAATTTAAACAAATCTGACGGTCGGATCATTATGTTAAAATGCCAATCATTGTAAATGTCTTAGGTTTTCGGTCTTTTTATAGACATTTGTTCGATTGCATGCCAAAATATATCCGATTATTATCAAATTTGGTCATAACACTTTTATTAGAAATTTAAACAAATTTTACGGTCGGATCATTAATTGAAAGTGCTTATCTTTGTAAATGTCTCATATTTTCGGTAATTTTGTAGATATTTTGTAGGACTACCTGTAAAAGTATACCCGATTACCTTCAAATTTCGTCATAACACCTTTAATGTCAATTTAAACAAATATAACGGTCGTATCAATAATTGAAAGTGCCTAACTTTGTAAATGCATTAGGTTTTCGGCCTTTTTATACACATTTTGTTGGGTTGCATGCCAAAATATATCATATAAACTTCAAATTTGGTCATAACACTTTTTGTAGTTATTTAAACAAATCTAACGGTCGGATCATTAATTGAAAGTGCCTATCTTTGTTAATGCCTTTGGTTTTCAGTCTTTTCGTAGACATTTGGTGGATTGCACGCCAAAATATATCCGATTATATTGAAACCTGGTCATTACACTTTTCATACCTATTTAAACAAATCTATCGGTCATATCATTAGTTGAAAGTGACTATCTTTGTTAAAGCCTTAGGTTTTCAGTCTTTTTATAGTCATTTTGTTGGATTGCATGCCCAAATATATTCGATTAATTTCAAACGTGGTCATAACACTTTTTGTAGTAATTTAAACAAATCTAACGGTCGGATCATTATGTTAAATTGCCAATCATTGTAAATGTCATTGGTTTTCGATCTTTTTGTAGACATTTGTTGGATTGCATTCCAAAATATATCCGATTATTATCAAATTTGGTCATAACACTTTTTATTAGAAATTTAAACAAATTTAACGGTCGGATCATTAATTTAATGTGCCTATATAGGTAAATGCCTTAGGTTTTTGGTATTTTTGTTGATATTTGTTAGATTGCATTCCAAAATATATCCGATTATCTTCAAATTTGGTCATAACACTTTTATTAGCAATTTAAACAAATCAAACGTTCGGATCATTAATTTAAAGTGCCAATATTTGTAAATGCCTTAGGTTTTCGGTATTTTTTTTCACATTTTGTTGGATTGCATACCAAAATTTATCCTATTAACTTCAAACTTGGTCATAACACTTTTTGTTTTAATTTAAACAAATCTAACGGTCGGATCATTAATTGAAAGTGCTTATCTTTGTAAATGCCTTAGGTTTTCGGTCTTTTTGTTGACATTTGGTGGATTGCATGCCAAAATATATCCGATTATATTGAAACTTGGTCATAACACTTTTCCTACCAATTTAAACAAATTTAACGGTCTGATCAATAATTGAAAGTGCCTATATTTGTAAATGCCTTTGGATTTTCGGTCTTTTTGTAGATATTTTGTTGGACTGCATGCCAAAATATATCCGATTATCTTCACAATTGGTCATTCCATTTTTTGTAGCAATTTAAACAAATCTAACGGTCGCATAATTAATTTAATGTGCTTATCTTTGTAAATGTCTTAGGATTTCAGTATTTTTGTTGATATTTGTTGGATTGCATACCAAAATATATCCGATTATCTTCAAATTTGGTCATAACACTTTTCGTAGCAATTTAAACAAATCTAACGATCGGATAATTAATTGAAAGTGCCTATTTGCATGCCCAAATATATCCGATTAACTTCAAATGTGGTCATAACACTAGTTGTAGTAATTTAAACAAATCTGACGGTCGGATCATTATGTTAAAATGCCAATCATTGTAAATGTCTTTGATTTTCGGTCTTTTTGTAGACATTTGTTGGATTGCATGCCAAAATATATCCGATTATTTTCAAATTTGGTCATAACACTTTTCGTAGCCATTTAAACAAATCTAACGGTCAGATCATTAATTCAAAGTGCTTATCTTTGTAAATGCCTCATATTTTCGGTAATTTTGTAGATATTTTGTAGGACTACATGTAAAAGTATACCCGATTGCCATCAAATTTCGTCATAACACCTTTAATGTCAATTTAAACAAATCTAACGTTCGCATCATTAATTTAATGTGCATATCTTTGTAAATGTCTTAGGATTTAAGTATTTTTGTTGATATTTGTTGGATTGCATACCAAAATATATCCGATTATCTTCTAATTTGGACATAACACTTTTCGTAGCAATTTAAACAAATCAAATGATCGGATCATTAATTTAAAGTGCCAATATTTGTAAATGCCTTAGGTTTTCGCTATTTTTTTTTCCACATTTTGTTGGATTGAATGCCAAAATATATCCTATTAACTTGAAACTTGGTCATAACACTTTTTGTAGAAATTTAAACATATCGAATGGTCGGATCAATAATTGAAAGTGCATATCTTTGTAAATGCCTTATGTTTTCGGTCTTTTTGTAGACATTTGGTGGATTGCATGCCAAAATATATTCGATTATATTCAAACATGGTCATAACACTTTTCTACCAATTTAAACAAATCTAACGGTCAGATCATTAGTTGAAAGTGACTATCTTTGTTAATGCCTTAGGTTTCGGTCTTTTTGTAGATATTTTGTAGGACTGCATGCCCAAATATATCCGATTATCTTCACAATTGGTCATACCATTTTTTGTAGCAATTTAAACAAATCTAACGGTCGCATCATTAATTTAATGTGCTTATCTTTGTAAATGTCTTAGGATTTCAGTATTTTTGTTGATATTTGTTAGATTGCATACCAAAATATATCCGATTATTTTCAAATTTGGTAATAACACTTTTCGTAGCCATTTAAACAAATCTAACGGTCGGATCATTAATTGAACGTTCCTAACTTTGTAAATGCCTCAGATTTTCGGTATTTTTGTAGATATTTTGTAGGACTACATGTAAAAGTATACCAGATTACCTTCAAATTTTGTCATAACACCTTCAATGTCAATTTAAACAAATCTAACGGTCAAATCATTAATTGAAATTGCCTATCTTTGTAAATGCGTTAGGTTTTCGGTCTTATTATATACATTTTGTTTGATTGCATGCAAAAATATATCCAATTAACTTCAAATTTGGTCATTACACTTTTCGTAGTAAATTAAACAAATCTAACGGTCGGATCATTAATTGAAAGTGCCTATCTTTGTTAATGCATTAGGTTTTCGGTCATTTCGTAGACATTTGATAGATTGCACGCCAAAATATATCCGATTATATTGAAACCCGGTCATTACACTTTACATACCTATTTAAACAAATCTAACGGTCAGATCATTAGTTGAAAGTGACTATCTTTGTTAATGCCTAAGGTTTTCGGTCTTTTTGTATACATTTTGTTGGATTGCATGCCCAAATATATCCAATTAACTTCAAACGTGGTCATAACACTTTTTCTAGTAATTTAAACAAATCTAACGGTCGGATCATTATGTTAAAATGCCAATCATTGTAAATGTCTTAGGTTTTTGGTCTCTTTGTAGACATTTGTTGGATTGCTTGCCAAAATATATCCGATTATTTTCAAATTTGATCATAACACTTTTATTAGAAATTTAAACAAATCTAACGGTCGGATCATTAATTTAAAGTGCCTATATAGGTAAATGCCTTAGGTTTTCGGTATTTTTGTTGATATTTGTTGGATTGTATGCCAAAATATATCCGATTATCTTCGAATTTGGTCATAACACTTTTATTAGCAATTTAAACAAATCTAACGGTCGATCATTAATTTAAAGTGCCAATATTTGAAAATGCCTTAGGTTTTTGGCATTTTTGTAGACATTTTGTTGGATTGAATGCCAAAATATATCCTATTAACTTCAAACTTGGTCATAACACTTGTTGTAGAAATTTAAACATATCTAATGGTCGGATCAATAATTGAAAGTGCATATCTTTGTAAATGCCGTAGGTTTCCGGTCTTTTTGTAGACATTTGGTGGATTGCATGCCAAAATATATCCGATTATATTCAAGCTTGGTCATAACACTTTTCTACCAATTTAAACGAATCTAACGGATAGATCATTAGTTGAAAATGACTATCTTTGTTAATGCCTTAGGTTTTCGGTATTTTTGTAAACATTTGTTGGATTGCAAGCCAAAATATATCCGATTATTATCAAATTTGGTCATAACACTTTTATTAAAAATTTAAACAAATTTAACGGTCGGATCATTAATTTAATGTGCCGATATAGGTAAATTCCTTAGGTTTTCGGTATTTTTGTTGATATTTGTTGGATTGCATGCCAAAATATATCCGATTATATTCAAATTGGTCATAACACTTTTATTAACAATTTAAACAAATCTAACGTTCGAATCATTAATTTACAGTGCTAATATTTGTAAATGCCTTAGGTTTTCGGTATTTTTTTGACATTTTGTTGGATTTCTTGCCAAAATATATCCTATTAACTTCAAACTTGGTCATAACAATTTTTGTTTTAATTTAAACAAATCTAACGGTCGGATCATTAATTGAAAGTGCCTATCTTTGTAAGAGCCTCCGATTTTCGGTATTTTTATAGATATTTTGTAGGACTACTTGTAAAAGTATAGCCGATTTTCTTCAAATTTAGTCATAACACCTTTAATATCAATTTTAACAAATATAACGGACAAATCATTAATTGAAAGTGCCTATCATTGTAAATGCCTTCGGTTTTCGGTCTTTTTATAGACATTTTGTTGGATTGCATGCCAAATATATCCTATTAACATCAAACTTGGTGATAAAACTTTTTGTAGTAATTTAAACAAATCTAACGGTCGGATCATTAATTGAAAGTGCCTATCTTTGTAGTTGCCTTAGGTTCTCTGTCTTTTTGTTGACATTTGGTGTATTGCATGCCAAAATATATCCGATTATATTCAAACTTGGTCATAACACTTTTCCTACCAATTTAAACAAATTAAACGGTCTGATCAATAATTGAAAGTGCCTATATTTGAAAATGCCTTGGGTTTTTGGTCTTTTTATATATATTTTGTTTGACTGCATGCCAAAAAATATCTGATTAACTTCACAATTGGTCATACCATTTTTTTGTAGTAATTTAAACAAATCTAACGGTTGCATTATTAATTTAATGTGCTTATCTTTGTTAATGTCTTAGGATTTCAGTATTTTTGTTGATATTTGTTGGATTGCATACCAAAATATATCCGATTATCTTCAAATTTGGTCATAACACTTTTCGTAGCAATTTAAACAAATATAACGGTCGGATAATTAATTGAAAGTGCCTATCTTTGTAAATGCCACAGATTTTCGGTATTTTTGTAGATATTTTGTAGGACTACTTGTAAAAGTATGGCCGATTTTCTTCAATTTTTGTCATAACACCTTTAATATCAATTTAAACAAATCTAACATACAAATCATTAATTGAAAGTGCCTATCATTGTAAATGCCTTAGGTTTTCGGTCTTTTTATAGACATTTTGTTGGATTGCATGCCAAATATATCCTATTAACATCAAACTTGGTGATAAAACTTTTTGTAGTAATTTAAACAAATCTAACGGTCGGATCTTTAATTGAAAGTGTCTATCTTTGTAAATGCCTTAGGTTTTCGGTCTTTTGGTTGACATTTTATTGGATTGCATGCCAAAATATATCCGATTATCTTCAAACTTGGTCATAGCACTTTTCATACCAATTTAAAGAAATCTAACGGTCAGATCATTAGTTGAAATTGACTATCTTTGTAGATGACTTAGGTTTTCGGTCTTTTTGTAAATATTTTGTTGGATTGCATGCCCAAATATTTCCGATTAACTTCAAATTTTGTCATAACACTTTTTGTAGTAATTGCAACAAATCTAATGGTCGGATCATTATGTTAAAATGGCAATCATTGTAACTTGTCTTAGGTTTTCGGTCTATTTGTAGACATTTGTTGGATTTCTAGCAAAAATATCCGATTATTTTCAAATTTGGTCAAAACAATTTTATTAGCAATTTAAACAAATCTAACGGTCGGATCATTAATTTAAAGTGCCAGTATTTGTAAATGCCTTAGGTTTTTGGTATTTTTGTAGAAATTTTGTTGGATTGAATGCCAAAAAATATCCTATTAACTTCAAACTTGGTCATAACACTTTTTGTAGAAATTTAAACATATCTAATGGTCGGATCAATAATTCAAAGTGCATATCTTTGTAAATGCCTTAGGTTTCCGGTCTTTTTGTAGACATTTGGTGGATTGCATGCCAAATATATCCGATTATATTCAAACTTGCTCATAACACTTTTCTACCAATTTAAACGAATCTAAAGGTCAGATCATTAGTTGAAAGTGACTATCTTTGTTAATGCCTTAGGTTTTCGGTCTTTTTGTAGATATTTGTTGGATTGCATGCCAAAATATAAACGATTATTATCAAATTTAGTCATAACACTTTTATTAGAAATTTAAACAAATTTAACTGTCGGATCATTAATTTAATATGCCTATATAGGTAAATGTCTTAGGTTTTCGGTATTTTTGTTGATATTTGTTAGATTGCATGCCAAAATATACCCGATTATCTTCAAATTTGGTTATAACACTTTTATTAGAAATTTAAACAAATCTACCGTTCGAATCATTAATTTAAAGTTCCAATATTTGTAAATGTCTTAGGTTTTCGGTATTTTTTTTGACATTTTGTTGGATTGCTTGCCAAAATATATCCTATTAACTTCAAACTTGGTCATAACAATTTTTGTTTTAATTTAAACAAATCTAACGATCGGATCATTAATTGAAAGTGCATATCTTTGTAGATGTCTTAGGTTTTCGGTCTTTTTGTTGACATTTGGTGGATTGCATACCAAAATATATCCGATTATATTCAAACTTGGTCATAACACTTTTCCTACCAATTTAAACAAATTTAACGGTCTGATCAATAATTGAAAGTGCCTATATTTGTAAATGCCTTGGGTTTTCGGTCTTTTTGTAGATATTTTGTTGGTCTGTATGCCAAAATATATCCGATTATCTTCTAATTTGGTCATACCACTTTTTGTTGCAATTAAAATAAATCTAACGGTCGCATCATTAATTTAATGTGCTTATCTTTGTAAATGTCTTAGGATTTCAGTATTTTTGTTGATATTTGTTGGATTGCATACCAAAAGATATCCGATTATCTTCAAATTTGATCATAACACTTTTTGTAGCAATTTAAACAATTATAATGGTCAGATAATTAATTGAAAGTGCCTATCTTTGTAAGGGCCTCAGATTTCCGGTATTTTTGTAGATATTTTATAAGACTACATGTAAAAGTATAGCCGATTTTCTTCAAATTTTGTCATAACACCTTTAATATCAATTTAAACAAATCTAACGGACAAATCATTAATTGAAAGTGCCTATCATTGTAAATGCCTTAGGTTTTCGGTCTTTTGATAGACATTTTGTTGGATTGCTTGCCAAATATATTCTATTAACATCAAACTTGGTGATAAAAGTTTTTGTAGTAATTTAAAAAAATCTAACGGTCGGATCTTTAATTGAAAGTGTCTATCTTTGTAAATGCCTTAGGTTTTCGGTCTTTTGGTTGACATTTTATTGGATTGCATGCCAAAATATATCCGATTATCTTCAAACTTGGTCATAACACTTTTCATACCAATTTAAAGAAATCTAACGGTCAGATCATTAGTTGAAATTGACTATCTTTGTAGATGCCTTAGGTTTTCGGTCTTTTTGTAGATATTTTGTTGGATTGCATGCCCAAATATTTCCGATTAACTTCAAACTTGGTCATAACACTTTTTGTAGTAATTTAAACAAATCTAACGGTCGGATCATTATGTTAAAATGGCAATCATTGTAAATGTCTTAGGTTTTCGGTCTATTTGTAGGCATTTGTTGGATTGCTAGCAAAAATATATCCGATTATTTTCAAATTTGGTCATAACACTTTTATTTGCAATTTAAACAAATATATCGGTTGGATCATTAATCTAATATGCCTATATTGGTTAATGCCTTAGGTTTTCGGTATTTTTGTTGATAGTTGTTGGATTGCATAACAGTTTTATTAGCAATTTAAATAAATCTAACGGTCGGATCAATAATTTGAAGTGCCAATATTTGTAAATGCCTTTGGTTTTTTGTATTTTTGTAGACATTTTGTTGGATTGAATGCCAAAATATATCCTATTAACTTCAAACTTGGTCATAACACTTTTTGTAGAAATTTAAAAAAATTTAATGGTTGGATCAATAATTGAAAGTGCATATCTTTGTAAATGCCTTAGGTTTTCGGTCTTTTTGTTGACATTTGGTGGATTGCATGCCAAAACATATCCGATTATATTCAAACTTGGTCATAACACTTTTCTGCCAATTTAAACAAATCTAACAGTCAGATCATTAGTTGAAAGTGACTATCTTTGTTAATGCCTTAGGTTTTCAGTCTTTTTGTAAACATTTTGTTGGATTGCATGCCCAAATATATCCGATTAACTTCAAACATGGTCATAACACTAGTTGTAGTAATTTAAACAAATCTGACGGTCGGATCATTATGTTAAAATGCCAATCATTGTAAATGTCTTAGGTTTTCGGTCTTTTTGTAGACATTTGTTCGATTGCATGCCAAAATATATATCCGATTATTTTCAAATTTGGTAATAACACTTTTCGTAGCCATTTAAACAAAACTAACGGTCAGATCATTAATTGAAAGTGCTTATCTTTGCAAATGCCTCATATTTTCGGTAATTTTGTAGATTATTTGTAGGACTACATGTAAAAGTGTACCCGATTACCTTTAAATTTCGCCATAACACCTTTAATGTCAATTTAAACAAATCTAACGGTCAAATCATTAATGGAAAGTTCCTATCTTTGTAAATGCATTAGGTTTTCGATCTTGTTATATACATTTTGTTGGGTTGCATGCCAAAACATATCCTATTAACTTCAAATTTGGTCATAACACTTTTTATAGTAATTTAAACAAATCTAACGGTCGGATCATTAATTGAAAGTGCGTATCTTTGTTAATGCCTTAGGTTTTCGGACTTTTCGTAGACATTTGGTGGATTGCACGCCAAAATATATCCGATTATATTGAAACCTGGTCATTACGCTTTTCATACCTATTTAAACAAATCTAACGGTCAGATCATTTCTTGAAAGTGACTATCTTTGTTAATGCCTTAGGTTTTCGGTCTTTTTGTAGTCATTTTGTTAGATTGCATGTCCAAATATATGCGATTAACTTCAAACGTGGTCATAACCCTTTTTGTAGTAATTTAAACAAATCTAACGGTCGGATCATTATGTTAAATTGCAATCATTGTAAATGTCTAAGGTTTTCGGACTTTTTGTAAACATTTGTTGGATTGAATGCCAAAATATATCCGATTATTATCAAATTTGGTCATAACACTTTTATTAAAAATTTAAACAAATTTAACGGTCGCATCATTAATTTAATGTGCCTATATAGGTAAATGCCTTAGGTTTTCGGTATTTTTGTTAATATTTATTGGATTCCATGCCAAAATATATCCGATTATCTTCAAATTTGGTCATAACACTTTGATTAGCAATTTAAACAAATCTAATGTTCGGATCATTAATTTAAAGTGCCAATATTTGTAAATGCCTTAGGTTTTCGGTATTTTCTTTGACATTTTATTGGATTGCTTGCCAAAATATATCCTATTAACTTCAAAGTTGGTCATAACACTTTTTCTTTTAATTTAAACAAATCGAACGGTCGGATCATTAATTGAAAGTGTCTATCTTTGTAAATGTCTTAGGTTTTTGGTCTTTTTGTTGACATTTGGTGGATTGCATGCCAAAATATATCCGATTATATTCAGACTTGTTCACCACACTTTTCCTGCCAATTTAAACAAATTTAACGGTCAGATCAGTAATTGAAAGTGCCCATCTTTGTAAATGTCTTAGGTTTTCGGTCTTTTTGAAGATATTTTGTTGGATTGAATGCCAAAATATATCCGATTATATTCAAATTTGTTCATACCACTTTTTGTAGCAATTAAAACAAATCTAACGGTCGCATCATTAATTTAATGTTCTTATCTTTGTAAATGTCTTAGGATTTCAGTATTTTTGTTGATATTTGTTGGATTGCACACCAAAATATATCCGATTATCTTCACAATTGGTCATAACACTTTTCGTAGTAATTTAAACAAATTTAACGGTCTGATCAATAATTGAAAGTGTCTATATTTGTAAATACCTTGGGTTTTCGGTCTTTTTGTAGATATTTTGTTGGACTGCATGCCAAAATATATCCGATTATTTTTCACAATTGGTAATACCATTTTTTATAGCAATTTAAACAAATCTAACGGTTGCATCATTAATTTAATGTTCTTATCTATGTAAATGTCTTAGGATTTCAGTATTTTTGTAGATATTTGTTGGATTGCATACCAAAATATATCCGATTATCTTCAAATTTGGTCATAACAAATTTCGTAGTAATCTAAACAAATCTAGCGGTCGGATAATTAATTGAAATTGCCTATCTTTGTAAGTGCCTCAGATTTTCGATATTTTTGTAGATATTTTGTAGGACTACATGTAAAAGTATACCCGATTACCTTCAAATTTCGTCATAACACCTTTAATGTCAATTTAAACAAATCTAACAGTCAAATCATTAATTGAAAGTGCATATCTTTGTAAATGCATTATGTTTTCGGTCTTTTTATATACATTTTATTGGGTTGCATGCCAAAATATATCATATTAACTTCAAATTTGGTCATAACACTTTTTTTAATAATTTTTACAAATCTAACGGTCGGATCATTAATTGAAAGTGCCTATCTTTGTTATTGCCTTAGGTTTTCGATCTTTTCGTAGACATTTGGTGGATTGCACGCCAAAATATATCCGATTATATCGAAACCTGGTCATAACACTTTTCATACCTACTTAAACAAATCTAACGGTCAGATCATTAGTTGAAAGTGGCTATCTTTGTTAATGCCTTAGGTTTTTGGTCTTTTTGTAGACATTTTGTTGGATTGCATGCCCAAATATATCCGATTAACTTCAAACGTAGTCATAACACTTTTCTAGTAATTTAAACAAATCTAACGGTCGGATCATTATGTTAAAATGCCAATCATTGTAAATGTCTTAGGTTTTCGGTCTTTTTGTAGACATTTGTTGGATTGCTAGCAAAAATATATCCGATTATATTCAAAATTGGTCATAACACTTTTCCTACCAATTTAAACAAATTTAACGGTTTGATCAATAATTGAAAGTGCCTATATTTATAAATACATTGGGTTTTCGGCCTTTTTGTAGATATTTTGTTGGACTGCAATGCCAAAATATATCCGATTATCTTCACAATTGGTCATACCATTTTTTGTAGCAATTTAAACAAATCTAACGGTCGCATCATTAATTTAATGTACTTATCTTTGTAAATGTCTTAGGATTTCAATATTTTTGTTGATATTTGTTGGTTGCATAACAAAAGATATCCGATTATCTTTAAATTTGATCATAACACTTTTTGTAGCAATTTAAACAAATCTAACGGTCGGATAATTAATTGAAAGTGCCTATCTTTGTAAGTGTCTCAGATTTTCGGTATTTTTGTAGATATTTTGTAGGACTACATGTAAAAGTATAGCCGATTTTCTTCAAATTTTGTCATAACACCTTTAATATCAATTTAAACAAATCTAACGGACAAATCATTAATTAAAAGTTCCTATCATTGTAAATGCCTTAGGTTTTCGCTCTTTTGATAGACATTTTGTTGGATTGTATGCCAAATATATCCTATTAACATCAAACTTGGTGATAAAACTTTTTGTAGTAGCTTAAACAAATCTAACGGTCGGATCTTTAATCGAAAGTGCCTATCTTTGTAAATGCCTTAGGTTTTCGGTCTTTTGGTTGACATTTTATTGGATTGCATGCCAAAATATGTCCGATTATCTTCAAACTTGGTCATAACACTTTTCACACCAATTTAAAGAAATCTAACGGTCAGATCATTAGTTGAAATTGACTATCTTTGTAGATGCCTTAGGTTTTCGGTGTTTTTGTAAATATTTTGTTGGATTGTATGCCAAAATATTTTCGATTAACTTCAAACTAGGTCATAACACGTTTTGTAGTAATTTAAACAAATCTAACGGTCGGATCATTATGTTAATATGGCAATCACTGTAAATGTCTTAGGTTTTCGGTCTATTTGTAGACATTTGTTGGATTGCTTGCAAAAATATATCCGATTATTTTCAAATTTGGTCATAACACTTTTAATAGCGATTGAAACAAATATATCGGTTGGATCATTAATCTAATGTGCCTATATTGGTTAATGCCTTAGGTTTTCGGTATTTTTGTTGATAGTTGTTGGATTGCATAACAGTTTTATTAGCAATTTAAATAAATCTAACGGTCGGATCAATAATTTGAAGTGCCAATATTTGTAAATGCCTTAGGTTTTGGTTATTTTTGTAGACATTTTGTTGGATTGAATGCCAAAATATATCCTATTAACTTCAAACTTGGTCATAACACTTTTTGTAGAAATTTAAACAAATCTAATGGTCGGATCAATAATTGAAAGTGCATATCTTTGTAAATGACTTAGGTTTTCGGTCTTTTTGTAGACATTTGGTGGATTGCATGCCAAAACATATCCGATTATATTCAAACTTGGTAATAACACTTTTCTGTCAATTTAAACAAATCTAACGGTCAGATCATTAGTTGAAAATGACTATTTTTGTTAATGCCTTAGGTGTTCAGTCTTTTTGTAAACATTTTATTGGATTGCTTGCCCAAATATATCCGATTAACTTCAAACGTGGTGATAACACTAGTTGTAGTAATTTAAACAAATCTGTCGATCGGATCATTATCTTTGTTAATGCCTTAGGTTTTCAGTCTTTTTGTAAACATTTTATTGGATTGCATGCCCAAATATATCCGATTAAATTCAAACGTGGTCATAACACTTTTTCTAGTAATTTAAACAAATCTAATGGTCGGATCATTATGTTAAAATGCCAATCATTGTAAATGTCTTAGGTTTTCGGTCTTTTTGTAGACATTTGTTGGATTGAATGCCAAAATATATCCGATTATTTTCAAATTTGGCCATAACACTTTTCGTAGCCATTTAAACAAATGTAACGGTCGCATCATTAATTTATTGTGCTTATCTTTGTAAATGTCTTAGGATTTCAGTATTTTTGTTGATATTTGTTGGATTGCATACCAAAATATATCTAATTATCTTCAAATTTGGTCATAACACTTTTCATAGTAATTTAAACAAATCTAACGGTCGGATAATTAATTGAAACTGCCTATCTTTGTAAGTGATTCAGATTTTCGGTATTTTTGTAGATATTTTGTAGGACTACATGTAAATGTATAGCCGATTTTCTTCAAATTTTGTCATAACACATTTAATATCAATTTAAACAAATCTAACGGACAAATCATTAATTGAAAGTGCCTATCATTGTAAATGCCTTAGGTTTTCGATCTTTTGATAGACATTTTGTTGGATTGCATGCCAAATATATTCTATTAACATCAAACTTGGTTGTAAAACTTTTTGTAGTAGTTTAAAGAAATCTAACGGTCAGATCTTTAATTGAAAGTGCCTATCTTTGTAAATGCCTTAGATTTTCGGTCTTTTGGTTGACATTTTATTGGATTGCATGCCAAAATATGTCCGATTATCTTCAAACTTGGTCATAACAATTTTCATACCAATTTAAAGAAATCTAACGGTCAAATCATTAGTTGAAATTGACTATCTTTGTAGATGCCTTAGGTTTTCGGTCTTTTTGTAGATATTTTGTTGGATTGCATGCCCAAATATTTCCGATTAACTTCAAACTAAGTCATAACACTTTTTGTAGTAATTTAAACAAATCTAACGGTCGGATCATTATGTTAAAATGGCAATCACTGTAATTGTCTTAGGTTTTCGGTCTATTTGTTGACATTTGTTGGATTGCTAGTAAAAATATATCCGATTATTTTCAAATTTGGTCATAACACATTTATTTGCAATTTAAACAAATCTAACGGTTGAATCATTAATCTAATGTGCCTATATTGGTTAATGCCTTAGGTTTTCAGTATTTTTGTTGATAGTTGTTGGATTGCATAACACTTTTATTAGCAATTTAAACAAATCTAACGGTCGGATCAATAATTTAAAGTGCCAATATTTGTAAATGCCTTAGGTTTTGGGTATTTTTGTAGACATTTTGTTGGATTGAATGCCAAAATATATCCTATTAACTTCAAACTTGGTCATAACACTTTTTGTAGAAATTTAAACAAATCTAATGGTCGGATCAATAATTGAAAGTGCATATCTTTGTAAATGACTTAGGTTTTCGGTCTTTTTGTAGACATTTGGTGGATTGCATGCCAAAACATATCCGATTATATTCAAACTTGGTAATAACACTTTTCTGTCAATTTAAACAAATCTAACGGTCAGATCATTAGTTGAAAGTGACTATTTTTGTTAATGCCTTAGGTGTTCAGTCTTTTTGTAAACATTTTATTGGATTGCATGCCCAAATATATCCGATTAACTTCAAACGTGGTGATAACACTAGTTGTAGTAATTTAAACAAATCTGTCGGTCGGATCATTATCTTTGTTAATGCCTTAGGTTTTCAGTCTTTTTGTAAACATTTTATTGGATTGCATGCCTAAATATATCCGATTAAATTCAAACGTGGTCATAACACTTTTTCTAGTAATTTAAACAAATCTAACGGTCGGATCATTATGTTAAAATGCCAATCATTGTAAATGTCTTAGGTTTTCGGTCTTTTTGTAGATATTTGTTGGATTGCATGTAAAAATATATCCGATTATATTCAAAGTTGGTCATAACACTTTTCCTACCAATTTAAACAAATTTAACGGTCTGATCAATAATTGAAAGTGCCTATATTCGTAAATACCTTGGGTTTTCGGTCTTTTTGTAGATATTTTGTTGGACTGCATGCCAAAAATATATCCGATTATATTCACAATTGGTCATACCATTTTTTGTAGCAATTTAAACAAATCTTACGGTCGCATCATTAATTTAATGTGCTTATCTTTGTAAATGTCTTAGGATTTCAGTATTTTTGTTGATATTTGTTGGATTCATACCAAAATAGATCCGATTATCTTCAAATTTGGTCATAACACTTTTCATAGTAATTTAAACAAATCTAACAGTCGGATAATTAATTGAATGTGCCTATCTTTGTAAGTGCCTCAGATTTTCGGTATTTTTGTAGATATTTTGTAGGACTACAGGTAAAAGTATAGCCGATTTTCTTCAAATTTTGTTGTAACACATTTAATATCAATTTAAACAAATCTAACGGACAAATCATTAATTGAAAGTGCCTATCATTGTAAATGCCTTAGGTTTTCGGTCTTTTGATAGACATTTTGTTGGATTGCATGCCAAATATATCCTATTAACATCAAACTTGGTGATAAAACTTTTTCTAGTAGTTTAAACAAATCTAACGGTCGGATCTTTAATTGAAAGTGCCTATCTTTGTAAATGCCTTAGATTTTCGGTCTTTTGGTTGACATTTTATTGGATTGCATGCCAAAATATGTCCGATTATCTTCAAACTTGGTCATAACAATTTTCATAGCAATTTAAAGAAATCTAACGGTCAAATCATTAGTTGAAATTGACTATCTTTGTAGATGCCTTAGGTTTTCGGTCTTTTTGTAGATATTTTGTTGGATTGCATGCCCAAATATTTCCGATTAACTTCAAACTTGGTCATAACACTTTTTGTAGTAATTTCAACAAATCTAACGGTCGGATCATGATGTTAAAATGGCAATCATTGTAAATGTCTTAGGTTTTCGGTCTATTTGTAGACATTTATTGGATTGCTAGCGAAAATATATCCGATTATTTTCAAATTTGGTCATAACACTTTTATTAGAAATTTAAACAAATATAACGGTCGGATCATTAATTTAAAGTGCCTATATAGGTAAATGCAATTGGTTTTCTGTATTTTTATTGATATTTATTGGATTGCATGCCAAAATATATACGATTATCTTCAAATTTGGTCATTACAATTTTTTTAGCAATTTAAACAAATCTAACGTTCAGATCATTAATTTGAAGTGCCAATATTTGTAAATGCCTTAGTTTTTCGGTATTTTTTTTGACATTTTGTTGGATTGCTTGCCAAAATATATCCTATTAACTTCAAACTTGGTCATAACACTTTTCGTAGCAATTTAAACAAATCTAACGGTCGGTAATTAATTGAAAGTGCCTATCTCTGTAAGTGCCTCAAATTTTCGGTATTTTTGTAGATATTTTGTAGGACTACATGTAAAAGTAAAGCCGATTTTCTTCAAATTATGTCATAGCACCTTTAATATTAATTTAAACAAATATAACGGACAAATCATTAAATGAAAGTGCCTATCATTATAAATGCTTTAGGTTTTCGGTCTTTTTATGGACATTTTGTTGGATTGCATGACAAAATATATCCTATTAACTTCAAACTTGGTGATAAAACTTTTTGTAGTAATTTAAACAAATCTAACGGTCGGATCCTTAATTGAAAGTGCCTATCTTTGTAAATGCCTTAAGTTTCGGTCTTTTTGTTGACATTTCATTGGATTGCATGCCAAATTATATCCGATTGTATTCAAACGTGGTCATAACACTTTTCATACCAATTTAAAGAAATCAACGGTTCGATCATTAGTTGAAATTTACTATCTTTGTAGATGCCTTAGGTTTTCGGTCTTTTTGTAGATATTTTGTTGGATTGCATGCCCAAATATTTCCGATTAACTTCAAACTTGGTCATAACACTTTTTGTAGTAATTTCAACAAATCTAACGGTCGGATCATGATGTTAAAATGGCAATCATTGTAAATGTCTTAGGTTTTCGGTCTATTTGTAGACATTTATTGGATTGCTAGCGAAAATATATATCCGATTATTTTCAAATTTGGTCATAACACTTTTATTAGCAATTTAAACAAATCTAACGGTTGGATCATTAATCTAATGTGCCTATATTGGTAAATGCCTTAGGTTTTCGGTATTTTTGTTGATAGTTGTTGGATTGCATAACACTTTTATTAGTAATTTAAACAAGTCTAACGGTCGGATCAATAATTTAAAGCGCCAATATTTGTAAATGCCTTAGGTTTTCGGTATTTTTGTAGATATTTTGTTGGATTGAATGCCAAAATATATCCGATTAACTTCAAACATGGTCATAACACTAGTTGTAGTAATTTAAACAAATCTGACGGTCGGATCATTATGTTAAAATGCTAATCATTGTAAATGTCTTAGGTTTTCGGTCTTTTTGTAGACATTTGTCGGATTTCATGCCAAAATATATTCGATTATTTTCAAATTTGGTCATAACACTTTTCGTAGCCATTTAAACAAATCTAACGGTCGGATCATTAATTGAAAGTGTCTATCTAGGTAAATGCCTCAGATTTTCGGTATTTTTGTAGATATTTTGTAGGACTACATTTAAAGTATACCCGATTATCTTCAAATTTCATTATAACATCTTTAATGTCAATTTAAACAAATCAAACGGTCAAATAATTAATTGAAAGTGCCTATCTTTGTAAATGCATTAGGTTTTCGGTCTTTTTATATACATTTTGTTGGATTGCTTGCCAAAATATATCCTATTAACTTCAAATTTAGTGATAACACTTTTTGTTGTAATTTAAACAAATCTAACGGTCGGATCTTTAATTGAAAGTGCCTATCTTTGTTAATGCCTTAGGTTTTCGGTATTTTTGTAGACATTTGGTGGATTGCACGCCAAAATATATCCGATTATATTGAAACCTGGTCATAATAATTTTCATACCTATTTAAACAAATCTAACGGTCAGATCATTAGTTGAAAGTGACTATCTTTGTTAATGCCTTAGGTTTTCGGTCTTTTTGTAGACATTTTGTTGGATTGCATGCCCAAATATATCCGATTAACTTCAAACGTGGTCATAACACTTTTTGTAGTAATTTAAACAAATCTAACGGTCGGATCTTTAATTGAAAGTGCTTATCTTTGTTAATGCCTTAGGATTTCGGTATTTTTGTAGACATTTGGTGGATTGCACGCCAAAATATATCCGATTATATTGAAACCTGGTCATAATAATTTTCATACCTATTTAAACAAATCTAACGGTCAGATCATTAGTTGAAAGTGACTATCTTTGTTAATGCCTTAGGTTTTCGGTCTTTTTGTAGACATTTTGTTGGATTGCATGCCCAAATATATCCGATTAACTTCAAACGTGGTCATAACACTTTTTGTAGTAATTTAAACAAATCTAACGGTCGGATCATTATGTTAATATGCCAATCATGGTAAATGTCTTAGGTTTTCGGTCTTTTTGTAGACATTTGTTGGATTGCTTGCCAAAATATATCCGATTATTTTCAAATTTGGTCATAACACATTTATTAGAAATTTAAACAAATCTAACGGTCGGATCATGAATTTAAAGTGCCTATATAGGTAAATGCAATAGGTTTTCTGTATTTTTGTTGATATTTGTTGGATTGCATGCCAAAATATATCCGATTATCTTCGAATTTGGTCATTACACTTTTATTATCAATTTAAACAAATCTAACATTTGGATCATTAATTTGAAGTGCCAATATTTGTAAATGCCTTAGGTTTTCGGTATTTTTTTTGACATTTTGTTGGACTGCTTGCCAAAATATATCATATTAACTTCAAACTTGGTCATAACACTTTTTGTTTTAATTAAAATAAATCTAACGGTCGGATCATTAATTGAAAGTGCCTACCTTTGAAAGTGTCTCAGATTTTCGGTATTTTTGTAGATATTTTGTAGGACTACAAGTAAAAGTAAAGCCGATTTTCTTCAAATTTTGTCATAGCACCTTTAATATCAATTTAAACAAATATAACGGACAAATCATTAATTGAAAGTGCCTATCATTGTTCATGCCTTAGGTTTTCGGTCTCTTTATAGACATTTTGTTTGATTGCATGACAAAATATATCCTATTAACTTCAAACTTGGTGATAAAACTTTTTGTAGTAATTTAAACAAATCTAACGGTTGGATCCTTAATTGAAAGCTCCTATCTTTGTAAATGCCATAAGTTTCAGTCTTTTTGTTGACATTTTATTGGATTGCATGCCAAATTATATCCGATTATCTTCAAACGTGGTCATAACACTTTTCATACGAATTTAAAGAAATCTAACGGTCCGATCATTAGTAGAAATTTACTATCTTTGTAGATGCCTTTGGTTTTCGGTCTTTTTGTAGATATTTTGTTGGATTGCATGCCCAAATATTTCCGATTAACTTCAAACTTGGTCATAACACTTTTTGTATTAATTTCAACAAATCTAACGGTCGGATCATGATGTTAAAATGGCAATCATTGTAAATGTCTTAGGTTTTCGGTCTATTTGTAGACTTTTATTGGATTGTTAGCAAAAATATATCCGATTATTTTCAAATTTGGTCATAACACTTTTATTAGCAATTTAAACAAGTCTAACGGTCGGATCAATAATTTAAAGTGCTAATATTTGTAAATGCCTTAGGTTTTGGGTATTTTTGTAGACATTTTGTTGGATTGAATGTCAAAATATATCCGATTAACTTCAAACGTGGTCATAACACTAGTTGTAGTAATTTGAACAAATCTGACGGTCGGATCATTATGTTAAAATGCCAATCATTGTAAATGTCTTAGGTTTTCGGTCTTTTTGTAGACATTTATCGGATTGCATGCCAAAATATATCCGATTCTTTTCAAATTTTTTCATAACACTTTTCGTAGCCATTTAAACAAATCTAACGGTCGGATCATTAATTAAAAGTGTCTACCTTTGTAAATGCCTCAGATTTTCGATATTTTTGTAGATATTTTGTAGGACTACATTTAAAGTATACCCGATTATCTTCAGATTTCGTTATAACATCTTTAATGTCAATTTAAACAAATTAAACGGTCAAATCATTAAGTGAAAGTTTCTATCTTTGTAAATGCATTAGGTTTTCGGTCTTTTTATATACATTTTGTTAGATTGCATGCCAAAATATATCCTATTAACTTCAAATTTGGTGATAACACTTTTAGTTGTAATTTAGACAAATCTAACGGTCGGATCATTAATTGAAAGTGCCTATCTTTGTTAATGTCTTAGGTTTTCGGTATTTTTGTAGACATTTGGTGGATTGCACGCCAAAATATATCCGATTATATTGAAACTTGGTCATAACAATTTTCATACCTATTTAAACAAATGTAACGGTCAGCTCAATAATTGAAAGTGACTATCTTTGTTAATGCCTTAGGTTTTCGGTCTTTTTGTAGACATTTTGTTGGATTGCATGCCCAAATATATCCGATTAACTTCAAACGTGGTCATAAAACTTTTTGTAGTAATTTAAACAAATCTAACGGTCGGATCATTATGTTAAAATGCCAATCATTGTAAATGTTTTAGGTTTTCGATCTTTTTGAAAACATTTGTTGAATTGCATGCCAAAATATATCCGATTATTTTCAAATTTGGTCATAACACTTTTATTAGAAATTTAAACAAATAAAACGGTCGGATCATTAATTTAATGTGCCTATATAGGTAAATGCCTTAGATTTTCGGTATTTTTGCTTATATTTTTTGGAATGCATGCCAAAATGTATCCGATTATCTTCAAATTTGGTCATTACACTTTTATTAGCAATTTAAACAAATCTAACGTTCGGATCATTAATTTGAAGTGCCAATATTTTTATAAATGCCTTCGGTTTTCGGTATTTTTTTTGACATTTTGTTGGATTGCTTGCCAAAATATATCCTATTAACTTCAAACTTGGTCATAACACTTTTTGTTTTAATTTAAACAAATCTAACGGTCGGATCATTAATTGAAAGTGCCAGTCTTTGTAAATGCCTTAGGATTTCGGTCTTTTTGTTGAGATTTAGTGGATTGCATGCCAAAATATATCCGATTATATTCAAACTTGGTCATAACACTTTTCATTCCAATTTAAAGAAATCTAACGGTCAGATCATTAGTTGAAATTTACTATCTTTGTAGATGCCTTAGGTTTTCGGTCTTTTTGTAGATATTTTGTTGGATTGCATGCCCAAATATTTCCGATTAACTTCAAACTTGGTCATAACACTTTTTGTAGTAATTTCAACAAATCTAACGGTCGGATCATGATGTTAAAATGGCAATCATTGTAAATGTCTTAGGTTTTCGGTCTATTTGTAGACATTTATTGGATTGCTAGCAAAAATATATACGATTATTTTCAAATTTGGTCAGAACACTTTTATTAGCAATTTCAACAAATCTAACGGTTGGATTATTAATTTAATGTTCCTATATTGGTAAATGCCATAGGTTTTTGGTATTTTTGTTGATAGTTGTTGGATTGCATAACACTTTTATTAGCAATTTAAACAAATCTAACGGTCGGATCATTAATTTAATGTGCCAATATTTGTTAATGCCTTAGGTTTTCCGTATTTTTGTAGACATTTTGTTGGATTGAATGCCAAAATATATCCTATTAACTTCAATCTTGGTCATAACACTTTTTGTAGAAATTTAAACAAATCTAATGGTCAGATCAATAATTGAAAGTGCATATCTTTGTAAATGCCTTTGGTTTTCGGTCTTTTTGTTGATATTTGTTGGATTGCACATCAAAATATATCCGATTATCTTCAAATTTGGTCATAACACTTTTCGTAGCAATTTAAACAAATCTAATGGTCGGTAATTAATTGAAAGTGCCTATCTCTGTAAGTGCCTCAAATTTTCGGTATTTTTGTAGATATTTTGTAGGACTACATGTAAAAGTATGGCCGATTTTCTTCAAATTTTGTCATAACACCTCTAATATCAATTTAAACAAATCTAACGGACAAATCATTAATTGAAAGTGCCTATTATTGTAAATGCCTTAGGTTTTCGGTCTTTTTATGGACATTTATTTGGATTGCATGACAAAATATATCCTATTAACTTCAAACTTGGTGATAAACCTTTTTGTAGTAATTTAAACAAATCTAACGGTCGGATCTTTAATTGAAAGTGCCTATCTTTGTAAATGCCCTAGGTTTTCGGTCTTTTTGTTGACATTTTATTGGATTGCATGCCAAATTATATCCGATTATCTTCAAATGTGGTCATAACACTTTTCATACGAATTTAAAGAAATCTAACGGTCCGATCATTAGTAGAAATTTACTATCTTTGTAGATGCCTTTGGTTTTCGGTCTTTTTGTAGATATTTTGTTGGATTGCATGTCCAAATATTTCCGATTAACTTCAAACTTGGTCATAACACTTTTTGTAGTAATTTCAACAAATCTAACGGTCGGATCATGATGTTAAAATGGCAATCACTGTAAATGTCTTAGGTTTTCGGTCTATTTGTAGACTTTTATTGGATTGCTAGCAAAAATATATCCGATTATTTTCAAATTTGGTCATAACACTTTTATTAGCAATTTAAACAAATCTAACGGTTGGATCATTAATCTAATGTGTCTATATTGGTAAATGCCTTAGGTTTTCGGTATTTTTGTTGATAGTTGTTAGATTGCATAACACTTTTATTAGTAATTTAAACAAGTCTAACGGTCGGATCAATAATTTAAAGCGCCAATATTTGTAAATGCCTTAAGTTTTCGGTATTTTTGTAGATATTTTGTTGGATTGAATGCCAAAATATATCCGATTAACTTCAAACATGGTCATAACACTAGTTGTAGTAATTTAAACAAATCTGACGGTCGGACCATTATGTTAAAATGCTAATCATTGTAAATGTCTTAGGTTTTCGGTCTTTTTGTAGACATTTGTCGGATTTCATGCCAAAATATATTCGATTATTTTCAAATTTGGTCATAACACTTTTCGTGGCCATTTAAACAAATCTAACGGTCGGATCATTAATTGAAAGTGCCTATCTTCGTAAATGCCTCAGATTTTCGGTATTTTTGTAGATATTTTGTAGGACTACATTTAAAGTATACCCGATTATCTTCAAATTTCATTATAACATCTTTAATGTCAATTTAAACAAATCAAACGGTCAAATAATTAATTGAAAGTGCCTATCTTTGTAAATGCATTAGGTTTTCGGTCTTTTTATATACATTTTGTTGGATTGCTTGCCAAAATATATCCTATTAACTTCAAATTTAGTGATAACACTTTTTGTTGTAATTTAAACAAATCTAACGGTCGGATCTTTAATTAAAAGTGCCTATCTTTTGTTAATGCCTTAGGTTTTCGGTATTTTTGTAGACATTTGGTGGATTGCACGCCAAAAAATATCCGATTATATTGAAACCTGGTCATAACAATTTTCATACCTATTTAAACAAATCTAACGGTCAGATCATTAGTTGAAAGTGACTATCTTTGTTAATGCCTTAGGTTTTCGGTCTTTTTGTAGACATTTTGTTGGATTGCATGCCCAAATATATCCGATTAACTTCAAACGTGGTCATAACACTTTTTGTAGTAATTTAAACAAATCTAACGGTCGGATCATTATGTTAATATGCCAATCATGGTAAATGTCTTAGGTTTTCGGTCTTTTTGTAGACATTTGTTGGATTTCTTGCCAAAATATATCCGATTATTTTCAAATATGGTCATAACACTTTTATTAGAAATTTAAACAAATCTAACGGTCGGATCATGAATTTAAAGTGCCTATATAGGTAAATGCAATAGGTTTTCTGTATTTTTGTTGATATTTGTTGGATTGCATGCCAAAATATATCCGATTATCTTCGAATTTGGTCATTACACTTTTATTATCAATTTAAACAAATCTAACGTTTGGATCATTAATTTGAAGTGCCAATATTTGTAAATGCCTTAAGTTTTCGGTATTTTTTTTGACAATTTGTTGGACTGCTTGCCAAAATATATCATATTAACTTCAAACTTGGTCATAACACTTTTTGTTTTAATTAAAATAAATCCAACGGTCGGATCATTAATTGAAAGTGTCTACCTTTGTAAGTGCCTCAGATTTTCGGTATTTTTGTAGATATTTTGTAGGACTACACGTAAAAGTAAAGCCGATTTTCTTCAAATTTTGTCATAGCACCTTTAATATCAATTTAAACAAATATAACGGACAAATCATTAATTGAAAGTGCCTATCATTGTTCATGCCTTAGGTTTTCGGTCTCTTTATAGACATTTTGTTTGATTGCATGACAAAATATATCCTATTAACTTCAAACTTGGTGATAAAACTTTTTGTAGTAATTTAAACAAATCTAACGGTTGGATCCTTAATTGAAAGCTCCTATCTTTGTAAATGCCTTAAGTTTCAGTCTTTTTGTTGACATTTTATTGGATTGCATGCCAAATTATATCCGATTATCTTCAAACGTGGTCATAACACTTTTCATACGAATTTAAGGAAATCTAACGGTCCGATCATTAGTAGAAATTTACTATCTTTGTAGATGCCTTTGGTTTTCGGTCTTTTTGTAGATATTTTGTTGGATTGCATGCCCAAATATTTTCGATTAACTTCATACTTGGTCATAACACTTTTTGTATTAATTTCAACAAATCTAACGGTCGGATCATGATGTTAAAATGGCAATCATTGTAAATGTCTTAGGTTTTCGGTCTATTTGTAGACTTTTATTGGATTTCTAGCAAAAATATATCCGATTATTTTCAAATTTGGTCATAACACTTTTATTAGCAATTTAAACAAGTCTAACGGTCGGATCAATAATTTAAAGTGCCAATATTTGTAAATGCCTTAGGTTTTGGGTATTTTTGTAGACATTTTGTTGGATTGAATGCCAAAATATATCCGATTAACTTCAAACGTGGTAATAACACTAGTTGTAGTAATTTAAACAAATCTGATGGTCGGATCATTATGTTAAAATGCCAATCATTGTAAATGTCTTAGGTTTTCGGTCTTTTTGTAGACATTTGTCGGATTGCATGCCAAAATATATCCGATTATTTTCAAATTTTTTCATAACACTTTTCGTGGCCATTTAAACAAATCTAACGGTCGGATCATTAATTAAAAGTGTCTACCTTTGTAAATGCCTCAGATTTTCGATATTTTTGTAGATATTTTGTAGGACTACATTTAAAGTATACCCGATTATCTTCAAATTTCGTTATAACATCTTTAATGTCAATTTAAACAAATTAAACGGTCAAATCATTAAGTGAAAGTTTCTATCTTTGTAAATGCATTAGGTTTTCGGTCTTTTTATATACATTTTGTTAGATTGCATGCCAAAATATATCCTATTAACTTCAAATTTGGTGATAACACTTTTTGTTGTAATTTAAACAAATCTAACGGTCGGATCATTAATTGAAAGTGCCTATCTTTGTTAATGCCTTAGGTTTTCGGTATTTTTGTAGACATTTGGTGGATTGCACGCCAAAATATATCCGATTATATTGAAACTTGGTCATAACAATTTTCATACCTATTTAAACAAATGTAACGGTCAGCTCAATAATTGAAAGTGACTATCTTTGTTAATGCCTTAGGTTTTCGGTCTTTTTGTAGACATTTTGTAGGATTGCATGCCCAAATATATCCGATTAACTTCAAACGTGGTCATAACACTTTTTGTAGTAATTTAAACAAATCTAACGGTCGGATCATTATGTTAAAATGCCAATCATTGTAAATGTCTTAGGTTTTCGGTCTTTTTGAAAACATTTGTTGAATTGCATGCCAAAATATATCCAATTATTTTCAAATTTGGTCATAACACTTTTATTAGAAATTTAAATAAATAAAACGGTCGGATCATTAATTTAAAGTTCCTATATAGGTAAATGCCTTAGATTTTCGGTATTTTTGCTTATATTTGTTGGAATGCTTACCAAATTATATCAGATTATCTTCAAATTTGGTTATAACACTTTTCGAAGCAATTTAAACAAATCTAATGGTCGGATAATTAATTGAAAGTACTTATCTTTGTATGTGCCTCAGATTTTCGGTATATTTGTAGATATTTTGTAGGACTAGATGTAAAAGTATAGCCGATTTTCTACAAGTTCTGTCATAACACCTTTAATATCAATTTAAACAAATCTAACGGACAAATCATTAATTGAAAGTGCCTATCAGTGTAAATGCCTTAGGTTTTCGATCTTTTTATAGTCATTTTGTTGCATTGCATGCCAAAATATATCCTATTAACTTCAAACTTGGTGATAAAACTTTTTGTAGTAATTTAAACAAATCTAACGGTCAGATCTTTAATTGAAAGTGCCCATTTTTGTAAATACCTTAGGTTTTCGGTCTTTTTTGTGGACATTTTATTGGATTGCATGCCAAAATATATCCGATAATCTTCAAACGTGGTCATAAAACTTTTCATTCCAATTTAAAGAAATCTAACGGTCAGATCATTAGTTGAAATTTACTATCTTTGTAGATGCCTTAGGTTTTCGGTCTTTTTGTAGATATTTTGTTGGATTGCATGCCCAAATCTTTCCGATTAACTTCAAACTTGGTCATAACACTTTTTGTAGTAATTTCAACAAATCTAACGGTCGGATCATGATGTTAAAATGGCAACCATTGTAAATGTCTTAGGTTTTCGGTCTATTTGTAGACATTTATTGGATTGCTAGCAAAAATATATACGATTATTTTCAAATTTGGTCAGAACACTTTTATTAGCAATTTCAACAAATCTAACGGTTGGATCATTAATCTAATGTGCCTATATTGGTAAATGCCTTAGGTTTTTGGTATTTTTATTGATAGTTGTTGGATTGCATAACACTTTTATTAGCAATTTAAACAAATCTAACGGTCGGATCAATAATTTAAAGTGCTAATATTTGTAAATGCCTTAGGTTTTCCGTATTTTTGTAGACATTTTGTTGGATTGAATGCCAAAATATATCCTATTAACTTCAATCTTGGTCATAACACTTTTTGTAGAAATTTAAACAAATCTAATGGTCAGATCAATAATTGAAAGTGCATATCTTTGTAAATGCCTTTGGTTTTCGGTCTTTTTGTTGATATTTGTTGGATTGCACATCAAAATATATCCGATTATCTTCAAATTTGGTCATAACACTTTTCGTAGCAATTTAAACAAATCTAACGGTCGGTAATTAATTGAAAGTGCCTATCTCTGTAAGTGCCTCAAATTTTCGGTATTTTTGTAGATATTTTGTAGGACTACATGTAAAAGTATAGCCGATTTTCTTCAAATTTTGTCATAACACCTCTAATATCAATTTAAACAAATCTAACGGACAAATCATTAATTGAAAGTGCCTATCATTGTAAATGCCTTAAGTTTTCGGTCATTTTATGGACATTTATTTGGATTGCATGACAAAATATATCCTATTAACTTCAAACTTGGTGATAAAACTTTTTGTAGTAATTTAAACAAATCTAACGGTCGGATCTTTAATTGAAAGTGCCTATCTTTGTAAATGCCCTAGGTTTTCGGTCTTTTTCTTGACATTTTATTGGATTGCATGCCAAAATATATCCGATTATCTTCAAACTTGGTAATAAAACTTTTCATTCCAATTTAAAGAAATCTAACGGTCAGATCATTAGTTGAAATTTACTATCTTTGTAGATGCCTTAGGTTTTCGGTCTTTTTGAAGATATTTTGTTGGATTGCATGCCAAAATATATCCGATTATTTTCAAATTTGGTCATAACACTTTTCGTAGCCAATTAAACAAATCTAACGGTCGGATTGTTAATTCAAAGTGCATATATTTGTAAATGCCTCAGATTTTCGGTATTTTTGTAGATATTTTGTAGGACTACATGTAAAAGTATACCCGATTATCTTCAAATTTTGTCATAACACCTTTAATATCAATTTAAACAAATCTAACCGTCCAATCATCAATTGAAAGTGCCTATCATTGTAAATGCATTAGGTTTTCGGTATTTTTAAATACATTTTGTTGGATTGCATGCCAAAATATATCCTATTAACTTCGAATTTGGTCATAACACTTTTTGTAGTAATTTAATCAAATCCAACGGTCGGATCATTAATTGAAAGTGCCTATCTTTGTTTGTGCCTTAGGTTTTCGGTCATTTTGTAGACATTTGGTGGATTGCACTCCAAAATAAATCCGATTGACTTCAAACGTAGTCATAACACTTTTTGTAGTAATTTAAACAAATCTAAAGGTCGGATCATTATGTTAAAAAGCCAATAATTGTAAATGTCTTAGGTTTTCGATCTTTTTGTAGACATTTATTGGATTGCATGCCAAAATATATCCGATTATTTTCAAATTTGGTCATAATACTTTTATTAAAAACTTAAACAAATAAAACGGTCGGATCATTAATTGAAAGTGCCTATCTTTGTTAATGCCTTAGGTTTTCGATCTTTTCGTCGACATTTGGTGGATTGCACGCCAAAATATATCCGATTATATTGAAACCTGGTCATAACACTTTTCATACCTAATTAAACAAATCTAACGGTCAGATCATTAGTTGAAAGTGACTATCTTTGTTAATGCCTTAGGTTTTCGGTCTTTTTGTAGACATTTTGTTGGATTGCATGCCCAAATATATCCGATTAAATTCAAACGTGGTCATAACACTTTTTTCAGTAATTTAAACAAATCTAACGGTCGGATCATTATGTTAAAATGCCTATCATTGTAAATGTCTTAGGTTTTCGGTCTTTTTGTAGATATTTGTTGGATTGCATGCGAAAATATATCCGATTATATTCAAACTTGGTCATAACACTTCTATTAGCAATTTAAACAAATCTAACGGTCGGATCATTAATTTAAAGTGCCAATATTTGTTAATGCCTTAGGTTTTCCGTATTTTTGTAGACATTTTGTTGGATTGAATGCCAAAATATATCCTATTAACTTCAATCTTGGTCATAACACTTTTTGTAGAAATTTAAACAAATCTAATGGTCAGATCAATAATTTAAAGTGCATATCTTTGTAAATGCCTTTGGTTTTCGGTCTTTTTGTTGATATTTGTTGGATTGCACATCAAAATATATCCGATTATCTTCAAATTTGGTCATAACACTTTTCGTAGCAATTTAAACAAATCTAATGGTCGGTAATTAATTGAAAGTGCCTATCTCTGTAAGTGCCTCAAATTTTCGGTATTTTTGTAGATATTTTGTAGGACTACATGTAAAAGTATAGCCGATTTTCTTCAAATTTTGTCATAACACCTCTAATATCAATTTAAACAAATCTAACGGACAAATCATTAATTGAAAGTGCCTATCATTGTAAATGCCTTAGGTTTTCGGTCATTTTATGGACATTTATTTGGATTGCATGACAAAATATATCCTATTAACTTCAAACTTGGTGATAAAACTTTTTGTAGTAATTTAAACAAATCTAACGGTCGGATCTTTAATTGAAAGTGCCTATCTTTGTAAATGCCCTAGGTTTTCGGTCTTTTTGTTGACATTTTATTGGGTTGCATGCCAAAATATATCCGATTATCTTCAAACTTGGTCATAACACTTTTGATTCCAATTTAAAGAAATCTAACGGTCAGATCATTAGTTGAAATTTACTATCTTTGTAGATGCCTTAGGTTTTCGGTCTTTTTGTAGATATTTTGTTGGATTGCATGCCCAAATATTTCCGATTAACTTCAAACTTGGTCATAACACTTTTTGTAGTAATTTCAACAAATCTAACGGTCGGATCATGATGTTAAAATGGCAATCATTGTAAATGTCTTAGGTTTTCGGTCTATTTGTAGACATTTATTGGATTGCTAGCAAAAATATATACGATTATTTTCAAATTTGGTCAGAACACTTTTATTAGCAATTTCAACAAATCTAACGGTTGGATCATTAATTTAATTTTCCTATATTGGTAAATGCCTTAGGTTTTTGGTATTTTTATTGATAGTTGTTGGATTGCATAACACTTTTATTAACAATTTAAACAAATCTAACGGTCGGATCAATAATTTAAAGTGCCAATATTTGTTAATGCCTTAGGTTTTTTGGTATTTTTGCTGACATTTTGTTGGATTGAATGCCAAAATATATCCTATTAACTTCAATCTTGGTCATAACACTTTTTGTAGAAATTTAAACAAATCTAATGGTCGGATCAATAATTAAAAGTGCATATCTTTGTAAATGTCTTAGGTTTTCGGTCTTTTTGTAGACATTTGGAGGATTGCATGCCAAAACATATCCGATTATATTCAAACTTGGTCTTAACACATTTCCACCAATTTAAACAAATCTAACGGTCAGATCATTAGTTGAAAGTGACTATATTTGTTAATGCCTTAGGTGTTCAGTCTTTTTGTAGACATTTTGTTAGATTGCATGCCCAAATATATCCGATTAATTTCAAACGTGATCATAACACTAGTTGTAGTAATTTAAACAAATCTGACGGTCGGATCATTATGTTAAAATGAAAATCATTGTAAATGTCTTAGGTTTTCGGTCTTTTTGTAGACATTTGTTGGATTGCATGCCAAAATATATCCGATTATTTTCAAATTTGGTCATAACACTTTTCGTAGCCAATTAAACAAATCTAACGGTCGGATTGTTAATTCAAAGTGCATATCTTTGTAAATGCCTCAGATTTTCGGTATTTTTGTAGATATTTTGTAGGACTACATGTAAAAGTATACCCGATTATCTTCAAATTTTGTCATAACACCTTTAATATCAATTTAAACAAATCTAACGGTCCAATCATCAATTGAAAGTTCCTATCATTGTAAATGCATTAGGTTTTCGGTCTTTTTAAATACATTTTGTTGGATTGCATGCCAAAATATATCCTATTAACTTCGAATTTGGTCATAACACTTTTTGTAGTAATTTAATCAAATCCAACGGTCGGATCATTAATTGAAAGTGCCTATCTTTGTTTGTGCCTTAGGTTTTCGGTCATTTTGTAGACATTTGGTGGATTGCACTCCAAAATAAATCCGATTGACTTCAAACGTAGTCATAACACTTTTTGTAGTAATTTAAACAAATCTAAAGGTCGGATCATGATGTTAAAAAGCCAATCATTGTAAATGTCTTAGGTTTTCGATCTTTTTGTAGACATTTATTGGATTGCATGCCAAAATATATCCGATTATTTTCAAATTTGATCATAACACTTTTATTAAAAATTTAAACAAATAAAACGGTCAGATCATTAATTTAATGTGCCTATATAGGTAAATGCAATAGGTTTTCGGTATTTTTTGCTTATACTTGTTGGAATGCATGCAAAAATGTATCCGATTATCTTCAAATTTGGTCATTACACTTTTATTAGCAATTTAAACAAATCTAACGTTCGGATCATTAATTTGAAGTGCCAATATTTGTAAATGCCTTAGGTTTCTGTATTTTTTTTGACATTTTGTTGGATTGCTGGCCAAAATATATCCTATTAACTTCAAACGTGGTCATAACACTTTTCGTTTTAATTTAAACAAATCTAACGGTCGGATCATTAATTCAAAGTGCATATCTTTGTAAATGCCTTAGGTTTTCGGTCCTTTTGTTGACATTTGGTGGATTGCATGCCAAAATATATCCGATTATATTCAAACTTGGTCATAACACCTTTCCTACCAATTTAAGCAAATTTAACGGTCAGATCAGTAATTGAAAGTGCCTATCTTTGTAAATGCCTTAGGTTTTCGGTCTTTTTGTAGATATTTTGTTGGATTGCATGCCCAAATATTTCCGATTAACTTCAAACTAGGTCATAACACTTTTTGTAATAATTTAAACAATTCTAACGGTCGGATCATTATGTTAAAATGGCAATCACTGTAAATGTCTTAGGTTTTCGGTCTATTTGTTGACATTTGTTGGATTGCTAGTAAAAATATATCCGATTATTTTCAAATTTGGTCATAACACTTTTATTAGCAATTTAAACAAATCTAACGGTTGAATCATTAATCTAATGTGCCTATATTGGTTAATGCCTTAGGTTTTCGGTATTTTTGTTGATAGTTGTTGGATTGCATAACACTTTTATTAGCAATTTAAACAAATCTAACGGTCGGATCAATAATTTAAAGTCCCAATATTTGTAAATGCCTTAGGTTTTCGGTATTTTTGTAGACATTTTGTTGGATTGAATGCTAAAATATATCCTATTAACTTCAAACTTGGTCATAACACTTTTTGTAGAAATTTAAACAAATCTAATGGTCGGATCAATGATTGAAAGTGCATATCTTTGTAAATGACTTATGTTTTCGGTCTTTTTGTAGACATTTGGTGGATTGCATGCCAAAACATATCCGATTATATTCAAACTTGGTAATAACACTTTTCTGTCAATTTAAACAAATCTAACGGTCAGATCATTAGTTGAAAGTGACTATCTTTGTTAATGCCTTAGGTTTTCAGTCTTTTTGTAAACATTTTATTGGATTGCATGCCCAAATATATCCGATTAACTTCAAACGTGGTCATAACACTAGTTGTAGTAATTTAAACAAATCTGTCGGTCGGATCATTATGTTAAAATGCCAATCATTGTAAATGTCTTAGGTTTTCGGTCTTTTTGTAGATATTTGTTGGATTGCATGTCAAAATATATCCGATTATATTCAAAGTTGGTCATAACACTTTTCCTACCAATTTAAACAAATTTAACGGTCTGATCAATAATTGAAAGTGCCTATATTCGTAAATACCTTGGGTTTTCGGTCTTTTTGTAGATATTTTGTTGGACTGCATGCCAAAATATATCCGATTATATTCACAATTGGTCATACCATTTTTTGTAGCAATTTAAACAAATCTTACGGTCGCATCATTAATTTAATGTGCTTATCTTTGTAAATGTCTTAGGATTTCGGAATTTTTGTTGATATTTGTTTGATTGCATACCAAAATATATCCGATTATCTTCAAATTTGGTCATAACACTTTTCGTAGTAATTTAAACAAATCTAACGGTCGGATAATTAATTGAAAGTGCCTATCTTTGTAAGTGTCTCAGATTTTCGGTATTTTTGTAGATATTTTGTAGGACTACAAGTAAAAGTATAGCCGATTTTCTTCAAATTTTGTCATTACACATTTAATATCAATTTAAGCAAATCTAACGGACAAATCATTAATTGAAAGTGCCTATCATTGTAAATGCCTTAGGTTTTCGGTCTTTTGATAGACATTTTGTTGGATTGCATGCCAAATATATATCCTATTAACATCAAACTTGGTGATAAAACTTTTTCTAGTAGTTTAAACAAATCTAACGGTTGGATCTTTAATTGAAAGTGCCTATCTTTGTAAATGCCTTAGATTTTCGGTCTTTTGGTTGACATTTTATTGGATTGCATGCCAAAATATGTCCGATTATCTTCAAACTTGGTCATAACAATTTTCATACCAATTTAAAGAAATCTAATGGTCAAATCATTAGTTGAAATTGACTATCTTTGTAGATGCCTTAGGTTTTCGGTCTTTTTGTAGATATTTTGTTGGATTGCATGCCCAAATTTTTCCGATTAACTTCAAACTAGGTCATAACACTTTTTGTAGTAATTTAAACAATTCTAATGGTCGGATCATTATGTTAAAATGGCAATCACTGTAAATGTCTTAGGTTTTCGGTCTATTTGTAGACATTTGTTGGATTGCTAGTAATAATATATCCGATTATTTTCAAATTTGGTCATAACACTTTTATTTGCAATTTAAACAAATCTAACGGTTGAATCATTAATCTAATGTGCCTATATTGGTTAATGCCTTAGGTTTTCAGTAGTTTTGTTGATAGTTTTTGGATTGCATAACACTTTTATTAGCAATTTAAACAAATCTAACAGTCGGATCAATAATTTAAAGCGCCAATATTTGTAAATGCCTTGGGTTTTGGGTATTTTTGTAGACATTTTGTTGGATTGAATGCCAAAAAATATCCTATTAACTTCAAACTTGGTCATAACACTTTTTGTATAAATTTAAACAAATCTAATGGTCGGATCAATAATTGAAAGTGCATATCTTTGTAAATGACTTAGGTTTTCGGTCTTTTTGTAGACATTTGGTGGATTGCATGCTAAAACACATCCGATTATATTCAAACTTGGTAATTACACTTTTCTGTCAATTTAAACAAATCTAACAGTCAGATCATTAGTTGAAAGTGACTATTTTTGTTAATGCCTTAGGTTTTCAGTCTTTTTGTAAACATTTTATTGGATTGCATGCCCAAATATATCCGATTAACTTCAAACGTGGTCATAACACTAGTTGTAGTAATTTAAACAAATCTGTCGGTCGGATCATTATGTTAAAATGCCAATCATTGTAAATGTCTTAGGTTTTCGGTCTTTTTGTAGACATTTGTTGGATTGAATGCCAAACTATATCCGATTATTTTCAAATTTGGCCATAGCACTTTTCGTTGCCATTTAAACAAATGTAACGGTCAGATCATTAATTAAAAGTGCGTATCTTTGTAAATGCCTCAGATTTTCGGTATTTTTGTAGATATTTTGTAGGACTACATGTAAAAGTATACCCGATTACCTTCAAATTTCGTCATAACACCGTTAATGTCAATTTAAACAAATCTAACGGTCAAATAATTAATTGAAAGTGCCTATCTTTGTAAATGCATTAGGTTTTCGGTCTTTTTATATACATTTTGTTGGGTTGCATGCCAAAATATATCTTATTAACTTCAAATTTGGTCATAACACTTTTTGTAATAATTTTTACAAATCTAACGGTCGGATCATTAATTGAAAGTGCCTATCTTTGTTAATGCCTTAGGTTTTCGATCTTTTCGTAGACATTTGATGGATTGCACGCCAAAATATATCCGATTATATTGAAACCTGGTCATAACACTTTTCATACCTATTTAAACAAATCTAACGGTCAGATCATTAGTTGAAAGTGACTATCTTTGTTAATGCCTTAGGTTTTCGGTCTTTTTGTAGACATTTTGTTGGATTGCATGCCCAAATATATCCGATTAAATTCAAACGTGGTCATAACACTTTTTTCAGTAATTTAAACAAATCTAACGGTCGGATCATTATGTTAAAATGCCAATCATTGTAAATGTCTTAGGTTTTCGGTCTTTTTGTAGATATTTGTTGGATTGCATGCGAAAATATATCCGATTACATTCAAACTTGGTCATAACACTTTTCCTACCAATTTAAACAAATTTAACGGTCTGATCAATAATTGAAAGTGCCTATATTTGTAAATACCTTGGGTTTTCGGTCTTTTTGTAGATATTTTGTTGGACTGCATGCCAAAATATTTCCGATTATCTTCACAATTGGTCATACCATTTTTTATAGCAATTTAAACAAATCTTACGGTCGCATCATTAATTTAATGTGCTTATCTTTGTAAATGTCTTAGGATTTCAGTATTTTTGATGATATTTGTTGGATTTCATACCAAAATATATCCGATTATCTTCAAATTTGGTCATAACACTTTTCGTAGTAATTTAAACAAATCTAACGGTCGGATAATTAATTGAAAGTGCCTATCTTTGTAAGTGTCTCAGATTTTCGGTATTTTTGTAGATATTTAGTAGGACTACATGTAAAAGTATAGCCGATTTTCTTCAAATTTTGTCATAACACCTTTAATATCAATTTAAACAAATCTAACGGACAAATCATTAATTGAAAGTGCCTATCATTGTAAATGCCTTAGGTTTTCGGTCTTTTGATAGGCATTTTATTGAATTGCATGCCAAATATATCCTATTAACATCAAACTTGGTGATAAAACTTTTTCTAGTAGTTTAAACAAATCTAACGGTCGGATCTTTAATTGAAAGTGCCTATCTTTGTAAATGCCTTATCTTCAAACTTGGTCATAACAATTTTCATACCAATTTAAAGAAATCTAACGGTCAAATCATTAGTTGAAATTGACTATCTTTGTAGATGCCTTAGGTTTTCGGTCTTTTTGTAGATATTTTGTTGGATTGCATGCCCAAATTTTTCCGATTAACTTCAAACTAGGTCATAACACTTTTTGTAGTAATTTAAACAATTCTAACGGTCGGATCATTATGTTAAAATGGCAATCACTGTAAATGTCTTAGGTTTTCGGTCTATTTGTAGACATTTGTTGGATTGCTAGTAAAAATATATCCGATTATTTTCAAATTTTGTCATAACACTTTTATTGGCAATTTAAACAAATCTAACGGTTGAATCATTAATCTAATGTGCCTATATTGGTTAATGCCTTAGGTTTTCAGTAGTTTTGTTGATAGTTGTTGGATTGCATAACACTTTTATTAGCAATTTAAACAAATCTAACGGTCGGATCAATAATTTAAAGTGCCAATATTTGTAAATGCCTTAGGTTTTCTGTATTTTTGTAAACATTTCGTTGGATTGAATGCCAAAATATATTCTATTAACTTCAAACTTGGTCATAACACTTTTTGTAGAAATTTAAACAAATCTAATGGTCGGATCAATAATTGAAAGTGCATATCTTTGTAAATGACTTAGGTTTTCGGTCTTTTTTAAACATTTGGTGGATTGCATGCCAAAACATATCCGATTATATTCAAATTTGGTAATAACACTTTTCTGCCAATTTAAACAAATCTAACGGTCAGATCATTAGTTGAAAGTGACTATCTTTGTTAATGTCTTAGGTTTTCAGTCTTTTTGTAAACATTTGATTGGATTGCATGCCCAAATATATCCGATTAACTTCAAACGTAGTCATAACACTAGTTGTAGTAATTTAAACAGATCTGACGGTCGGATCATTATGTTAAAATGCCAATCATTGTAAATGTCTTAGGTTTTCGGTCTTTTTGTAGACATTTGTTGGATTGCATGCCAAAATATATCCGATTATTTTCAAATTTGGTCATAGCACTTTTCGTAGCCATTTAAACAAATGTAACGGTCAGATCATTAATTGAAAGTGCGTATCTTTGTAAACGCCTCAGAGTTTAGGTATTTTTTTAGATATTTTGTAGGACTACATGTAAAAGTATACCCGATTACCTTCAAATTTCGTCATAGCACCTTTAATGTCAATTTAAACAAATCTAACGGTCAAATCATTAATTGAAAGTGCATATCTTTGTAAATACATTAGGTTTTTGGTCTTTTTATATACATTTTGTTGGGTTGCATGCCAAAATATATCTTATTAACTTCAAATATGGGCATAACACTTTTTGTAATAATTTTTACAAATCTAATGGTCAGATCAATAATTGAAAGTGACTATCTTTGTTAATGCCTTAGGTTTTCGATCTTTTCGTAGACATTTGGTGGATTGCATGCCAAAATATATCCGATTATATTGAAACCTGGTCATAACACTTTTCATACCTATTTAAACAAATCTAACGGTCAGATCATTAGTTGAAAGTGACTATCTTTGTTAATGCCTTAGGTTTTCGGTCTTTTTGTAGACATTTTGTTGGATTGCATGCCCAAATATATCCGATTAACTTCAAACGTGGTCATAACACTTTTTTTAGTAATTTAAACACATCTAACGGTCGGATCATTATGTTAAAATGCCAATCATTGTAAATGTCTTAGGTTTTCGGTCTTTTTGTAGACATTTGTTGGATTGCATGCCAAAATATATTCGATTATTTTCAAATTTGGTCATAACACTTTTATTAGAAATTTAAATAAATCTAACGGTCGGATCATTAATTTAAAGTGCCTATATAGGTAAATGCCTTAGGTTTCGATATTTTTGTTGACATTTGTTGGATTGCATGCCAAAATATATCCGATTATCTTCAAATTTTGTCATAACACTTTTATTAGTAATCTAAACAAATCTAACGTTCGGATCATTAATTTAAAGTGCCAATATTTGTAAATGCCTTTGGTTTTCGGTATTTTTTTTAACTTTTTGCTAGATTGCTTGCCAAAATATATCCTATTAACTTCAAAACATGGTCATAACACTTTTTGTTTTAATTTAAACAAATCTAACGGTCGGATCATTAGTTAAAAGTGCTTATCTTTGTAGATGTCTTAGATTTTCGGTCTTTTTGTTGACATTTGGTGGATTGCATGCCAAAATATATCCGATTATATTTAAACTTGGTCATAACATTTTTCCTACCAATTTAAACAAATTTAACGGTCAAATCAGTAATTGAAAGTGTCTATATTTGTAAATGCATTAGGTTTTCGGTCCTTTTGTAGATATTTTGTTGGACTGCATGCCAAAATATATCCGATTATCTTCAAAATTGGTCATACCACTTTTTGTAGCAATTTAAACAAATCTAACGGTCGCATCATTAATTTAATGTGCTTATCTTTGTAAATGTCTTAGGATTTCAGAATTTTTGTTGATATTTGTTGGATTGCATATCAAAATATATCCGATTATCTTCAAATTTGGTCATAACACTTTTCATAGCAATTTAAACAAATCTAACGGTCGGATAAATAATTGAAAGTGCCTATCTTTGTAAGTGCCTCAGATTTTCGGTATTTTTTTAGATATTTTGTAGGACTACATGTAAAAGTATAGGCGATTTTCTTCAAATTTTGTCATAACACCTTTAATATCAATTTAAACAAATCTAACGGACAAATCATTAATTGAAAATGTCTATCATTGTAAATGCCTTAGGTTTTCGGTCTTTTTATGGATATTTTGTTGGATTGCATGCCAAAATATATCCTATTAACTTCAAACTTGGTGATAAAACTTTTTGTAGTAATTTAAAGAAATATAATGGTCGGATCTTTAATTGAAAGTGCCTATCTTTGTAAATGCCTTAGGTTATCAGTGTTTTTGTTGACATTTTATTGGATTGCATGCCAAAATATATCCGATTATCTTCAAACATGGTCATAACACTTTTCATACCAATTTAAAGAAATCTAACAGTTAGATCATTAGTTGAAATTGACTATCTTTGTAGATGCCTTAGGTTTTCGGTCTTTTTGTAGATATTATTTTGGATTGCATGCCCAAAAATTTTCGATTAACTTCAATCTTGATCATAACACTTTTTGTAGTAATTTCAACAAATCTAACGGTCAGATCATCATGTTGAAATGGCAATCATTGTTAATGTCTTAGGTTTTCGGTCTATTTGTAGACATTTGTTGGATTGTTATCAAAAATATATCCAATTATTTTCAAATTTGGTCATAACACTTTCATTAGCAATTTAAACAAATCTAACGGTCGCATCATTAATTTAATGTGCTTATCTTTGTAAATGTATTAGGATTTCCATTTTTATATTGATATTTGTTGGATTGTATGCCAAAATATATCCGATTATCTTCAAATTTGGTCATAACACTTTTATTAGAAATTTAAACAAATCTAACGGTCGGATCATTAATTTAAAGTTCCTATATAGGTAAATGCCTTAGGTTTTCGGTATTTTTGTTGATATTTATTGGATTGCATGCCAAAATATATACGATTATCTTCAAATTTGGTCATAACACTTTGATTAGCAATTTAAACAAATCCAATGTTCGGATCATTAATTTAAAGTGCCAATATTTGTAAATGCCTTAGGTTTTCGGTATTTTCTTTGACATTTTGTTGGATTGCTTGCCAAAATATATCCTATTAACTTCAAACTTGGTCATAACACTTTTTGTTTTAATTTAAACAAATCTAACGGTCGGATCATTAATTGAAAGTGTCTATCTTTGTAAATGTCTTAGGTTTTTGGTCTTTTTGTTGACATTTGGTGGATTGCATGCCAAAATTTATCCGATTATATTCAGACTTGTTCACAACACTTTTCATACCAGTTTAAACAAATTTGACGGTCAGATCAGTAATTGAAAGTGCCTATCCTTGTAAATTCCTTAGGTTTTCGGTCTTTTTGAAGATATTTTGTTGGATTGCATGCCAAAATATATCCGATTATATTCAAATTTGGTCATACCACTTTTTGTAGCAATTAAAACAAATCTAACGGTCGCATCGTTAATTTAATGTTCTTATCTTTGTAAATGTCTTACGATTTCAGTATTTTTGTTGATATTTGTTGGATTGCATACCAAAATATATCCGATTACCTTCAAATATGGTCATAACACTTTTCGTAGAAATTTAAACAAATCTAACGGTCGGATAATTAATTGAAAGTGCCCATCTTTGTAAGTGCCTCAGATTTTCGGTATTTTTGTAGATATTTTGTAGGACTACATGTAAAAGTATAGCCGATTGACTTCAAATTTGGTCATACCACTTTTTGTAACAATTAAAACTAATCTAATGGTCGCATCATTAATTTAATGTGCTTATCTTTGTAAATGTCTTAGGATTTCAGCATTTTTGTTGATATTTTTGAATTGCATACCAAAAGATATCCGATTCTCTTGAAATTTGATCATAACACTTTTTGTAGCAATTTAAACAAATCTAACGGTCGGATAATTAATTGAAAGTGCCTATCTTTGTAAGTGCCTCAGATTTTCGGTATTTTTGTAGATATTTTGTAGGACTACATGTAAAAGTATAGCCGATTTTCTTCAAATTTTGTCATAACACCTTTAATATCAATTTAAACAAATCTAATTGACAAATCATTAATTGAAAGTGCCTATCATTGTAAATGCCTTAGGTTTTCGGTCTTTTGATAGACATTTTGTTGGATTGCATGCCAAATATATCCTATTAACATCAAACTTGGTGATAAAACTTTTTGTAGTAATTTAATCAAATCTAACGGTCGGATCTTTAATTGAAAGTGCCTATCTTTGTAAATGCCTTAGGTTTTCGGTTTTTTGGTTAACATTTTATTGGATTGCATGCCAAAATATATTCGATTATCTTCAAACTTGGTAATAAAACTTTTCATTCCAATTTAAAGAAATCTAACGGTCAGATCATTAGTTGAAATTTACTATCTTTGTAGATGCCTTAGGTTTTCGGTCTTTTTGTAGATATTTTGTTGGATTGCATGCCCAAATCTTTCCGATTAACTTCAAACTTGGTCATAACACTTTTTGTAGTAATTTCAACAAATCTAACGGTCGGATCATGATGTTAAAATGGCAATCATTGTAAATGTCTTAGGTTTCGGTCTATTTGTGTACATTTATTGGATTGCAAGCAAAAATATATCCGATTATTTTCAAATTTGGTCATAACACTTTTATTAGCAATTTAAACAAATCTAACGGTTGGATCGTTAATCTAAAGTGCCTATATTGGTAAATGCCTTAGGTTTTGGTATTTTTGTTGATAGTTGTTGGATTGCATAACACTTTTATTAGCAATTTAAACAAATCTAACGGTCGAATCAATAATTTAAAGTGCCAATATTTGTAAATGCCTTAGGTTTTCGGTATTTTTGTAGACATTTTGTTGGATTGAATGCCAAGATATATCCTATTAACTTCAAACTTGGTCATAACACTTTTTGTAGAAATTTAAACAAATGTAATGGTCGAATCAATAATTGAAATTGCATATCTTTTTAAATGCCTTAGGTTTTCGGTCTTTTTGTAGGCATTTGGTGGATTGCATTCCAAAACATATCCGATTATATTCAAAATTGTTCTTAAAACTTTTCTACCAATTTATAAAAATATAACGGTCAGATCATTAGTTGAAAGTGACTATCTTTGTTAATGCCTTAGGTTTTCAGTATTTTTGTAGACATTTTGTTGGATTGCATGCCCAAATATATCCGATTAACTCCAAACGCGGTCATTACACTAGTTGTAGTAATTTAAACAAATCTGACGGTCGGATCATTATGTTAAAATGCCAATCATTGTAAATGTCTTAGGTTTTCGGTCTTTTTGTAGACATTTGTTGGATTGCATGCCAAAATATATTCGATTATTTTCAAATTTGGTCATAACACTTTGTAACGGTCTTTTTGTCATAACACCTCTAATATCAATTTAAACAAATCTAACGGACAGATCATTAATTGAAAGTGCCTATCATTGTAATTGCCTTAGGTTTTCGGTCTTTTTATGGACATTTATTTGGATTGCATGACAAAATATATCCTATTAACTTCAAACTTGGTGATAAAACTTTTTGTAGTAATTTAAACAAATCTAACGGTCGGATCTTTAATTGAAAGTGCCTATCTTTGTAAATGCCCTAGGTTTTCGGTCTTTTTGTTGACATTTTATTGGATTGCATGCCAAAATATATCCGATTATCTTCAAACTTGGTAATAAAACTTTTCATTCCAATTTAAAGAAATCTAACGGTCAGATCATTAGTTGAAATTTACTATCTTTGTAGATGCCTTAGGTTTTCGGTCTTTTTGTAGATATTTTGTTGGATTGCATGCCCAAATCTTTCCGATTAACTTCAAACTTGGTCATAACACTTTTTGTAGTAATTTCAACAAATCTAACGGTCGGATCTTGATGTTAAAATGGCAATCATTGTAAATGTCTTAGGTTTTCGGTCTATTTGTAGACTTTTATTGGATTGCTAGCAAAAATATATCCGATTATTTTCAAATTTGGTCATAACACTTTTATTAGCAATTTAAACAAATCTAACGGTTGGATCATTAATCTAATGTGCCTATATTGGTAAATGCCTTAGATTTTTGGTATTTTTATTGATAGTTGTTGGATTGCATAACACTTTTATTAGAAATTTAAACAAATCTAACGGTCGGATCAATAATTTAAAGTGCTAATATTTGTAAATGCCTTAGGTTTTCCGTATTTTTGTAGACATTTTGTTGGATTGAATGCCAAAATATATCCTATTAACTTCAATCTTGGTCATAACACTTTTTGTAGAAATTTAAACAAATCTAATGGTCAGATCAATAATTGAAAGTGCATATCTTTGTAAATGCCTTTGGTTTTCGGTCTTTTTGTTGATATGTGTTGGATTGCACATCAAAATATATCCGATTATCTTCAAATTTGGTCATAACACTTTTCGTAGCAATTTAAACAAATCTAACGGTCGGTAATTAATTGAAAGTGCCTATCTCTGTAAGTGCCTCAAATTTTCGGTATTTTTGTAGATATTTTGTAGGACTACATGTAAAAGTATAGCCGATTTTCTTCAAATTTTGTCATAACACCTCTAATATCAATTTAAACAAATCTAACGGACAAATCATTAATTGAAAGTGCCTATCATTGTAAATGCCTTAGGTTTTCGGTCTTTTTATGGACATTTATTTGGATTGCATGACAAAATATATCCTATTAACTTCAAACTTGGTGATAAAACTTTTTGTAGTAATTTAAACAAATCTAACGATCGGATCTTTAATTGAAAGTGCCTATCTTTGTAAATGCCCTAGGTTTTCGGTCTTTTTGTTGACATTTTATTGGATTGCATGCCAAAATATATCCGATTATCTTCAAACTTGGTCATAACACTTTTCATTCCAATTTAAAGAAATCTAACGGTCAGATCATTAGTTGAAATTTACTATCTTTGTAGATGCCTTAGGTTTTCGGTCTTTTTGTAGATATTTTGTTGGATTGCATGCCCAAATATTTCCGATTAACTTCAAACCTGGTCATAACACTTTTTGTAATAATTTAAACAATTCTAACGGTCGGATCATTATGTGAAAATGGCAATCACTGTAAATGTCTTAGGTTTTCGGTCAATTTGTTGACATTTGTTGGATTGCTAGTAAAAATATATCCGATTATTTTCAAATTTGGTCATAACACTTTTATTAGCAATTTAAACAAATCTAATGGTTGAATCATTAATCTAATGTGCCTATATTGGTTAATGTCTTAGGTTTTCGGTATTTTTGTTGAAAGTTGTTGGATTGCATAACACTTTTATTAGCAATTTAAACAAATCTAACGGTCGGATCAATAATTTAAAGTCCCAGTATTTGTAAATGCCTTAGGTTTTCGGTATTTTTGTAGACATTTCGTTGGATTGAATGCCAAAATATATCCTATTAACTTCAAACTTGGTCATAACACTTTTTGTAGAATTTTAAACAAATCTAATGGTCAGATCAATAATTGAAAGTGCATATCTTTGTAAATGATTTAGGTTTTCGGACTTTTTGTAGACATTTGGTGGATTGCATGCCAAAACATATCCGATTATATTCAAACTTGGTAATAACACTTTTCTGCCAATTTAAACAAATCTAACGGTCAGATCATTAGTTGAAAGTGACTATCATTGTAATTGCCTTAGGTTTTCGGTCTTTTTATGGACATTTATTTGGATTGCATGACAAAATATATCCTATTAACTTCAAACTTGGTGATAAAACTTTTTGTAGTAATTTAAACAAATCTAACGATCGGATCTTTAATTGAAAGTGCCTATCTTTGTAAATGCCCTAGGTTTTCGGTCTTTTTGTTGACATTTTATTGGATTGCATGCCAAAATATATCCGATTATCTTCAAACTTGGTCATAACACTTTTCATTCCAATTTAAAGAAATCTAACGGTCAGATCATTAGTTGAAATTTACTATCTTTGTAGATGCCTTAGGTTTTCGGTCTTTTTGTAGATATTTTGTTGGATTGCATGCCCAAATATTTCCGATTAACTTCAAACTTGGTCATAACACTTTTTGTAGTAATTTCAACAAATCTAACGGTCGGATCATGATGTTAAAATGGCAATCATTGTAAATGTCTTAGGTTTTCGGTCTATTTGTAGACATTTATTGGATTGCTAGCAAAAATATATACGATTATTTTCAAATTTGGTCAGAACACTTTTATTCGCAATTTCAACAAATCTAACGGTTGGATCATTAATTTAATGTTCCTATATTGGTAAATGCCTTAGGTTTTTGGTATTTTTGTTGATAGTTGTTGGATTGCATAACACTTTTATTAGCAATTTAAACAAATCTAACGGTCGGATCAATAATTTAAAGTGCTAATATTTGTTAATGCCTTAGGTTTTTTGGTATTTTTGCTGACATTTTGTTGGATTGAATGCCAAAATATATCCTATTAACTTCAATCTTGGTCATAACACTTTTTGTAGAAATTTAAACAAATCTAATGGTCGGATCAATAATTAAAAGTGCATATCTTTGTAAATGTCTTAGGTTTTCGGTCTTTTTGTAGACATTTGGTGGATTGCATGCCAAAACATATCCGATTATATTCAAACTTGGTCTTAACACATTTCCACCAATTTAAACAAATCTAACGGTCAGATCATTAGTTGAAAGTGACTATATTTGTTAATGCCTTAGGTGTTCAGTCTTTTTGTAGACATTTTGTTAGATTGCAATGCCCAAATATATCCGATTAACTTCAAACGTGGTCATAACACTAGTTGTAGTAATTTAAACAAATCTGACGGTCGGATCATTATGTTAAAATGAAAATCATTGTAAATGTCTTAGGTTTTCGGTCTTTTTGTAGACATTTGTTGGATTGCATGCCAAAATATATCCGATTATTTTCAAAATTGGTCATAACACTTTTCGTAGCCAATTAAACAAATCTAACGGTCGGATTGTTAATTCAAAGTGCATATCTTTGTAAATGCCTCAGATTTTCGGTATTTTTGTAGATATTTTGTAGGACTACTTGTAAAAGTATACCCGATTATCTTCAAATTTTGTCATAACACCTTTAATATCAATTTAAACAAATCTAACGGTCCAATCATCAATTGAAAGTGCCTATCATTGTAAATGCATTAGGTTTTCGGTCTTTTTAAATACATTTTGTTGGATTGCATGCCAAAATATATCCTATTAACTTCGAATTTGGTCATAACACTTTTTGTAGTAATTTAATCAAATCCAACGGTCGGATCATTAATTGAAAGTGCCTATCTTTGTTTGTGCCTTAGGTTTTCGGTCATTTTGTAGACATTTGGTGGATTGCACTCCAAAATAAATCCGATTGACTTCAAACGTAGTCATAACACTTTTTGTAGTAATTTAAACAAATCTAATGGTCGGATCATTATGTTAAAAAGCCAATAATTGTAAATGTCTTAGGTTTTCGATCTTTTTGTAGACATTTATTGGATTGCATGCCAAAATATATCCGATTATTTTCAAATTTGGTCATAACACTTTTATTAAAAATTTAAACAAATAAAACGGTCAGATCATTAATTTAATGTGCCTATATAGGTAAATGCAATAGGTTTTCGGTATTTTTTGCTTATATTTGTTGGAATACATGCAAAAATGTATCCGATCATCTTCAAATTTGGTCATTACACTTTTATTAGCAATTTAAACAAATCTAACGTTCGGATCATTAATTTGAAGTGCCAATATTTGTAAATGCCTTAGGTTTCGGTATTTTTTTTGACATTTTGTTGGATTGCTGGCCAAAATATATCCTATTAACTTCAAACTTGGTCATAACACTTTTCGTTTTAATTTAAACAAATCTAACGGTCGGATCATTAATTCAAAGTGCCTATCTTTGTAAATGACTTAGGTTTTCGGTCTTTTTGTTGACATTTGGTGGATTGCATGCCAAAATATATCCGATTATATTCAAACTTGGTCATAACACCTTTCCTACCAATTTAAGCAAATTTAACGGTCAGATCAGTAATTGAAAGTGCCTATCTTTGTAAATGCCTTAGGTTTTCGGTCTTTTTGTAGATATTTTGTTGGATTGCATGCCCAAATATTTCCGATTAACTTCAAACTAGGTCATAACACTTTTTGTAATAATTTAAACAATTCTAACGGTCGGATCATTATGTTAAAATGGCAATCACTGTAAATGTCTTAGGTTTTCGGTCAATTTGTTGACATTTGTTGGATTGCTAGTAAAAATATATCCGATTATTTTCAAATTTGGTCATAACACTTTTATTAGCAATTTAAACAAATCTAACGGTTGAATCATTAATCTAATGTGCCTATATTGGTTAATGTCTTAGGTTTTCGGTATTTTTGTTGAAAGTTGTTGGATTGCATAACACTTTTATTAGCAATTTAAACAAATCTAACGGTCGGATCAATAATTTAAAGTCCCAGTATTTGTAAATGCCTTAGGTTTTCGGTATTTTTGTAGACATTTCGTTGGATTGATTACATTGCAAGGTACTTGGTTGATCAAGCATCTTGTATAACAGATATTCTCTCTCTGTTGATAATGCTTACCCTCCTTCGTTTGTGTACTCAAAGATCTCCTTGCTACACCAAGTAATGCACACACTTGTCCAACTCCTTCACCTTCTTCACTCGAAATTTCTTCTTTGTTTTAGATTTCTTCCAATTTGTCAGATGAAATCTCACTAAAGACATTTGTGTACATCACCCTTTTGCTTGGGCATTCGTGTGTCCATATCCCAAACATCGAAAGTACTTGATATCACGGCTCCTCGGGTTCTCAATAGCCTTTCCTTTGTATCTATTCCTTTATTCCTTCAGTGGAAAGACTTCCTCCCTAGGTGGCAGCCTTGGAACTCCTTCCTTTTTAGGTATCGAGGGAATTCCTTAGGAGATTAAGTTGGTTAGCTTATTCTCCTCTCAAATGGCCTTTTCTTCAATTTTTTTTCTACTTTCATAGCCATGTGCACCATTTTTTCCAAAGTTTCATGTGAATTCAACTCGAATACATTGGCTATCTCCTGGTTCAATCCACTTAGGAATCTCGCTTTGGTGGCACGTGGATCTTCATTAATAATCGCCCTCATCATTAGCACCTCAAGTTCTTTGTGAAAATCATCAACATTTCTATTCCCCTATCTTAGCACTTGAAGCCTTTGATATAGCTCGTTGTAGTAGTGGTACAGTATAAACCTCGCCCTCATGAGATTTTTCATCAATTCCCATGTACCAACGGCATTTTCTCTCATTCTCCTTCTATTGGCTAAAACCTGCTCCCACCATACCAATGCATAGTTTGAAAACTTCAATATTGCCAACTTCACTTTATTTCTCTCACTTTAATCTTGGCAATCAAATAGAATTTCATTTTTCTTTTCCATTCAAAGTATGTCTCGGGATCACTTTTCCTCGAAAATTGTGGTACCTTCATTTTGATATTTTCAATTCTCGCTCTCCCTAATTTTCATCTCTCTTCCTACCTCTCATCACATTACCCCGATATTGTTCTCCATAGTCTTTCTCCGGGTACCCCTCTTCCCACTCAAATTCTCTCTCAATATTTCTTTCGACTCCCTTTATAAGATTCTCACCAAATCTCCCTTGGCCTCTTCCTCTACCTCCTCTCAACCCGTTTCTCCCTTCTCTCATAGGAATTTGTTGATATCCACCAACTGAATATTTATCCCACTTTTCTCCAGGTTATGTATTCACAGGAGGCGTGTTGTAGGCTTCTGATTGCTCTTGTCCCCTCCTTTGACTGACAGTAGATGTTTGGCCTCATTGAGCTTGGAGTTCGGTCATTTTCCTCCAAATGCCCTCATACTCCTTTACAATGAAATGAGGGTTTCACGAAGATCTCCTAGATCCTCTTGGGGTCTACTTGCTCCACCAAGATTTAGCCTAGTCGGTTCTTCTCCTTAAGTCATCGTTGAAGTTTATATTGATATTCCTACAAAAAGAGTTAAAAGAACAAAAATAGAAATTGGTTTCCTTACTCACTCCCTAAGTGTTTGCACTCCACTCTCGTGTTTGTGCTCCTTGACTTTTTTTTTTTTTTTTTCAAATTGGAATCTTTCTCTCTTACGTTTTTTGTTCACTCAATGCTTCACTTGTTCAACCAAATTCCTCCCCAACATCAAAATGCTTAGTTCACTTTACTCTATGAGCTCTTACGATGCTTCAATACAAGAGTCTTAGGATGACAATGTTAGTGAAGACTTAGAGGTCAAGAAACAAGTAGAATATAAGGTGTTCACAACACAACAAAAAAAAAAAAGATAATTTGAAGAATACTATGAAATTGTTATAGGAATAACGCTAATGTTCAAGCCATATTCTTTCTTTGAGACATTTTATCAAACACATGGTGTTCATAGGGTATATGGTCATTGAGAACTTTTATCAAACACTTTATGTGCAAGATTTTCCTATGGAACTTTGCAAGCAATTTTTTTTCCAAACAAACCCAATATAGTCACAACATCAACAATCAATGTATTCTTAAGGATCTTTCTTCAATAAGTCATTCTCATTCTCCTTTTTTTTTTTATCCAAGAAAAAATCAAGATCAAACAACACTCTAGGTTTGAGATCCAAGCTAAGATAGAGATCTAAGATTATTCTTACCCTGATACCAAATTTTTTATGAGCAAGGCATGACTAGCTTTTGGTGGAGTTGGTCATGGCTTGCTCATATCATTTGGTGGAGCTGGTCATGCCTTGCTCATATCATTTGGTTGTCATAATATCTCTATTTTGTGTTCATAATATTTATATTTTTTTTACATGTTAATGCAAAAATAATTGAAGAATCAAGCTAAATACAAATGTATGAAAAATATTAAGGATCGTGTAAATTAAATGCATGCAAGGAGTAAAGTGGCAAAACAGAAGAGATCAAAGAACTCCAACACTCCTTCATGATCTATTAAAAAATATAAAAAGACAAAAAAGTTAACTCAAGTTCACGTAACTCTAGTATCTAAACACAACTTTGGTTGAAGAAACCCTAGGATTTAAATATTTGATGCATCAGTCAAGGCCAAGCCCATCAATTCTAGTCTATTCAAAATCATGTTAACTCATAAGGATGATTTCAATTTATAAAACTTCAAAAATTAGATAGTAAAAACGGATATCATCTCTATGCTACATATTTTTTGGTTAGGTAAGCCACTATCTTACCTAAGCATTACAAACAAATTAACAAACAAGTATTCATGATTCTATATCTAAAATTTCCTTAGAAAAATGAAACATAAATCATAATCCTAAATTTTAGTTTTGCCATCTTGTATCTGGTTTTGCAGAACTAGAACTGGACTCTTGAGAGCTGACCAATTTTATGCATCTTATCCAGCTGGCACTGAGCTCCTAACTGACACTACTAAGGTCTACTCTATTATTCAAAAGAGTAAAAAGCTCACGTACTTTCAATGTTTTAACAAATTATTTTATCCTGATGCTGAAGGTTTGATTTGTTAATAGCTGTACAAAGCAGCACTTGGCAATTGAATGGGGACCAACTGAATGGTTGGTAATGGCTAAACACTTTGAATGCCAAGGGAAATCACCATAGCATATCATGTAGTTAATTGATAACACTATCATTTAGAGCGCTGATCACCATAAGTATATCCATCACTAATGATTTATGCTATTTCATTTGAATCCGTCATATTTTTATATATGTTGAAATCTTAAAAGAACACATGATATATCTATTCTATAGGCATATTATAGTCACTTGATATTGTCATGAAGTTGCCATCGTTCATAATGAAATCACATTACATTTTGCAATTGAGATTGATTGTAACATTGAGGTTACTCTTGATGGAGAAAATAATGGCTAGTTAGATCTACCAAGAAGAATTCATTTTCTTTGCAATTATAATTCTTCTTAGATATAAATATTAAGTATGAGATTTTGGATTAAGATAACGATATAAAGTGATTTTTTAGCAAAAAAAAGTTAATCTGAAGCAATAATGCCCCAATGATAGAACTGTTTCTTGTGATTAAAAAATTTCTACTTCATTCAGCAATTACTGCTGGATATTTACTTTGGGGTTCTATTTCTGCCTCATAAATATTAGGCCATATTAAATGTACATGACAAACTAAGTGTGAAAGTTATACATTAGTTCATAAGAAGCATTTATGGAATTGCAAGAGTTGAACTTAATGAGAAAATCCATGACTAATCTGTATTTAGTTAGCCATATTGTTAGATTTTTATGATTTTTTTTTACCCACCAAAACTTCAAATTTATGGACATATTTTGCTACTCCATTAATCATTGTTGAAGATCAAGTTATTGATGTGTTTTATGAATTATATCAAAAGTGTGTCAACAACTTGTGCTTGTCAGAGTACAGTGGTGGAAAAAGTTTTGTGTATTAAAGAAAATGGGAGAAAAATAGATGATATTTTATTCTTGGGTTAAAGGTTCAGGGAGAAAGAAGATAGATGGATAGCTTTGTTATTAATGCATTTGAAATTTGCACATGGAGGATAGTTTTGTTATCCACGAAAGTGGGGAAACAAAAATGAAAATTCTAAAGATCAGAATGGAGGATAGAATTTCAGTAGAAAATTCTATTTTGTTTGCTAGAATGCTTGTAGGAATTATATTCCCTTATTTTGATCCTTATCCTTTTTTCTTTTTTTAGCTATGCAAAGAATGGCACCGAGAAAGTACTACATTGTATTTCAAGGAAGATAGACTGAAGTATTTGCAGAGTAGGTGCATTTTCATAAATCAGTAAATAGATATCCCAGGAATATCTTCAAATCATTTTCCTCTCTTCAAGAAGCAGAAAAAGTATGGACACCGTATAATATGGGATGCACAAAAGTAACCAGTAAAAATACATTGTTATCACCACAAACAGAACTGGTTCTACCACCACCTCCACAACCTCCTTTGCAACGGTTGATTCGAAAATGAGCCTATGTATAATTTTATATAAAACTAAGGAAAAATATTTTTTGTTCTGTAATCTTCATTTCTATTTGCTATAGAATATTTCTTAAATTTGACATGTACACTTTTATAATATATTAAACTGAGTAGCCAATACTTCTATTTCAATTATGTTCATTATCCAATCTGAAAGGGTAAAAAACACATTATACAATGAAATGCTTTTCGTTGTTGAGGTGTTCGGATTGCTTTACTCTTTACAATTTTTGTATTTTTTAGTAAATAACTGACAGGAATTCTTTGCTATGAACAAGAACAACAATAGATCTATAGATTTTATGAAGCTTTTGGTGGAAGTTCTTCCTAACTTACTAGAGCTTTGCTGGTTAAGTTTCTTTTGATGGTGTAATACCCCGCCCAAAATTACCTTTGACCTATGGGGGAAAATTCATGCATTGCATAGCATTTTGCATTTCATGTAATATCTTAAAATTATTTTTGCATGGGTGCATATGATTTTCAAGGTTGCTCTTGCATTAATTTATTTAATGAAAAATAGTTATGTTGTTTGCATTATTTGAGAATCGTTTAAGTGAAATTTAGTAGAGGAGATAGAGGGATGAGAAGTAGGGTGAAAGGAATTTCTTAGAGATATATTAACACCAGAGTTGATTTGGATTAACGGTTGGGTTTGGTGATTATCCCTTGGTGACTTGAGTTCGAATCTTATCTCTTGCGAATCTTAGCTTCCTTTTTGAATTTTTTTTCTAGATTTCTTCATGCCTTGGCCGAAAATCCTAGCTAGTCGTCACCTTGGAGAGTTTTAAGTGGTATAAGACTCTCCTTGATAAATATTGGAGCTAGAAAATCTATTAGGTAAAAATCCTATTTTTATTTCTCAAAGAATTTCGGATTTAGCCTTTTTATTTATTTAATTATTTATAGAGAAATATTTTAGCTAAAACCCTAGCTACTCTTTTGAATTTCAGCCGCCATTTTCTTAGGAGATAAAGCTCCATATTTATCTTCTAAAGTCAAGGATTTTTTATAAGGATAAAGACTAATTTTATTCCAGCTTTTATCCTCTTTAATTTTTGAAAATCTTAGCTAGAACAATTGAATTTCTGCTTGTAATTAATTAATCAGATTTTATGATTAGCTAGCTTGAATTAATTTATTATTTTCCTAGCAAAATATTGTGTTGATTGTGAAAATAGAACCCTAGCTAAAAATCTAGAAATTTTCCAACCTTGTGCCGCCACCTTTTGTTGGGGATATGCCCTAGAGTCAATTTGTATTTATACTATTGTCGTTATGTTTTATATAATAATATGAGGCTTTCCTTTCCATAAATAGTGTGTTTTGTTTTATGGTCATCAAGTACGTGACTTGATAATAAAACCCAACAATGAATACAATGACTATTCTAAATCTGTCCCTGATCGTTTATTATTATTGGAATAATAATAAATTAAGATTAGTATGTTTGTGACTGGATGGCTAATGGTCATGGATATTTGTGATATCAAGTAAAAACATAAATAAATGTTAAAGAACATTGTATTGTACATGACCCATTGTGAGAGTATTTCATGGAACATGTCATAAGTAATTTCTAGCCATAATAATATTAAAAGTCCTTCGACCTAAATTCATCATAATTTCCTACTTGATAAATTATGTATTTTGACATTGTCTAAAGTTGTCTTTAACCAGATAATAAATTAGACTACTGTTGGATATAGAATAAATCAATGAGAGGAATATGATTGATAGTGAAGGAATTTGTCCCTCTCAATTATGAGAGAGATATCCATAGGCCCCTTGATAAGTTAGACTGTTAAAATGCATGGTCGTGCTCAAATATATCAATCTAAGATATTAATATCATTTGTTTGAATAGTCTACCATGAAATCAAGAAATAATTGATTAAGCTTAATAAGGATGACATGCTCCATGCCTTATGCTTAATCTGGATATCGTGTGACAAAAGGACAAAATGTAAAATTATGGTTTGGTTCAAAGAGATCACCGATCTTCATTTAACCTGGATAGTTATAATGTTTTGCTAGAAACCGCTTATAACTTGTGAGCTATTTAAATATGATTTAGGCACACTGCCAGTGTTAAATGAACCTATAGGGTCACACAATAAGCGAACTTGTTAGGTTATTTTTCTTGTGACCAGATTTGATGAATCTGGAAATATGTCTAAATTAATCAAACTTAGAAAATTTACCAGATACAATGAATTTGGAAATATGTCCACATTCGATGTATCTGGATGATGTCTAGATTATAAGAATCTGTTTCGGTAAATTAATTAATTAAATTACCGAGATAATGACAGAATCTTATCATATCAGTTTTAATTTAATTTGAATTTAAATTAAAATACGATAAGAACTTATCATATTATTGTTGGACTCTAAGAGGTTTGGAGTGGATTTTTAAGAAAACCCTAGTCATCTTCTTGGGTGTGCCAATTTCTGTTGAGAATATTCATGCCTCCATTGATAAAAAAAAAACCTCAAAACTCTAGGCGCTAGCACTCCCCGGATAACGAGTGAGTTCGCGGTGTATATCTGATAGAGGACGTTCACACACTACAGCGTCTGATGATCGTTCGGATTGCACGTACAGTGACAGAATCGGAATCGAATGATATCGATTACACCAAAGCGAGGTAATTCTACAAATCTACGATCTTCTTAATCGTTTACTTGGATCCTCGGAAGGGATTTGTGGATGTTTTCCGCGTTTAGGAGTTCACGAATCCTAACACCTTTGGAGCAATCCTAGCGCAACTCAAACTCTTCCAAGACTAGGGAGTCTTATCCTAAATCCTCTTGCAAATCAGATTTTATTCTAATCCTAAACAAATCAGGTTTTGTTCCTCTTATCCTGCAGATTTTCAGTCAGCCTTGTGCATGCACATGCTGCACGAAAATCCTGCACTTCTAAAGGTATCCAAACTCTTCTAAACCTAGCTCAAGTTATCTAGAACACCTCTCATCAATTCAGATTATTTTAGCTATACAAATCAGATTTTTATTCCCTTCTTTTTCCAGAATTTCGGCCAGCTTTGTGCACAGAATTTCATTTAGCTTTGCACACACCATATCACACGAAATTCTGCACTCCAAAACACACCAAAACTCTTTGTTGATCTAGCCAAATTTCAGCTCCTAAAACTCTCACTTTTTCTCTCTGATTTGCGACAGAACAACAATCAAAATAGCCCAAAATTTTCTCTCTTTTGCTTACAGATTTCGCACAGCTCAAACACCTCCACTCGCACAGAATTTTTGGTTGTCAAAACCCACACAAACTCCCTCTAGTTTTGGTCAAAAACCTGAACACGCACATCCCTTCCCTTGTGCACTATTTCGGCCAGCCTAGGAGAACAATTCCAGATTATTTTTCTCCTCTTAACCTCTCTTAATTTCGGCCAGCAATCAGGTATAGCAAGCTACCTGTTTTTCGGCCTTGCTACCAAGGAATTTTAGAGCTATTAGAAGACCTTCATAGCATCATCTTCTAACCATAAACCAAACTCTCCTAACCCTAAACCAAAGTAGCCGGCTATTCCTTCCTTGCTGCATGAAAATTCTAGCAAACTCTCCTATGCAATTTTCGAAAAACACAAGAGCAATCACTAGGCAAAAATCAAACACACCTTAAGGTAAGCAAAAATCCTCTCGATTCCTTTCTTCCATTGATTCTTCTCTTTTTCTTCCCTTGAACCATGCCATATAAGGGCTGATCTTACCTTTCTTTCTTAATTTTCGGTCAAGAGGAATAAAGAAGGCAGATTTTCTCTTCTTCTCAAGCAAACTCGGGACGATTACCATAGGAGCATCTCGATCTTGTTAATCCGGTGGTTGTAAGGTAAAGGAATTCTTACCCTTGATGAACGAAATTAAGGTTTAATGTGATTGATGATGTCTATGGTAGTATAATAGCATGATGAACGGGTTTAGTTGGGATAGATGAATATCTTGAGGCGAGTAATGTATTAAGCATGTTCAATAGATAGCAATGCTATAGTTGATATGATAATGATGGATGCAAATTGTGATGGTTAAGTTAAGACCTTTTTGATATATTGCTCATGTCGTTGATGGATATATGTTCATGATATATTTATTTCATGGAATGGGTGATTTATTGAAGATAGTTGATGAGTTATGATTTGTTTATGGGAATAAGTGAGTTTATATTCATGCTTGAGATGATTGAGATCCTGATCATGATATTATGTGATTCTAGATCAGGAGGTTATTTGAAGAAAGCAAGCAGTTGATTTTATCTTGTTTATCTGAGGCGAACCGTGTAAGTCCTTGCATAAAACTCTTTTGTTAAATGCTTGTGGTGGCAAGTCGAATGTTGTAAAGCTTTGTAAAGCTATTGTTGATCTATGATTATTTGGGATGTAAACGTGGATGTGTATTCTCTAAATATTTTTGTCAAACTAACACCTTTATCAAGAACTACTCTTTCTCTTAAACATTTTAGAAAACTCTTTTTAAGGAAAACTACATTTTACAAAGCCAAGGTATGGAATCATTGTGAATCAGGAATTGACGAATATGTTCGTTGAGTACTCAATAAGGGTAGGCTAACAATACTAGTCTTGGAGGGCTTGAGTAAGTCTTCTGGTAGGCGGCCACCTCCAGAAGATAAGCTCTGCTTGAAAAGGCGATAGTATTGGTTGGTCAGGCCGGTCCGAGCTAGCATTTATACCTGGTAAGGTAATATTTCTCGGCGTGGACACCTGGATGGTTTTGTTGGGTGTTGAGATGGAGGAGTATCTCACCCGGTGGGGCGTACACCCATCCTTGATCAGAACGCCCAAAGTATGGTAATCTGATCCTGTCATGGTACACAAAGTGTAGTGCCTTGACTGTTCTCTTATCATGGGAGCCCAAAGTGTGGAGCCATAACTGTTTTTCTGAGTGGATAATTTATTTTGTACAAAGGGTGACAATGAGAAAACTCTACTCATTGCAAAGGGAAATTATTTATGACTTACCAAATATTTCTGCAAACGTTTTCAGTTATGCATACGCGAACTGTTTAAAGTACCATGTGCACACACAGGACTTACTGAGATATTAATCTCATATTGTTTTATTTCATGTTTTCAGGAGATTGATACTGCTGAGCTAGCGGGAGGTCTAGTAGTTGGAGTTTTGTTGCTTTATTTATGTTTTGAGAGACAGATGTTCATTTATGTTCTTTTTTTTATGTATGCATATGTTTAAACTTTCGCAAGGTTGATTCTAATGTAATAAGAGTTCCCTTTATTTATCTAAGTTTGACATTTTGAGTTCGACTTTATCTTATGTACCTCATTTTAAAGACCCATTATCTTCGGGACGGGGCGACATCCCCGCCCTTTTTAGGGTACGTAGTATGGGGGGTGTTACAGATGGTCTTGTGATGACACTCATGACAATAAAAATACAGAGCAATGGCACTTGATTTGAGAGGTTATGAACTCTAGAAATTACCTAAGCCAAGCACTGCATGATTATTTAACAACTACTAACCTAAAAGAAAAAAAAGAAATTGAAGAAACCACATTCATAGCCCTTTCAGTGCTTCAATTTATATCTACGATAATATCTCATTTATTGATAACCATTGCTCCTTTACATGGTATTGTTGGCTTTACTACTATTTAATAGTTTAGATCAAAATCTAATATTTTCTGAAACTGATACACAAGGGGAACAAAATTATTTGAATTTGCCTTCCAAAATCAACTAGATCACACTTATTGGACTTTAAGTAACCAAAGAATTTATATGTACTCATCTTCAGGTTTGTGCCATTCAATCCATGACCTTTGGATTCTGCATCTTTGTAGTGTATTCAAGCTGATGCACCCTATTACAAAGAAAATGCAGAAATGATATCTGCAAAAAATGCAGAAATGCAAAAATAACATCAAAACTGCACAAAAATGCAGAAGATGTTTTTGTATAGAAATTTGAACAATCTAAACTACTCCAAAATGCAGAAGTGAAATCAAAACTGCTCAAAAATATAGAAATCCATAAATTTGAACAATTAAAACTGCTCCAAAATGCATGAATGACATCAAAACTACTCAAAAATGAAAAAATCCAGAAATCTGAACAATCTAAACTACTCCAAAATGTTGAAATGACATCAAAACTGCTCAAACATATAGAAAATGCAAAAATCCAGAACTCTAAACAATCTAAACTACTCTAACATGTTGAAATGACATCAAAACTACTCAAAAATTCAGAAAATGCATAAATTCATAATTTTGAACAAATCAAAACTACTCTAAAATGCTGATATGACATTAAAACTACTAAAAAATGCCGAAAATGCAGAAATCTAGAAATCTATACAATCAAAACTACTTCAAAATGTAGAAATGACATCGAAACTACACCAAAATGCAGAAAATGCATAAATCCAGAAATTTGAACAATCAAAATTGCTCCAAAATGCTAACATGAAATAAAAATACTCAAAAATCCAAAATTAGCTCAAGCTTCATTTAAACTATAAAACACACCCTGTCATAAAAATTAAGTAATAGCTAACATGACTTCCACAAACTTGAAACATGAAAATAACCAAAAGTCTTACGCAGTAAGTAACTAGAACATACAACATTATTTGTACAACTTTTACCATTGTCTAGGTCCATACATTTAAAAACCAAAACTACAACCAAACTTTATTAACCCGTAAACCCCTAAAGATCAACAAGCAGTTAATGAAAACCATTAGCTACTGCAATGACTAGCTGTTCACTGTTCATTAACACACCTAAGATTTTGATCATCAAATGGATCACCCTAAAATTAGAAAGTTTTGAATAAATCACTATCTTAGGCACAAATAAAAAATTTAAGAACTAGTATGCCTTTGAGAAAGAAGCCTTACTGCATAACTATTATTGAATACAGTGAACCCTTGCAACATGCTTGTAAAAGACTAAAACAAACCGCCTATACTAGGCACCTACAATAAAACCATAAATGAAGAAAAATTTTCAAGATAGTCATTGGAAATCAGTTTTGCCATTAGAAGATACAAATACAGAAAATTCTCTTCTAAGCAACAAACTAGAGTTAAAAAAAAGGTCCAAGACTACCTTATTGTTGCTAGATTAGTCAACAACACAGGTGGGCAAGCCTCATTATTTGTTGCATTTCCCAATTGCGATAATTGGCTTTTCTTTATAGCAGACTTGTTCCTTGTTCCTGCACAATAAACCCATTAATTGTGTTAGCAAACATTAAAAACCGTTAATGTCACGGGCTAAAAACATGAATTGATTATCAAAATTAAAAACCATTTTCACAGCATTACGAGCTTGAGGAGATGCTTCACTTTGACTAGAATTACTCATTTGTCTTTTCTCAAAATGGTCCTTTATTCTTTAACCTTTTTCTCTACCCTTCGCCTTTTTTTTTTTTTTTTGGGATCTTGAACACTATTGGTAGTAGCCTCATCAACCTCCACACCCTCTCTCTTATGGCTAATGTTCACAGCTAGATCTTTAATCCCTGAATGTGAATCAATCATAGTATTTTTTTTTAAAAAAATACTCTTCTACTCTAGTGGCTATATTTTCAAGACCTTACCACATAATGAGCCTAGTTGTAATACCCCACTACCTACATACCCTATTAGGGTTGGGGAAGTTACCTCGTCCTTAGGACAAAAGGTCTTTATAACTAGGACTCACAGAAGAAATGAAAGAACGATCCAAATTTAAACTTATTACAACTCAAAACAATACATGACCAAGTCTCAAAACAAACAAACTTCAACTAGAGTCTTTCAAAATGAAATACATTCAAAATAAGTCTTCAATAGAAGGCAACATTAATCAATCAACTTTCATAGCATGATCGACTTGAAACATGGTATAATAAGGTGGTGAGAAATAAATCTCAATAACCCCGTGTGTACTCAGGGTGTTTCAGAGAAAACAGTTCATGTATGCAAGTTGAGAAATATTTATAAAACTAAAGTACTGGAAAGTCACAAATAAATTTCACAAAGTGAGGAGTGGTGTTTTCCTTTCGAATGCCATACCTTGTATAAAATAAAAGCAACCACTCAAGAAAAATAGACATGGCAACACACTTTATGCACTATGACAAAAGAATATTCAGGATGCCACACTTTGTGCATTCTGACACAAGGTAGATGTACGGCCCATCAGGTGAGATACTCCTCCATCTCTATACCCAAACTTACCAGTTGTCTATTCCAAAAATACACAGTCCCCTTGGACTGTACTTGCTAGCTCGGACCGGTATGATCTACAGAACTAGCATCCTATCCGGGAAGGACTCACCCCCCAGAGGTGACCACCTACTGAGAGACTTATCCTAGTCTTTCAAAGATCAATCCTAATAATTCACCTTTATTGAGTACTCAACATTGTATTTGTCCCTTTTGGAAAGAGTAGAATTACCCAATGTGTTTTCTTTGAAATAACAATTATGGTTTAAAAAATTTCTGTCAAAGTTGATTTTTAGAAAAAGTTTAGCATTTTGATTAAAATTGCTCGCTAAATTTAAAATTGATTGATTGAAGGGAAAAGGAAAATAAAATTTTTTATAATTGCATCCAAAGTACATTTCCACGTATACAACACATTTTAACTTGTCGAAGTAATTTTTTATCTTCAAACAACTTTATGCAAGGACTTACTTGGTCTTTTGCTTACCCTTAACACAATAGTTTTCCAAGTTGGCTTAAGGTAATTTAGCCCTGCCTGGGGTAAATATAGGGTATAAGTCCCAATGGTTCATAACCAAGCAACAATTGTTCAAATAAATAACTCCCAACCTAACATGCTTAAGCTCAACTAGTTACAATAATATCCAATTATGATAATAATGTCTTAGGAGTTCTAAAATTAATTGATAAGGTATTTTAGGGTTTGCTATTAATTAATAAGGTATTTTAGCCTTTGATTGAGGTTTCATGACCTTCTCCACCATCTGGAGCTCCTTCATCAACTCAGTTAAACTCATATTTAACATGTTCATGCTATAATTCAATGTGAACTGAGTAAAAGAACCCAGTAGAGATTTGAGAACCATGTCCACTTGGCTTTCAGAATCAATGACAGCCTCTAAGATTTTTGCTTCCTCGAAAGCAGCAATCATCTCGAGCATGTACTCTCTGACTGATGCTCCCTCAGCCATCTTAGTATTAATTATTGTTCGAAGAGCCTCCTGCCTTGCGGGCCGGCTCTTATTTGCGAACATAGTGGCTAGTGACTGGCTAATATCATACACAGAAGCCATGTGCTCATGTTTTAACTAGAACACATTAGACATGGAGGCTAACATATAGCAACATGCCATTTCGTCAGCCTTCTTCCATACCTTCTTAGCCTCTCGCTCTTCAACGGTGGAACCTTTCCCGATAACAGGGCAGGCGTCATAAAGGACATACTTATACTCTTTCGTTGTGAGTATTATGTCCAGGTTCCTTTTTCAGTCCACATAGTTTGGACCCGTTAGCTTATTCTCTCGGAAAATAACGGCCAAATGACTAAAAGAACCTCCCACCATTTCTGAAAAATCGAAAATAAAAGAAAGAATTTAGTTTGTGAAAACAAAATAAATTTGTGCACTTTATCCTTATATCAAAACTGATAATAATTAATTTGGCTCTTAGGAAAATTGACATAGCTTCTTGGGAAGATTAACAGTTCCCTAAGCTAAGTGTGTTAACCATCACAAATTAATTTCGCTTCTAGATAATGATCTAAAGGATAACTCCATCGAGGGGATGGTCGTTTCCTCTCATTTCCTATAGACATACCTCACACTATAACCTCCAACGAGGGGCTGGCCAATCATAGTACATGTCCCGGGTTATTAATTACATTCCTCCATTAGAACTAAATTCTTATAGTATCTCCATTCTATACGGATTCACTCCCAAGGTGACACGAGAGAACCCACGACCTCTAATGAGGATCGTGATGGAAGCCGTAGGGCCGTTGGAACCCCTCTCCCATTTAATCTTTTAAAACAAGGATTTTTCTAAAAAATATTCTTTTGAAAAATTTCATTAAGTTTTCCCTTAACTCAAAAATAAAAATATATAAATCCATTAAAATATCTATGTTAAGGTTTATATCATTTGAGAGATTTTTCCATGGACTAATTTTATTTAAGTTAAAAAAACTTAATGATTTCAAAAATTTTCCAATTAAAACTTTCTAAAGACTTTGGTCTCAAGTTTATTTGACAAAACAATTTTTTCTTGTGCAAGAATAAAACAAAATGGCTTTTATTTTTAAGTTACAAAAATATCTAAATCCAATATATTTTCTATGTCAAGGATTAAAGCATTCGAAAAAATATTTAAGGATTAATTTTTGTTCAAGTTAAAATAACCATTTAATTTGTAGAAAAATGTTTTCTTGTCAAAAATATTCCCAAAGACTTTGCTCTTTGAGAAAATGTGCACACAGGTACTCAAAAAATAAATAGCATGCTAGAAAACAGTAGATGTTTTCATGCCTTTCTATTTTTTAAACCTAAGTGCCCAAATAATAAAATTAAAAACATTAATTAATTAATTAATGGTCTTGTTTAATCCTAAAATCTCTTACTAATATTTTTAATGCAAAAATATTCCACGAATATTAACTATTGCAAAAATATTAACTTCGCCTAGTATGGAGCCCAAAACAAAAAAATGCAACAAAATTACAAGAAAAAATAAAAATTTCTCCTTGGTCCACTGCACCCGTCGTACTGGATCGAGCACCTATCCTCACTGCGGTCCACAACACCCGCCGCACTGAACAAGGACCTCGTGGGCTACCCAAGATCCGAACCCGCGGCCCGCGTGCAAACCCGAGCCAGCACTAGTTCCGACGTCCCCAGCCGGCGCCTGTCCCAGTCTGACTAGGCTTCTTCTTTGATTTTTCTGCCGCGATTTTCTGTGATGCATTCTCTGGTTTTTTTTTTCTCTGCAACTTTCTTCCAATTCTTGGCTCTCCGATTTCAACCCAAAATCAACAACACCAAAAACCAACAATCGTCTATACCCATTAAGATTGGGTTTACATGATTTGCTAAGGAAAAAAAAACAGATTACATATGCACCTATACCTCCATCAGAGAGGTTTAACAATCAATCTATCCATACCAAAATAGCGAAGGATCAAATGTTATTCACACATATGTGTTCAGTTTTATTTCACTAGCATGCATGCTTCCTATATTTACACAAAATCTTCATGCTCTGATACCAATTGAAGATTTAAAGGGGAAGCAAAGCACACAGTGGAAACAAAACTGAAGAACAAAAAATGCAGGCGGCTTCTAGTCCATAGCCGACGCCGGTCCCGGTCTGAAAGAGCTCCAAGAGGAAAAAAAAAATTTACCTCTTCTTCTTGTTCTTAAAGTTAGCTAGACCGGAATGTGTGGAATCGGGATAGGTGCGCTGGTGGAAACCTCTAGTGCAATTCTTGCAAGCCTCTTATTCCATTTGTGCATGTATATGAACGCCAACCTCTCGATTTTTCAGTATATGGCTTGCCTAATTCACGTTTGGTGAACAACTCATAGGGCTAAGGAATTTTTCAGAGAGAAAAACTGTCATGTTTCTCTTTTTCTCAGAGAAGAAGTAGAAGGAACAACATTGAAAACGATGTCCGTCTTTATTCTCCTGTTTAACCTAAATAAAACCCTAGGTTAAACTGGATTGGCCAATTGGACTCTTAGTTTAACTTTTTGAACTAAATTAATTATTCTAATTAGAACCAAATAAATGGCCCAATAAATAATTAATTTTTCCAGCCCAAATAAACTAGTCCAATTAACAATCCTATATTAGTTTGGTCCCAAGTCAATCTTTAATTATTCAAACTGGGCCAAAGCCCTAAATAATTAATTAACCCACCAAACTAATTTAATTAATTCTCTCTCTCTATAGACCTTTATTTTATTCTAACACAATAATTAAATCAGGCTACTTAAATAAAATAAATTCCATTTAATTTAAGACCAATTCCTTAACCTGAATATAATTAGGACTTACGGTCTATACTGGGGACCAAGAGACACACCACCTTAGCTATTAAAATTACCAAAATACCCTTTTCATATAAATAGCTATATTTTGTATTTTAAATATTTTCTAATATCACCATAAGAAAATATTGACCCCAGGGACAATGTTGCGTTAGCGAAGTCTCCGACCTACAGGTGAAATGACTAAAATACCCCTCCATACATTGCCATGCATTAGAGAGGAAGAAATGTACTAACACCTCTCTAAATGACATCTACCATTCTTAGGCTTCTAGTCCAATGATTCACGACTTCCTGGATTGTTTCCGTTTTCCAAGAGAGCTACCCTAAAGCAAACATCCAAGTCATGTTTCCCAGGGCCCTGGATATTTAGATCATTCAGACAACGATATAGTATAGAAACTATCTTGTACAAGTCTGTCTTAACTAACTAGTCACACATACCCAACATGCAAGTATACTGGTCCTACGATAGAACCTCAACTAAAAGTAAATCAAAGTACATGCTTCCAACTTCGTCAGACCACCAACTCATGCTCAAGTCGTAGAGTATTAGTCCACGCTGTTGATGGCAAAACGCAGCACAGGAAGCCATGGACGGGAAAAACAGAGATAAAAAAAAATTAAACGCGAGCCATAAAGGCCATGCGGAAGCGTGAAGATCATACATTTGCGTTCCTTAACCCTCCTAGGTTGCGTAGGAACAGATTGAACGGCTGGAATCACCTCGCTTTGCACAGTTGAAGGAGCTTCCGGTTGAACACCCGCTAGCCTTCGACTTCGTCTTGTTTACATTAACGCTTAGCTCTCCAGCTCTCGGAATATTCCTCAGCCTAACCTCTAGTCGGTGAACACTATGGTGAAGAGGAAGGGTCTCAATTCTCCTTGGTTCGTTCGCTATTGATTAGCAAAGAACAAGAGAAAAACAAGAAGAAGAAGAAGAAGAGACTTTGAGAGAGAGAGAGAGACTCACGTGAGAGTCTCCTTAGCCAAGGAAAATTAGGGGCTTTTTTCTTTTCAAAGAGTTGTTTATATTTAGCCAAAATTAGGTCTCTCAATCTCTGATAAACATATCCACGAGATTTCAAAATACCCGGATGTTATCCTGAGAAACAGTTTGGCCTAACCTTAAACTCCTCTTAACTGTATCTGGAAAAAACCCTAAGGTCCAAGCTATTGGGCCAGATAAATATTTATTATTTTTCTTGGACCCAAAAAGCCCAAAATAATAAATATTAATTATTTATTTTCTGGGCTTACATAAGTAACCCAATAAATAATTAATGAGCCCAAATGAACCATAATAATTAATCTTTAATTATTTATTTCTTGGGCCTACATAAATAACCCAATAAATAATTAAACATTAATTATTTCCCCTAGTTTAAGCCCAGGTTAATTTCTTAATTATTCATACTTGGACCTAGGCCCTGAATAATTAATTAACCAAATAAACTAGATAATTAATTTCTCTCAACTCCTATTTTATTTATTTATTTATTTATTTTATTACAGTCTAATAATAAATTAGACTTCCTGAATAAAATAAAATAAAACAAAATAAAATAAAATCCTCTTCAACTGAGACAAATTCCTCATCCCAAAAATAGTTAGGACTTACGGGCTATCCCGAGGACCAAAAAGACACATCGCCTTGGCTGCTAAAATGACCAAAATACCCCTGCTATATAAATAGCTGTATTTTGCATTTTAAATATTTCATAATATCACCATAAGGAAATATTGACCCCAAGGACAATGCTGCATTCGCAAAGTCTCCGACCTACAGGTGAAATGACTAAAATACCCATCTACACATCGCCGTACATTTAGAGAGGAAGAAGTGTACTAACACCCCTCTAAATGACATCTACCATCCTTAGGCTTCTAGTCCAATGATCCACGACTTCCTAGAGTGTTTCCGCTTTCCAAGGGAGCTACCCTAAAGCAAACATCCAAGTCATATTTCCCAGGGCCCTAGATAATTTAGACCATTCGGACAACCACAAGGGGCGATATAGTGCAGAAACTATCTTGTATAAGTCTGTCTTAACTAACTAGTCACACATACCCAACATGCAAGTATATTGGCCCTATGATAGAACCTCAACTACAGCAAATCAAAGTATATGCTTCCAGCTTCGCTAGACTACCAACTCATACTCAAGTCGTAGAGTACTAGTCCACGTTGTAGCGGTAGTAGTCTAGGTTTCTACCATATAGTACTTTGAGAAACCACTACTACATGTCATATTCTACGTATTCGAAATACGCTTATGTCATGAAGTGAGTGGACTACCCACTGGCTAAAGGTAAGTCATTCCCCATTTGGAATTCATAACATAATAACCTAAACATGATGAGGTTCCCAGTCTCATCAATAGGTTAAGAACAAATGTTTATGTGTTAAATAACCCGTGATCCATACCTTACTGTGAAAGACCACCATTCACCTGGATCACTTATTTAAACACAATGGGTCTGTTCCAAACGAAAATCGTGCACAAACAAAAAGTAAATTCATAAATAATTTCTGAAAATAAATTCTTTTATTAAATAATTCGATTTTATATCAGAAACCTAGTCTAAGAGGGCATACAATCCAACAGCTGTAACAGTAGTAGTCTAGATTTCTACCATATAATACTTTAAGAAACCACTACTACAAGTCTTGTTCTACGTATTCAAAATATGCTTATGCCATGAAGTGAGTGGACTACTCACTGGCTAAAGGTAAGCCATTCTCCATTTGGAATTCATAATATAATAACTTAAATATGATGAGATTCTCATTCTCATCAATTGGTTAAGAACAAACGTTTATGTGTTAAGTAACCCATGATTCATACCTTACTGTGAAAGGCCACCATTCACATGGACCGCTTACTTAAACACAATGGGTCTTTTCCAAACGTAATCGTGCACAAATAAAATGGAAATTCACAAACAATTTCTGAGAATAAATTCTTTTATTAAAATATTTGATGTTTACATCAGAAATCTAGTCTAAGAGGGCATATTTTCCAATAGAAACACCTTAACCCCTATAGGCGACAATGGTTTTATGACAGTGAAAAATTGAGGGTCAACAAACAAGTGCTATTAACTATTGAGATGGGAAAGTGTCAAGATGAAATTATTTGTCATGTAGTCCCTATACAAGTTAGCCACTTAATTTTGGGAAGGTCATGGCAATTTAATAGAAGTGTGTTTCATGATAGAAGGAGGAACTCTTACTCGATTATCAAATGAGGGATGTTGTATAATCTTTTACCCTTACCCCCAAGTAAGGTGAGAGAAGTACAAAAGAAAATGAGAGACAATGAAAAAAAGAAAAGTGTAGGAGAAAGTATCCAAAAGAAAGAAAATGAGAAGAAAGATGAAGACAGAAAAGAAAGAGAGTTAAAATAGAAGATAAAACAAGAGAGTGCAAAAAGAGGGAATGGAAAGAATGAAGAAGATGGAGGTAAAATGAGAGTGACTCTCTTGTACCTGAAACATGAAAATAATGAAGGAGTCCCAACAAAAAATGAAAGTCAAGATGAAAAGGAGTTGAGCTTTTTGTGGGGGAGAATAAGCTAAAACTTTGTCTTCAAAACAAAACTTCTTATATTAGGTCTTATGTAGGTACTCATTCAAAGACAAATTCACACAAAGAAGGGAAAAATGATAGGAATCCACCCAAGCATCATGCCAACTAAAGAAATGGGATGGAGATTCAAGCCACACTCTATACTACATTGGAAGAACTCAAATTATGAGGGCTATCAAAGAAGGATTCAAGCAAGCAATCGACTAAAGTAAGGAATATAAAGAGTATGAAGAAAAGGGTGCCAAAAGGAAGACCTAAGGAAGCCAAATTCACCCAACAACTTGAGTGGAAGGGTAAAAAATGCAAAAGAGGACTAAAGATAAGAGAAACGGTTGAAGAAATCAAAGACCAACTGGGAACAGAGCGAAGTCGGTAAAATACTATTTATATTTTTTAATATTTATTATTTGTTAAAAAAATTCTATAAGTATTATATATATATATATATATATATATATATATTGCTCATTTCATATATTTTTGAATGTTTATATTTATATTTTTAAAATATTTAAAAATAAATATATTTTCTTAAACTGTCATACTTAATTTTTTAAAATTTTATTAGTCCATAAGTCTCACTTCTAATCTTTTTATTTAATAAAGATAATACAGTAACTTTTTTAACTCATTCATACTATCTTTGTTATAAAATAAAAAATATATTTATTATATTTCATATTCTATCTTTAGAATTTGTTGTTCCATTAAGCTAAATATTAATTAAGTTTGTTACACTCACTATCTAGGATATAAAAGACCAAAAAATGATTAGTGAGCTGTGTGTAAGTCTAAGGCGCGTCATGTTATGGATGCTCCAATAGTTGACAAAGCTTATCAACAAGATGTGGATGAAATAGTTCCTATCACTATACATAAGGTGCTTGAAGATGTGAGTCCGTTGGTGGATGAATCTGGTCCAACTGAGGTTGTAAACTTACAAGTTGACGAACGAAGTTCGAGTGAAGAAGAAGATGTTTATGAAATTGATTGGCACACAGAAGATGATTTACATGAGAATGTTGTTGGGTACGAAATCAAAGACGAATTAGATGATTAAGTTGTAACTTTATGTGAGGCATTTTTGTTTTGTATTAACTGTTATTGTTGATTATATTCTAATTAAATATGTATGTGATATTTCAGATAAGCAACAAAATTATAATCTCAATACATCAGGCACTTGGACTGGAGTGGGTGCCAGTGGATCTTCTGGTAGTGATCAACCACCCTCAGTGTCTATACCATCATCCTCTACAGTTCCACCTTCGATTTTTGCACCGTTGCCATCATTTCTGCCATCATTATTTGCATCTACTATCCGAGATAATCTATCAGATAATAGATTATACATTGCTCCTTATGGTGATATGTAAGTAATCTTTAAATAAAATAATATAATTTATATTTCAATTTTTTGTAATACGTACTATGATAAGTTTAAATTATACGTCATAGTTTTATGCATCAGTCAGCATGTGTCCATGTCATCGCCTCTGTCTTTCAAAAGTGATTTTCTAGACCATATCGCTCCATCCGAGCATCCCACATGATGTGTTAGATATATGATCTATGGAGTTTTGTGTAAGTAATTAAATACAAAGTATCATTGGTGATAAAAATTTCAGAGACACTTCAGATGGGATTCACAGCACGATTGACACATTTGTAGGGTATAGGAGTCTAGGTATGCAAAGCAGTTAGCAGACACTCTATTTAATATCCGTAGGAGTAGGAGAAGGCCAACTTGGATGGTTGAGGCAGTCTATAACTAGTTTATTATAGTATTGGAGGTTCAAAAGTTTTCTAGAGTAGTTTAAACATGCTAGGGAGAACAGAGGCAGTTCCAGTGATGGCTTAGGCCAATCACACCAAACTGGAGGTTCAATTTCATTTCCAGAGTACGAGGCTAAGATGATAAAATGACTTTTCAATTCATACATATTTCTAAATCGACATTTTATTTTTCACTATATGATTTATATTAAACTTTGCGTTTACATATATCATCATAGTTGGGAGGCGAGTTTTCTCACTCTAAAGTTTGGAAGTGGTGTCATGAGCACCAATAGTGTAGACCAAAACAAGGCCAATTCGTAGACCTTAGAGCCGAATACACTTGGATACATTCTAAATATAAATTTAATATATTCATATCAATCTTTTTATGTACAATTGTTTTAACATATATATAAAAATATTTCATGATCGATTTAACGAATTGTTGTCACAGCTTCATAGCAGAGCTCTACTAATGAAGGGGTGGTGTAGGATGAGAGGCCTTTACTTGTGCCAGGCTATTTTTAGGCTTCAAGAAGAGCCAGGTCTATAGGATTGGTGTTGAGTTTTCCTGCATCAGACTAGAGTATACTCAGAGTGGATTTTACCATGGTGAATCTTCTAGTGCGCAAATTCAGGTGGTGATGCAAAAGATGTTAGATGAGGTGGAGCAGAGATTATACGAGAAAGATCATTATATTGCTCAATTGTATATATTCATAAAGGGAATAGCTCAGCAGGTTAGATTTCGACTACCACCAGCACCAGTCCTAGCACCACCAGATAGCCATGATGGTGACATTCGAGATGATTCTAATGTTGATGCATTCTCTTAGCTAAATTGCTCTTTTTTTATTTTTTTATTTTTTTGTTATAGATACCTTCGAATTTTGTTGCAGTTAATTTTCATACTTCAGATTTATACATTATATTTACATAATTTCATTTTACTACAAATCTTTGAAATTGGTATATAATTTCGTTTTATATTATATGCTTTTAGTTGTGAAAAATATTTAGTAGGGAATTTTTTTTTAAAAGAAAAATTAGCGACTGACTATTTCGATCGTTGATATATGACGCTAAATAAACAAATTAGCGATTGAAAGGATAAATGTAATCATTAATTAGTGATCGATCAACGACTGCAGATCAACAACAGAATCACTGTTGATCACTAATTAGTGACCAAAATTAGCGATCGTCGAAGCATTAGATGCTAATTAGGGACTGATTTTGTTGAGTAATTTTTCAAAAATAATTATTTTTATTTATTTATGACTAAATTAGCAACAAATAGTTAGTTGCTAATTACCGACCGTGACTCTTCGGCAGTCACTAAAAATTTAATTACCACCAAAATATTGACCATTGATATTCGATCGCTAATCAATCATTGACTATTAATCAGCGACTAATTAGCGACCAAACTTGCAGTCATTAATTTGCCTTTTCCTTATAGAGTCCCAAATTCTATGCAAGACCTCCAGTTGTCCCACCATTTCACATTAGGCCTTGTATATTATTCATATGCTAAGTTGACTTTGCCAAACGCCTTATGCTTCCTAACACCCACGGTTAACACTAGTACCTTGAATTTCTAATAAGAGTACAATAAAATATTCTTTTCACCACACCTCTTTTCAAATGTTTCCCTACCCAACTTATCATGAACTATACTATTATTATAAAATTATGGTAGTGTTAGAATAAAATCTTCACACTACACACTAATAAAACTTTAACTATTTTGCACAAGAATTTCTCTCTTTCTTTTCTCTCACAATTTTCTCTAATCTTTCTTTCACTAATCTTTCTTTCACAAAATGATGGTGTATTACAAGCTTAGAGAATAGCTCTATTTATAGAGCTCTAATTAGTGGAATACATCATGGCATACATCATCTTTAACTAATCTCAATTAGTGGTGTCTCCACTAAATGGTGGACATCCATAAAAATCTTCTCTAATAATTCACATAAATCCATAATTAGTGGAGCCTCCACTAATTAATGGAGATTCCAATAATTCATAACACTCCCCCTTGGATGTTCATCCATACATAAAGAATATGCCTCGTTAAAACCTTACTAGATAAAAACCCAATGGGAAAAAAAATCTAGTGAAGGAAAAAGAGTACACTATTCTATATGTCTGTTTATTACTCCCCCTGATGAGATGATTCCTTTAAATCTTTAAACCGACGCATACCGATTTTATATCTCAACTTCTCAAATGTTGCAATCGGTAAAGTCTTCGTGAAAATATCTGCGAGGTTGTCACATGACCGAATTTGTAGCACATCAATTTCACCTTTCTTCTGAAGTTCATGAGTAAAGAAGAATTTTGGTGAAATATGTTTTGTCCGATCTCCTTTAATATATCCTCCTCGTAATTGAGCTATGCAAGCTGCATTGTCTTCATAAAAAAGAGTTGGAATATCTTTGATTAATGATAATCCACAACTTTCTCAGATATAATGAATCATGGATCTTAGCCATACACATTCTCAGCTTGCTTCATGCATGGCTATAATTTCAGCATGATTTGAAGAAGTAGCTGCTATAGATTGTTTCGTTGAACGCCATGATATAGCAGTATTTTCACATGTAAATAGATAGCCCGTTTGAGAACGTGCTTTATGTGGATCAGATAAATAACCAGCATCTGCATAACCTATCAATGTTGGACTGGTTTTATTTGAATAAAATAATCCGAGATCAATTGTACCTTGGAGATATCGAATGACTTGTTTAATTCCATTCCAATGTCGTCGTGTTGGTGAAGAACTAAATCTTGCTAATAAATTGACAGCAAAAGCAATATCAAGTCGTGTATTATTAGCAAGATACATTAATGCACCAATTGCACTGAGATATGGTTCTTCAGGACCAAGGAGTTCTTCATCATTTTCTTGAGGTCGGAAAGGATCTTTATCTACATTTAATGATCGGACGATCATTGGAATACTCAATGGATGTGCTTTGTCCATGTAAAATCTTTTTAGCACTTTTGTTGTATATGTTGATTGATGAATAAATGTTCCACTTTCCAAATGTTCAATTTGTAAACCAAGGCAAAATTTGGTTTTACCAAAATCCTTGATTTCGAATTCTCCTTTTAAATAATCCATTGTTTCTTGGAGCTCTTCAGAAGTTCCAATAAGATTAATATCATCAACATATATAACTAATATCACAAATTTAGAACCATATTTTTTAATAAAAACACATGGACATACCTGGTCATTTTTAAATCCTGCTTTCAATAAATATTCACTAAGACGTGTGAACCACATGCGCCCAGATTGCTTCAGGTCATATAATGATTTCTGCAACTTGATGGAGTAATTTTCACGAGGATAATGTTTATATGCTTTAGGCATATGAAATCCTTCAGGGATTTTCATGTAAACATCATTTTCTAAATTTCCATACAAGTAAGCAGTGACAACATCTAATAGGCGCATATCTATCTTTTCATGTACTGCCAAACTGATAAGATATCGGAGTGTAATAGCATCAACAACAGGAGAATAAGTTTCATCATAATCAATACTTGGTTTTTGTGAAAAACCTTGGGCTACTAATAGCGCTTTATATCGAACGATTTCACTCTTTTCATTGCGCTTTCGCACAAATATCCATTTGTAGCTAACAGGTTTTACACCTTCTGGTGTTCGAATTGCAGGTCCGAAGACTTCACGTTTTGTCAGTGCATTTAACTCCGATTGAATCGCATCTTTCCATTGCAGCCAATCTTTTCTATGCCGACATTCATCAACTGATATTGGTTCAGGATCATCATTATCCTATGTAATATCAAGAGATATATTGTATGCAAATATATTATCAATAACAGTTTCTATCCGATTCCAAATTCTACCGGAAGTGGTATAATTGATAGAAATTTCAGTGTTACTTTCATCAACTTCTGGTTCTTTGTCATCAGTTTTCTCTTGGTCTTTATCATTCTTTTCTTCAATATGATCTTCTGGATCATTTAATCCTCTTTTCTTTTGAGGATTTTTATCTTTAGAACCAAGAGGTCGGCCACGCTTCTGGCGTGTTTTTGACTCAGCAGCTATAGGTATAATATTTTGTTCTGGTGGAACTTCAATTCGAATAGGAGCATTTATAGCTGGAATATGCGATTTTGTAATTCTTCTGGAGTCAACAAAAGCGTCTGGCATTTGATTTGTAATGCTTTGCAAATGAATTATTTTTTGAACTTCAAGTTCACATGCGCTTGTGCGCAGATCAAAATAATTTAATGATGTTGTCCAAGCAAGATCCTTTTTATGTTGTTTTGGTTCTCCCCCTAATTTAGGGAATAATGATTCATCAAAATGATAATCAGTAAATCTTGCTGTGAATACATCTCCTGTCAGGGGTTCAACATACCTGATAATAGAGGGAAAATCATATCCAACGTAGATCCTCTTCTTTGAGGACCCATCTTTGTACGTTGGTTTGGTGCAATTGGAACATATACAGCACACCCAAAAATTCTTAAATGAGCTATATTTGGCTCAGAACCAAAATCCAATTGTAAGGGAGAAAATTTGTGATAACTTGTTGGCCTTAGGCGTACAAGTGCTGCAGCATGCAAAATAGCATGTCCCCAAGCAGTTGTCGGGAGATTTGTTCTCATTAATAACGGTCTAGCAATTAATTGTAACCGTTTAATGAATGATTCAGCTAGACCATTCTGAGTATGAACATGAGCTACTGGATGTTCAATAGTAATGCCAATTGACAGGCAATAAGCATCAAAAGCTTGGGAGGAATATTCTCCAGCATTATCTAGACAGATCCTTTTGATCGGATAATCTGGAAATTGCGCTCGTAAGCGAATTATTTGGGCAAGCAATCTCGCGAACGCCAGGTTGCGAGTTGATAATAAACTAACATGCGACCATCAGGTCAATGCATCAATTAAAATCATAAAGTATCTGAATTGCCCACATGGTGGATTAATTGGTCCATATATATCACCATGAATTCTTTCTAAAAATATTGGAGACTCAAACTCCACTTTTGTTGAAGATGGTTTAATAATCAATTTCCCTTGAGAACATGCAGCACATGAAAATTTATCAGATGTCAAAATCATTTGACTTTTCAAAGGATGACCATGCGTATTTTCAATTATTCTTCGCATCATAATAGCTCCTGGATGACCCAAACGGTCATGTCAAATGATAAATGTAACAGGATCAGTAAACTTTTTATTTACTGAATGATGCATTTCAATTGCATGGATTTTTGTGCTATATAGGCCAGAAGAAAGAGATTGTAGCTTTTCTAATAAAGATTTCTTACCCGACATTATTTGAGTAATACAGAGATACTCAAAACTATTTTCTTCCATTGTTTCAATGTGATATCCATTTCGCGAATATCTTTAAAGCTTAATAAATTTCTTCGAGATTTTGAAGAAAATAACGCTTTAGGAATAACAACATTTGTTCCTCCGGTAATACAATATTAGCTCTTCCGTAGCCTTCAATCATACACTACCACCTATAGTATTAACATTTGTTTCTCCCATCTACAGGTAAGAGAAATATTTTTTATCTTTCAATATGGTGTGTGTTGTACGACTATCAATTAGGCATATATCTTCAATGCCATTTGTGTATCCAATAAGCGGAATAATAGCCATCTCGGGCATAACAAAACATTTATAAATGTAAATACTCAAATAATAAAAACCTTAAATGATAAGTACTATTACAATGCCAAAAATATAAAATATAAAAGAAACATATTAAAAGTAAACTTTTAATTATTTTGAACACTTCCATCACCAATCAAATGCTCAATTCTTCCTTCAGGATGCTCAAAGAAATCAGCCACGTCTAAATGAGTTACATCAACATCGTCAAGGTTGATATCATTATTATCGTGAAGAGAATGTTGTAGAGTAAAATTTGTTTCAACATTTTTGCCTTTCTTCTCAATAGATGCCTGATACAGATCAACAAGATGTTTTGCAAGCATCTGACAGTACTGAGACCAATGACCTTTTATGCCACAGCGATAACATTTATCTTCATAATTTTTAGGAACATCATTTCCTTTTCCTTTCACGTTAGTTTTTTGCCACTTTTGGTGGTTGTCATTATTTCTCGTAACTTTATTTTGACTGTTGCGATCATAATGAATATTTTTATCACGACTATATATATGTCCACGCCACGCTATCCACGACCTACCTCTTCCAGGGCCAAAATTACGAGTTCTAACATCATTCACTTCCGGGAATGGAGTAGAACCCGTTGGTCGAGTTTCATGATTTTTCATTAATAACTCATTATTTTGCTCAGCCTACGAGAAGACAAGATATCAATTCCGCATATTTCTTGAATCCCTTTTCTCGATATTATCGTCGTAGGAGCACATTCGAGACATGAAAAGTAGAAAAAGTTTTTTCTAACATATCCTCATCGCAATATTTTCTCCACACGCTTTTAGCTCGCGAGCTAATTTTAAAAATAGCAGAATTATACTCACTAACGTATTTAAAATCTTGTAATCGCAAATGCATCCAATCATACCATGTCTTTGGAAGGATGACCATCTTCTGGTGATCGAACCTTTCTTTCAAATTAGTCCACAAAATAAGTGGATTTTTCACGGTAAGGTATTCAACCTTTAAGTCATCATGAAGATGATGACGGAGAAAAATAATAGCTTTAGCATTATTTTGTGATGATGATGGATTTCCTTCTATAATGGTATCTTCCAGCACCCATTGCGCCTAAATGCATTTCAAGCATCTAGTATCCAAGATAAATAGTTTTTCCCAGTAATATCAAGAGCTGCGAACTCGAGTTTGGTAAGATTTTCCATGTGGATACAAAATCAAATAGAAAAAGTACTTACCTTCCTCTTTTGTTCAAGAACACTTCAATAGTATCACCGTGATTATAACCTTCAGTACTTCAGTAGAGTCTCGTGCTGATAACGTGTTATAAAATTAGGGTAGTGTTAGAATAAAATCTTCACACTACACACTAATAAAACTCTAACTATTTTGCACAAGAATTTCTCTCTTCCTTTTCTCTCACAATTTTCTCTAATCTTTCTTTCACTAATCTTTCTTTCACAAAATGATGGTGTATTACAAGCTTAGAGAATAGCTCTATTTATAGAGCTCTAATTAGTGGAATACATCATGGCATACATCATCTTCAACTAATCTCAATTAGTGGTGTCTCCACTAAATGGTGGACATCCATAAAAATCTTCTCTAATAATTCACATAAATCCATAATTAGTGGAGCCTCCACTAATTAATGGAGATTCCAATAATTCATAACAACTATTATATTCTACCAATTATTCCATTCATTTTTCACTGTATTTGTCTATCTTAATATGTATGGCTTACGCATGTTAAGTCCTTGTAGTCATATAGACATACCAAAAAATAATAAATTAACTTTGGAAAAAGGTTTCGTGAAAAGAAGGATAGTATTAAATATATTATTCTTCTCATGCATATAGTAAATCAATAATATCATTTGTTGTTTTATTATAAAAATACAAATATAAGTAATATTAATGTCATTAGTTCACAAAAACCGTTCAGGGGAAAGGTGTTACACACTAACTCTTAGTTGATTTTCTAACAAAACAAATCAAGATTGGACGGGGCGGACTCATGATTGAATCATTAGGGGGCCAATTGATGGATTCTTCATTAAATTTTTTTTGTAATTTTCTTTTTAATATATACTATCAAATAATATGATAAAAAATCCACTTCCATCTTATTTCGAAGTTTGATTTTTGCTATATTCATAAATGAAAAAAATTATTCCGTGATAATGGTAAAAATTGAAAAAGTAAGAATAATGATTACTTCATGATATATATATATATATATATATATATATATATATATATATATATATTAAACTTCTTTATCTTGACTATCCATTGACACAATTTAAATATAGTGAATAACTTTTCAAAATCAAGAATTCGTATCACATGATGAAAATAATCAAATTGCATTCTTAATTGTGTCATTTCACCTTCAGTGAAGTCTCACATTCAATAACCTTTTTTTACTATTATATAATATTTATGTAAAACTAATTTCATATATTTGGAGTGGCCAATTTATTTAAATTCTAAATATATATTATACATATATATATATATATATATATATATATAATTTTTTCAAATTCTTGTGCCCCCCAATATTACATGTAGGTCCACCCCTGAGATTGAGTAAATTAAACAACTAAAATAAGTAAACAAATAAATAAGACTCAAATAGCGATTAAAAAGATAGCAATCACAACAACTTAGGAAAAACATAGGATGTCCCTAAACTTGAAAGAACTTTGTCACTTTATCTCTGGGCTTGCAAGTAATTCTTAAAAATTATGGGTGATTTATTCACATACATGAAATTTCTTTCTACATACAAGAAATCATAGAATTGAAACTTATGCCCAATAGGAAAATCAGCTCACAATATATCACGAACAATCTCAAGCATAACTTAAATTAAATCATCATCCAAAAAGAATAACGTAACAATATAGTTTAGGATTCATCCCATCTAATCTTAAAATAAATTAGAATACAACCAACAAGAAGATAGAAAACAAAATTAAAATATACATTCTCATGATATTTTGAATCTTGAATCTCCTTCTTGAGTTGATTCTCCTTGAAACCACCTTCCTCCAATGAATTCTTCCTAAAAGTTGTCTAAATTGTGTATGGACCATCCCCCACTTCTATATCTTCACAAAACGTCTTTTTATAATTGAAAAGTTGGGCTTCTAAATTTTTCTGGACCCGATACGGTCTAGGACACACCTATGAATACAATGTGTTCAAGATGTGGAGAGATAATTTAGAAACCGGCCACCGATATGCCTAACATATGGTTGTGTCTCAGACCATGTTGTGTGCTAGACACTTTCTTTTCTTATTCTGTTCAAGCTCTGTTTCTCCTATGCATGGTCTTTTATATTGCCTAACATATGGTCGTGTGGTTCCCATAAGTTAGAAACTTTAGCTTTTTAGCCATTTTAGCCCCTTTTACCATTAGATATTTTAGAAACTAATAAATTCTAGTTGGCCAAAAATGGCTTCTTGATGGTCGGGAACAACGGCAAGGCTTGATGCTTAGGTCGAAGAACAATTATCCCATGATGATGGGCAAAATATGCTCAGCATCCTACCGTCAAGTTTTCGAGCTACCTCTCGTCAAGAGTCTATGGAAGAGGATTTTCATGCGGAGTAAAAAGCTGCAGTGGAATTAGTTAATGTTAAGGTCCCATCAGAAAGGATGCTCTTTCCAATTCCGACAGCCCAAAGTGTTAACCACCTCAGGCCCTTATATATCAAAGCACATATCAATGGCAAGCCTTTTACTCGGATTTTTGTTGATGGTAGAGCTGTCTTGAATGTAATGTCTTTCTTTACATTGAAACGATTGGGAAAAGATAGGACAGATTTGTCTCCTACCGATATGCAGATGGTTAACTTCACTGGAGAAGTAGCTACGGCAGAAGGCGTTATCACCTTTGAACTCACAGTCGGGTCCAAGACCAGTAAGATGGTCTTTTTTATAATTAATGCAAAGCCAGCTTATTCCGTTTTATTGGGCAGGGATTGGATTCATGCAAACCGCTGCATACCGTCCACTTTACATCAAATGATGTTGATCTGGGATGGAGAACAGGTAGAGCAAATCCCAGCCGATCCCAATCCATTTTCAACAGAAATTCATATGAATGAAACTCTATTTTATCATCCGACCTTTAATCCTAACCAGTATGCCAAGCTAACTATGGCTCATAACCTGATCACGACTGAAGAGCCAAGGGAAAACGGCTTATGACCTGAGGATCCAAAGGTCCGGCGAGCTCCTGGTTTTATTGCTCAAGATTCATTAACATAAGTAGACATAGGAGAACCTGGGGAGAATAGAACAATCAAGGTTAATCTACATTTGTCTATTGTGCAGAGAGATATGTTGACCTGTCTAATCCGCAAGTATAAAGATTGCTTTGCGTAGGACTATCATGAGATGCCAGGATTGGACAGAAGTATTGTGGAGCATCATCTATGTGAAACCCTAGTCAAAACCAACCTTAGAGTAAGGGGGTTGGGATGCATATCATATTTTATTGCATTTTTAAATATATTTTTATATGATTTTATGTGCATTGAATTTGTGTTTTATAGTCTAGAGGGCTTGATTATGATTATTGAGTGAGAAGGGCAAAATGGTAATTTTTGCTTGAGGTGGAAAAAGGAAGATAGCATGAGGATTGAATAGGAAAATATTTTTAGGGGAAAAATAAGAATAAGAGTTGTTGTAGTTTAGTGGTTAGAGCTTTGGAATTAACTCTTGAGGTCTTGGGTTCAAATTTCATCATAGGAGCTTTAGTTTGGTTAAATTTTATTTTTGCCTGGGAAGTATCATTTTCGGCCTTAGTGGTGGTTGAAGTAGGGTAGAGATGTTGTCCTATGAGAGACGTGATAGGAGTCTTCAAATCCTACTCTTTTGCTCTACACAAAATTCCTAAGGGGAATTCATTTCCTCTTGATCCTTAATTTTTCCTATTTCTCAATTCATTAGTTTGTTCATTTTGTTCAAGCCAATTTTATTTTAGAAAAATTCCAGCAATGTACTGTGGCTTTGAAGGTTCAAAATGTCTAAGACATCTCATGGACTGAAACAATGGAAGAGGGGGAAAGATTTCAAGTGAATTAAATTCCTTAGTGAACTTTCTAAAAATTCACTCTAGCTTGGTTCATTTCCCTTCCTGCATAGAACTGAAATTTTTCCAGTTTCGTGTGCCTTCAAGGTGTCAAAATTCTTAACCACTATTCCCCCCCCCCAATGCTGCCAGAAAATGGCCCTTTTGATCAGCTTAGAATCTGGATTTTTCTAGCTATTTTCGGACTGCACAAAAGTGGTGCAAAACCAGAAAAATCCCTGGGCAAATCGCAGCTTTGGAGGTCCGAAACCAAGCTGTTTTCTTCCAATTTTTGTTCAGCACCTTAGCCATGTTTTTCCTCCATGAAGAAGGCTGGAAACCAGCATTGAAAACCCCTAAAATTCCCCTTCAAACTCCCTGCAAACCGTCTGGAAAAGGGCAGCCGAAAACTGCCCAGAAAATTCTAGCAAGTAGCGAATCTGTGTAGTAGTTTTTCCAACTTTGTTTCCTAATTCTCTCCTAGCCGAAACTCCATCCCTTTTCTGCAAAAACCACCCTTAAACCTCCATTAACTGAACTCCATTATCCTTCCTAAGTTCTGCACAAAAAATCCAGTCATGGCTGCCTAAAAGATTTCCAAAAAAATTCTGTAATCATGCCTTGATTTGGATACAAAAAATTCCAGCCACCATGATTTAGCAACCTTCCATAAAATATCCCTCAAACAACCAGACCTTCCCTTCACCATTATACTCCTTAATTTCAGCCACCCTTAGCCTCCTTCAACCAGCTTTCATTCAGCCGAAATACTGCTCCAAAATTCGTCCATGGCAGCTTCCCAAAAGCCCTCCAATAATCAAAGATATTCTTGTTATATCTAGTTTCCAAATTTGCTTCCTAAAAATATTCTTTAAGGATTTCAACAACTAGCCTTTCCTTTTTCCTTCCAAACCAGAAAATCATCTTCGTAAACCCTACAAACAATTCGGCAGCCCTAATCTCTTCAGAATTTCGGCAGCCTCCCATCCAAAAGCTCTCTACTCTCTTCAACCTTCAAGAACACATAGTACACCAAGAACACCTACTCCTTCCTTTCACCTAATACCTCTCCAAATCACTTCAAACTACCTCTAAAAATTCCAGATTTCATCTATTCATTGCTGTGAGTCCATCCGTACCATTTTTAACATCAAACTACAAAATCCAACTTGCACTTTTGGATAAAAAACCAGAAATTTTGTGAAGACTCAAGAACACCTTCAAGGTAGGATTATTCAATCAACTTCATCTTCGCTAATCTTCAATCTCTAATGAACATATATGTGTTTAAGCATGCTAATGAGCTTTCTTCTTCTCTTTTCTCTCTCTCTCTCTCTCTCTCTCTTGGCCAAACTACTCACCTTCTTGGCCGAATGGTTCCTTCTCCATGGCCATGTTTCCTTCACCTTCCTTGGACGGATTTAGGCATCTAGGGGTTGAGATTCATTCGAAACTCCTTCAAGGTATTCATCAATCAAGTAAGCCTTTTTAACCCTTCTTTCAAACTCTAGATTCATGTCTCTAGGATGATGTTGATGGAAGATGAATCATGAATAGGGATGAGTATATATGTATTGTTGTGATGAGTTGAGATTGAAGCATGAATATATGTATGAATATGTTGAAGATGGGATTTATGCATGGATGGGTTATCTTAGTTGATTATATGATGTTTTGAGGTTTAATGCATGTCTCCATGTCATAGGTAGTATTTGTGATCAAGTATGCTAGAGATTATGTCACCTTTGGTGAATAGGATTTATATTCTTGATGATCTATTGAAACCATGATTATATTTATGCTAGTAGAAGGTTAGATCATGTCTTGATATCATTAGATCTATGCTTATATGCGTAATTTGGATGATTTGATGAATTGAAGGGATGTATATGTTCATGATTGTGGTTAGCAATAGAAATATAATCATGACCTAGTTGTCCCTAAGCTAATTTTATTTCATGAATAAAGTATTTCATAATATGATTTTGCTAGTAATTTTGAAAAAACCCTAGGAGGGGTAGATTTGGATTATTATATATAATAAAGATATTTCAGTCAAATGAATAATAGCTTTTGCTAGAAAAATAAAAAAAAATATATATAGATATTATTTAAAATAATAAAATCAATTAAAGCCTTTTATGGAAATAATTATAATTAGTAAAATATTTATTACTAAAAATTTAATTATTATCTTTTAATCAAAACCCGTGAAGAATTTATTTATTTATTATTTTTCAAGAAAGACTCATTAAATTTATTTTCAACTAATTTTGGCTATCAATTATTTTCTAACAACTAAATTATTAATAAATCATTATTTGACATAATACCACCTAGGACTCTTCATCAAATAAACTCTAAATTTTCCTTAGCAAGATTTAAACATTCAACTTATTAGTACCTATTTCCCAAAACACTAATTATTTAAAATATCAAATTAACCTTAGCTTATAAACCTTTTTATTTATTATTTGGCCTTAAAGCTTGGGACACTAGGATCATGGTTGTAGTAGTGAGTTGAGTTAGTTTATTTGTGGAAGTGGGTTTTGGCTTGAGTTTGACTGTGGTTTGTATTTGCCCCATGCGGGGTTAGGTTAGCTGTTGGAGATCTTTTGTTGTGAGTAAGGATCATGTAAGCTCCTGCATAAAACCTATTTTATGCAAAAATGATTTTTTTTAATGGCAAGCTAAATGTAGAGTACAAGGACACTCATTTCTATAAAGGCAATTGAGGATTGACTCCTTTCTTATTTTAGTCAAATGAATTTTTTGAAAATCAATAAGCAGATTTACTCAAACTCAAAACTCTTTCTAAAACTGATTTTGACAAGAATTTTGGAAATCCTTAATTGCCATTTTCATGTGAAACTGTGTTTTGTTCATTTTCTCCCAAGTGGGATACGTTCGTTGAGTACTCAATAAGGGTAGGCTAGTTTTGAAGAGCAAGAGTGAGTCTTCTGGCAGGAGGCCACCTCCAGAAGATAAGCTCAACTTAGAGAAACGTCAGTACTACTTAGTCATGCCGGTCCAAATTAGCAGTTTTTATTTCAGTCAAGTGACTGTGTTTTATCGAAATGGATACCTGGTTGTTGTTTGGGTATAGAGAAGGAGGAGTATCTTGCCCGGTAGGCCGATCACCTACCTTTTGTCAGTCTGCACAAAGTGTGGTATTCTGACCAGCAGTATGCACAAAGTATGGCATACTGACCATGTGGACATAGGGCCTAACATGTGGTAACCCATGACCACCCTTTTTGAGTGGTTGATTTTATTGTGCACTTGTATGGTTTCAAAAAGAGGAAAACACCACTCTTGCTTTTGACTAATGTTTATTGCTTGCCAATATTTCTCTTATAAAGATTTCACACTTTGCATCCACGAACTGTTTTCACTAAACACCCAAAGCATACACAGACTTACTGAGATTTCTGTCTTATCACCTTTTACCATGATTTCAGGTCGATCCTGCTGTGGGGATGAGTAGCTAGTGTTATCTGCCTTGGAAGAGAATGTTGTCATTTATTTTTATGTATTGCTTTAGGGAGTTGAAAGTGGAAAATTTTATTTATGGATTGGTTTTTCTTTTGGTATTCTTGGATTTATTCTTGGAGTATTTTTGAGATGTAATAAATTTTTAAGTTAAAATACTATTTTTATTCCGCTATTTTATTTGTGTGACCTAGTTATAAAGACCCCTTGTCCTTTTGACGGGGTGACATCCCCGGCCCTGGCGGGCCTAAGTAGCGGGGTGTTACAGTCTACTTGTCAAAGAGGGCTTTAATCCTCATAAACAACTGGCAAGACGTTTTAATCCCACGTTGCTACCTAGGATTAAGGAAGAGATAGAAAGGTTACTTCGATGTGGATTCATCTGTACGTGCCGATACGCAGATTGGATATCTAACATTGTGTCAGTCATTAAGAAGAATGGTCAACTACGTGTCTGCATAGACTTCAGAAACATAAACTTGGCTACTCCGAAATACGAATATGTTATGCCGATGGCAGATATGTTAGTGGATTCCGCTGCAGGTAACCAGTTTTTAAGTTTCATGGATGGTTATTCAAGGTAGAACCAGATATTCATAACTGAGGAAGATACGCACAAACCCATGGTCTATTGGCTTATTCGAGTGGGTAGTCATGCCATTTGGTTTGAAGAATGTTGGTGCCACTTTTCAGCGGGTTATGAACCTCATCTTTCATGATCTTATCAGCAGTACAATAGAGGTCTACATAGATAACTTGGTCGTAAAGTCCCCCACTTTCTTACAATATTTTGCTGATTTGGAACAAGCGTTTCTCCGAATGCGCAAGCACCATTTGAAGATCAATCCCGCTAAGTGTGCATTTGGAGTTACTGCTGGGAATTTTCTTGGTTTTTTAGTACACTAGAGGGGGATTGAAATAGATCAGAACAAAGCCAAAGACATTTTACAAGCAAGGCCTCCTCAGACAAAGAAGGAGCTTCGGAGTTTCCTGGGGAAGATCAATTTCCTATGACATTTTTTGGCAAACTCTGCAGGTAAACAGAAAGCTTTTTCCTCTTTATTACGATTAAAGTTATCTCAAGATTTTATTTGGCAGTCTGAGCATCAGGTAGCATTTGATCAGATAAAGATAGCTTTATCACATCAACCGGTGTTAGCACCTCCATACAACCAGTCTCCCATGAAATTATACATTTCAGCTACACAAGAATCCATTGGTAGTTTATTAGCTTAGGACAACCAATAAGGGATTGAAAGAGCAGTATACTATCTTAGTTGAAATCTATCGGACACAGAGACCAGGTACACCCCTATTAAAAAATTGTGATTATCTCTCCACTATGCGTGCACAAAGTTGGAATATTACTTGTTATTTAGGAAAGTACATATTTTGTGCAAGGTAGATTTAATTAAATTCTTGTTGAATCATCCTCTGTTAAATGGACGACTTATGAAATTGGCAATCAAATTACATGCTTTTTCCCTAACTCATGTGCCGTTGAGGGCAGTCAAAGGACAGGCTATTACGGATTTCTTAGCCGAACATCCTTCTTTGGAAGTACCACAAACGGAAGGAAATACAACACAGAGGTACATTTCTTTGAAGCCTTGGGTTTTGCGATTTGACGGCTCAAGACCCAACAAAAGGCCGGCATTAGTTTGGTTATTGAATCTCCAAATGGACATCAGGGTAAGATCCACTTTGAGTTAAAGAAGAGAACAACTAATAATCAGGTGGAATATGATGCCCTTTTGTTAGGACTACGGATTTTGAAAGCATTGGAGGTTCAAATAGTCAAAATTTTAGGATACTCTCAGGTGATTTTCCTATAGGTATTAGGAGATTATAAATGTGTTAACCCGTTTCAATCAGACAGATTGCAGGAGGTAAAAAGGTTACTTCAGCATTTTCAGGAGGTTATTCTAGTTCATGTTTCCAGATTAGAAAATCAAGGCGCTAATGATTTACCTTAGATGACCTCAGGTTTTAAGAAAATCGTAATGTGCCAACAGATAGCGAAAACGGAGTATCAGGATGATTGGTGACAGGAGATTGTTACTTACTTACGAAACCCTTACTGGTCAAACGTCTCGTGACTTAAAATGGAAGGCCCTCAGTTTTACCTTGATAGGCAATGATTTGTTCTGATGGAGTCACATCGAGGTTCTTTTAAAGTGTCTCTCAAAAGAAGAAGCATTGCAGGCTATGGCAGAAGTACATGAAGGCCTATGTGGAGCACATTAGGAGGGCCCAAAACTAAAATGGACGCTTTAACACCATGGCTTCTTTTGGCCATCGATGACCACAGATTGTAATACTTATGTTGTTGGCTGTGAAGCTTGCCAAAAGCATGGTCCTTTATTAAACACTCCTTCCACGGAATTGTATCCGATCATTAACCCTTGGCCTTTCCGTGGATGAGCTTTGGACATTATCAGAAAGATTTATCCACCTTCAGCAAAAAGACACACATTCATACTGGTGGAAATGGATTACTTCACCAAGTAGGTGGAGGCGCAGTCGTTGATCAAGGTGACACAAACGGCAGTCATTAACTTTCTTCGACAGAGCATTCTCTTCCGTTTTGGAATCCCAGAGATAGTGACAACAGACCAAAGGACGATGTTTACAGGGGATAAGATAAGGTACGTAACTTTCTAACCCAATTCAAAGTTAAGTTTCTTTACTCTTCTTCTTATTATGCACAGGCTAACGGACAAGTAGAGGCAACGAATAAAACTTTAATTAGCATGATCCGTAAGGCAGTAGAAGACAATCCGAGGAGATGGCATGAGATATCGCAGGAAGTATTATGGGCCCATCGGAATACTGCTAAGACTACTATTGGTTTTACCCCTTTTAGACTAACTTATGGACAGGACGCTATGTTACCTGTGGAGTTATCACTACAATCAGCCCGGATAGCCTATTAGCATGGTCTAACAACTGAAGAATGTCAGACAATCTTGGCTCTGAGTTTAGATCAAGTTGAGGAGGATCACTGGATTGCCTTGGAGAACGTAAAACGGCACAAGGAAAAGGTAGCAAGGGCGTACAATCGGAAAGTCCATGAAAGAAGTTTTCAAGAAGGAGACATGGTATGGAAGACTATTTTACCCCTTGCACCAAAAGATCCAAGGTATGGCAAGTGGTCTGCTTCATGGGAAGGTTCATTCTTAATAACTCAAGTTTTTTATAGAGGGGCTTATCGCCTGATGACATCCGATGGAAAAGAAGCAGGCAAGGCGATTAATGGTAAGTTCTTGAAATGTTATTATCCGGTATTTTGGGAAGGAATTAGAGAATAAAAATTAAAAAAAAAAGAGAGAAGAGAGAGAGATTTTATTTTAAAAAAATTAAAAAGAATGAGAGAGTTTGAACAGGAAGTTCTGTTGGAAAAAGTTTCTGATATATTAATGGTCATAAGCTGATCACAAGAGGCCGATCAGATAGCCATAAGCTTCATTACAAAGGGGATCAGCTATCATTAGAGGGGAAGTTAGGTATTTGTATCGACTAATACGAAACAATCGCTAGCCGATTAGGGTCTTCTGATTCGGAATCCTGGCTAGTCACCATGTCAGTTCCCATTGGCTGCGGATTAGGGACTGGAAGCCTTACTTCAGCTGTCTCTGGCTCAGTTTCTAGTTCCTTCTTAGGGGGCAGGTCGACTTCATCGGTAGTTGTCTTTGGAACCTCTATTTCAACCGCCGTGATGACAGTCTCCTCAGTTTGAGTTCCAGAAGGACCGGCTCCATCAGTGGGCGGAGGATGAAGAATCTTGATCAACTTAGCCATGAAGTGGCCCCATCCAAATTTCATCTCATTCAGCAGAACATTTGAGCTTTTCAGTTCAGCTTCAAGAAATTCCTCTTCCGCTTCCAGCATTAGCTGTTCATCACCATGTTTGATGTTGGAGTCATCAATGGCTTTAACAGCTTCCTGAAGTCCTTTTTTTGATTCAAGTCGTTGCTCTAAGACCTTTTTCTCAGAGTCAAGTTCTTCTTGAAGATCCAATAGCCGACGCTCAAGCCGTTCAATCTTCCCTATTCTCTCCGTAATATCAACTCGAAGAAGCGTAAGACGGTTAACAGATTCTCGGCGGTCCCTCTCTAAGAATATTGCATTTTCTCGATGCAGTTTCAGAAGTTCTAACTGATCATGAGCTTCATCCCGATGATTTTGCGTGTCTAAAAAAAAGCGCCCCGTGAAACGTATTTGTCCTATGCACCCAATTTCCAAGTCACGAAGTATAGAGGGCATGTCCGGGTTTAATGACTGTACAATCTGCAAAAGGGCGCGGCTCACATTGTCAAGAGTGGATTTGTCAGTAGGCAAAGAGGTCCCGATGAGGCCATCAAGAAAGTCCAGTGCTGAAGGTAATGTCATCATCGATAGAGGAGCATAGAGGAGCAACAGCCTCTTCAGTTCCCTGACTTGGGGGAGGCAGAGTTGTTTTTGTAATAGTGCCCACTGGTTCTTTAATATCAGGCCCTGGCAGAACAAGGGATGGACTTCTTGGAGCTGGTGCCTCAGTCGACGGAAGGTCTGCCGCTGGTAGAAAAGCTGATACTTCAGCCGTTGAAAGAGGAGCCATAGCCTCAGCCAATGAGACATCTGTCATAAGAAGAACAGCCATTTCAAATGCTCTTTTTGCTAAAGATTAGAGCGAAATGTCTTCCTCTAAGTCAGAAGAAGTGTCGATGACAACGAGACGACTTATCCTTTGTTTACGCTTCTGCAAAAAGAATTAAAATGGTAGTTAGACGAATTGAGTATTGAAGAAGCTGAGCAAAACAAGGTTGACAGAAGCAAACCTTGGAAATGGAAGGAGTCGGTGTTTCATGCTTTCTCTTTAATAGCCGGAGCAGGGACGGGATCTCTATCTCTTCTTCCTCTTCCCCCGGGACAACAGAAGCAGCAGTTTTCTGCACCAAGGGAGTGTGTAAGGCCGACATTATTATAGGGCTTACAGGAGGTTTTACCTGTTTTCCCTTCTTAGCCGTTAATGTCTCAAGTAAAGTGGTGGTCAGCCCAAGAACTCGCATAAGCCAAACACCTACGTGGTCGAAGGATAGGGCCTCACTCAACAGTCTCCACTATGAATTGAAGTTAGGGGAAGTCTCCAGCACCATTTGAAAGGGCTTGAATTCGAAGGTCTGCAGGATGGCCAGGGTGCTATCGGCTAAGGTCTGCATATCCTCAGCCGACAGCACAAGCTTCACAGAAAAGGAAGAAGCGTGCCCCAGATCAACAAGGATGTCTTGTATCAGCCCAAGCTGATAGGAGAAGCAGTGAGAATTATACCTCTCACAGAAGGTCTTAGCACTTCGGGCTCCAGGCTTGGTCCCCAAGAGAATTTCTCGAGAGCACAAAATTCGGGCCCATAAAGTCTCTTGAGTTGCTTTGGGGCCTTTCAATAGGCTCTTCAACCAGAGTGGGCCTTCTTTGCGAGTAGCATACGGAAAGAAGGTGGCAACATGAAAGTCTCGACATTGGGGGAAATACGAGACGATGGTCTCAGCAGAGGCAATGTTCAGGGGGACCCGCAGTAGTCGATAGCCTGTCGCTTGTTCAAAAGGGCTCGTAGAGGCTCCTGTAATTCGGCTGACACCAAAATTGGGTAGATGCTGGTACAGCCACAATTGGGCAATCCAGAGTGGACCCCCAATGTTGGTCGGATCCTCTCCAGTAGAAAAAGTAGTCATCAGCTGATTGATGGTGCGGTAGACCAGGGTGAGGACCAGAAAGGCTAGGTCACAATGCCTTTTACTTCGTAGGAGAGCCGATACGTAGTATCGGTACTCGTTGCTAACGCTAGCAGAATGAGAGCAGATAATATGCTTACACAACCAGAGTTATAGGAAGGCTACTTGCTCCTGGTTTGAAGGAGTGTCATCCACCCCTCTCTGAGCGGCAATGAAGTTGTCGTATGAAGAGGGGGCCTTGTCGAGACGAGCCTCAACGGCTGGTAGATTCTCTTCATCGTGGAGCCTCAGAATCTCGTCACCATTGCATCGGAAGTCGAGAATGGTGTAGATATCGAGGATGATAGGAGAAAACATCCCATGCGAAAAGATAAAGTCGTTGATCGCCGAGGACCAGAAGAGAAGAACGGCGGCAAATAGGTTGCGGTCAAACGCCATTTCAAAGTCGGTCATCATGATGGCATCTGAAATCCCCCACTGTTCCCAGATGGCCCCAAATTAGGCATGGCAGCGGTCCCGCCATTCTCTGTAATTCTTGAGCTTACGGGGCCAATGACGGAAGGAGGTGGGGAGATTAGCAGTTGTAAAGGTGTTCTGTTGCAGAGGAAAGGTAAAATTGACAGGTAAGACAAACTGCAAATGTTCAACGATAACCTCTGTAGGTAAAAGACGGGGGCCCAAGGTGAACAGGTTAGCATCGGCTTGGATCAGGGACAAGACGTTCTTGTCAATGGGGGTCGCTATCACAGTTTGTTCTTTTTACTGAGAGAAAATTTGCAGATCGTAAGGAATAATCGCAAGAGGTAAAGGATCGATGAATTGATTAAGCAGTAAAATTCTGAAGAAAATAGAAGTCGTAGGAAGTGGGGAGTTCCGATTGGGGACTACTGCTATTTATAAGGGAGTTTGAAATTAAGCCGTTCACGGGTTCCAAAGCCGAGGTGTCACAAATGTTCCACAGTGTTCAGGACGTTTCATTTTTGTCAGAAAAGGAACGGTTGCTATTAATGACTGTACGATTCCCGTCGCTTCGCTGACTCACGTCCGCTGAAACAACGGGACTCGAGGGGGCATGTGTTGATGTCAGCTTTGCCGAGCCAATGCAGCGATTACTTTGAGCCGTTGCCGATTTGATAAGTTTTTTTCGAGCCGATAAAGTCAACATTTTGAGCAGCCGTTAGTCATAGTCAATATCGGCACCACGAAACCGATAAGAAGTAAAACGAATTCCTGATCTTTTGGCCCGAGAATTCTGCAAGCTTATCCACGACCATTGGGAGTATTTTTTTGCCAAAAGAAATTTCACGATCTGTTAATGACTCGATTGCAGCAAGTATAAAATAAGAGCGCTGCCCAGAACCCAAACATGACCATCACCAACCAACAATATTAAATTTCAATTTATTCTACTTTATCGTCATTTACAGCTTTTTAGTCTAGGATTTCAATTCCTTACAGCTTTCTTACCACTTTATTACAACTTTCTTTATAGCTTTCCGTTCTTCTTTCAAAATTTAAATCTTTTATGTACTTTCTTTGAAGCAAATCAACACACGTATCTGTTTATTGTTTCAAAAAGTTCTTCCGTTGTGTATTTTTAGCTGACTTTCTTGAACCCCTTCTATAGTAAGTTCAAGGAACCCAATCCTTGATTAAAAAAAAATCTGATACAATTTTCTGTTTCACCATATCGGATCGTTTGTATTTATCGGAAGTGTAGCCGATACTTGGTTACATCGGCTCATCATTTTGACAGCAACAATTGGTAAAAGGAAAGTAATGTTAGAAATCTAAATTTTAAGAAAGTGAATTTATAAAATATGATTTCAAATATATTACATTTCTCTATTTGGAAAGTTCAAAAAATATTGAGTGAAAGTAATATAAGGTATTATTTAAGCATTGCACATATGGGAATTTTTTAAAATTACTTCTAAATATCTACTAACATTATTGTTTTTTTTTTCCTTTCAAATAGCTACTGTAAATGAAAATAACATACATAGTGTTCTCTCATCTTCAATTATAGTTATTTATTTTTTTTTATTTGGCATTTGAATTACTTTTAATGTTGGGTTCAAATTCTAATATAGATTTAAAAAAAATAATATTTGATTATTATCAAATTAAAATATTTGCAAAAAAATCAATAAATTTTCTCTTCATGTAATATATATAATCATGATATGACCTTAAATTAAAAGATTACAATTAATTTAGTTTAAATTTTGAGCCTTACACTATTAGGTTGGAGGAGGTGCAAGGGGAGAAATGATAAGTGAGGATACAGATATATATAAATATATATATATATATATATATATATATATATATATATAAGTAATTGCAGAAACGTCCTGCAATGACACGTGGCATCGTTATCTATTGACATTTGACAGTATAAAATTTAAATGAAGTGTATTTTTTTTTTTTGTGAAAGAAATTTGAAAGGTTTTCTTTTTAACATAAAATACGAAGATTATCTAAATCTGAAAAGTTTAGATAATTAAGATTCAGATAATTAAATGAATTGAGATGAATTTCTTTATAAAAATTATCTGTTTATCTCTCTATTAAATATCTGTTCAAATTCATTTCATTAAGATCCCTCTCCACACACCAACTTTACTTCCTGCATGATATTGATCTCCATTTTCAGCACTGGAGAATTGATAAATTTCCTGAATCAGCGTTATTTTTTTCTCCCCTTCAACTCCGGTTGTTTCGCTTCATTGCCTCGGGTCCTTTTCTCTACAGTTGCGCCAATCAACATGCCATCGTTGACATGTCAAAGTACAGGGAAGCCTTTGCCCACCGTTGTAAGTAAGTAGAGTTGTTGACATGCCATCGTTGACATGTAAGTAGAGTTGTTGTTTTTGATTGATTCTCATGGTTTTGTTTTCACTTCGATTATGTTGTGTTATTGTCCTTTCAGGGGGGATTTGATCAGAATGGCCCCATTAGGGGCCATTCGTCCTCACGTGGCCCCGCCGGGAGATGGAGGCCTGAAATGGCCTCGACACATTCTTCGATAGCGTCCTAATTTAAATGAGGATGCTATCGTCGAATGTATCCTATTTTACTGAGGACGCTATTCTTCAATGCGTCCTTATAAGTTAGAACGCATACACGGATTGCGTCCTACCCACTCATCTTCTTCACCGCGCCGCGCCTCTACAATTTTTCATTTCGCTGCACTTCGAGCGCCGGCTTTCACTTTCACTTTCGCTGCACTTCCTCCGGTGACATCATCGACCTTATTCGGTCAACGTCCAACTAAGCTGCTCCGGCAACATCAGACCTTCTGCTCCGGCGACCATAGCATTATTCTCCCTGCCGGAGCGAACAGTCTCCTCCACTGGCGACGATAGCAGTATTCTCCGCGGCGACGCGTCCTGTGCACGGCATTTTGTTTGATTTCAAGGTATGTCATGCTTCTTGGTCTTTATTTTTTGATTCATTGATATAATTTCTAAGTATAATGTATGTATTTTGTTGCACTGATTTTTATTTTTTATATATCATAAATCACCATTTAGGATTTGGGAATATATCTTATATTTGTTTTTTTTTTTTTTTGTCCATTATAGGTTTCTGTTACCTTTTTGTATAGTACTCTGATTGTACAAATATGTTTATAGCTTTTTATTCTGGTGGAAGGATTTGGAATATAAGAAGTAAAAGAAAATTACATTATGGATAATCTTATTGGCATATTCCTTTGTAAGTTGGGAATAAATTATTCTATGTGAATTCTTATTATTATTGATTTATTTTTTTAATATACTACTACTACTACTACTATTTAATATATTAATATTACTGTTATTATTATTAGTATTAGTATTAGTATTAGTATTAGTATTATGTTTAATATATTAGTATTATTAGTATTAGTATTATTATTTTATTTTTATTTTTTAATAAACTATTATTATTTATTATTTAATATATTAATATTATTATTATTATTATTATTATTATTATTATTATTATTATTATTATTATTAATGTACTATTATTATTAGTATTAGTATTAGTATTATTATTATTTATTATTTAATATATTAATATTACTGTTATTATTATTAATAATATATTAGTATTATTATTGTTTTTAATTTTTTAATATACTATTATTATTTATTATTTAATATATTAATATTACTGTTATTATTATTAGTATTAATAATATTATTATTTTTAATATACTATTATTATTATTATTGTTTAATACAGTATTATTATTAGTATTATTATTATTATTATTATTTATTTTTAATATACTATTATTATTATTTATTATTTAATATATTAATATTAGTATTAGTATTATTATTAGTATTATTATTTTATTTTTATTTTTTAATATGCTATTATTATTTATTATTTAATATATTAATATTACTATTATTATTATTATTGGTATTAGTATTATTATTTTTAATATACTATTATTATTAGTATTATTATTTTTTTAATACACTATTATTATTTATTATTTAATATATTACTATTACTATTATTATTATTATTATTATTATTATTATTATTATTATTATTATTATTAGTATTATTTTTAATATACTATTATTATTATTATTATTAAAACTAGATAAGAATATAGGATTATTTTTTTTATAAACTATTTTTTTATTTTATTGTTTAAATATACGGTTATTATTATTATTATTATTATTATTATTATTATTATTATTATTATTATTATTATTATTAAAAAAACTAGATAAGAATACTTGTATTATTTAATTCTTGTGTTATGGTATTTAATTAAAATAATTAGTGATTGGATGTAGGAAATTTGTACTAATATTTGTATTCATTAAAAGAAATTGACATCTCACAATATCCTTTAGGATGGATCGAGTACGTGGTGATACTGTCCCCGAACCTATTTACGAGGGCTTGATATCTAGGCAGGATAGGCATCGATCTTCATTGATTTGGTCACAACATTCTGAGAGCAGTGAGATACCATTGGCCTTTAGACGTTGCAATTCTCGTTTTTTGGAGCTATTTCCATTCCCTCTTCGGGTAATGGATTATATCGATTTGGCTAGTTTCGGGGGAGTCTGTAGAGTTGGGCATCTTCATGTAGACCATGCCCTTGTGACTGCATTAGTCGAGAAGTGGTGTCTCGAGACACATACCTTTCATCTACAGGTAGGAGAGGCTACCGTCACTCTAGGGGATGTTGCAATTTTGTGGGGACTTAGAGTTGACGGTGACCTAATCATTGGAGAGGTTTACGGGCGCCCTCGGACAGCGTGGATGGATTTGATACATATTCTTCTTGGCTTTCGACCACTGACTACCCAGTTCAGGAGTAACAGGCTGGAGAAGTCGGCCCTTGAAGCGCATTTGTCACTCCCTCTTCCAGATGATGCTTCTAATGCAGTGGTGTAGCAGAGGGCACGTGGATTCATTTTTCTTCTTATTGGTAGTATGATTCTGTCTAACAAATTAGGTCATCTACTGCCCCTTCGTTTTTTACTCTTCCTTGCGAACTTACATTATTGCGGTCAGCTTAGCTGGGGTGGTGCGGCTCTAGCATGGATGTATAGATGCCTCTACGAGGCAACTGACCCTGTTGCAAGGGAGATTTGTGGTCCTATGGTTCTGCTTCAGGTTAAATTTTTCTTTTTATTCTTTCTTTTCCAATTACTTTAGATGTTTTATAGTCTAGCAAAATAGTAATAAAATTTGATAAACCTATATTATTTTATCGTGTAGTTATGGGCTTGGGAGCACATCCTTATCCTACGTCCTGACAGGGTTGAGCCAGGCCATAGACCTCCACTTGCACCGTATGGTGCGAGGTGGAACGTGTGGCTACGGCTATATCGGACGCCGACGCACATTCTAGTGACATACATAGATCAGTTAGACGCGATGCAGGATCATCACATACGTATTTAGATTTTTCTGACAAAAATTTTTTATTACTCATATTGTCGTTTTAGTATTTTGATTAAACGTTTTCAAATTGTGTCAGATTATTTGGTGCCCATGCGATGCCATAGACCTAGAGTTCATGCCAGCGAGATACATGGAGAGTTCAGACATCTGGCGATCACGGACTCCACTCATATGTTGGGACGTCGTAGAGTTCCACTACCCCGACCGTGTGCTTCGACAGTTTGGTATGTTATAGCTCATTCCACAGAGTTGTGAGTATGATGCTGAGTTGCACGCGACTGGTACTCGGGGGAACCACACGACCAACTGGTCTCATCACCATTCAACGTTCATAGTACTGTGGGATTCGCGACATCAGACAGTCGTGCAAGGCGCTCTCGGGATAGGGGTGGAGCCGGACTATCCATCTTGGTACCGACTAAAGACTAGGTGGCGGATTGGTAATCCGTCCCCACCAGGGGGTGAGGTCGCCGGCTACCAGGGGACTGGTTTGGGACACACAGTCATGGTAAGTATATTATTTAGTATTTCGCATTTTTTTCTCGATAATGTATTATTATTCATACTTGATTCATTATGACATGAGTGTTTTTTTTTTATAGCTGTTACAGTCATACAGGCTTTACAGAGCTATATCCATTGCCCCGGAGGCTTTAGCTATAGCTGACTCATATTCAAGGGCAGCTTTCGAGTGTATCAGGGACACGTGCACTCTTTTTCTTACCGCGACCGGATTTGATCTTATAAGTTATGACACATGCCCCGTTCCAGAAGCGGGTGTACCCGCGATTCCGGAGTAGGCAGCCAGTAGAGGGCCTCGAGCACAGGTTGAGGGTCGGGTCATTTCAGGTCAGCGTCGAGGTGGTAGACAAGCCCGTGCAGCCCCAATTGCAGCAGTTGCACCCGAGGTTCCACCAGATCCCGTACTATTGCTAGCTGGTCCAATTGGAGAGTTTGATGCAGGACCATCTGGGGAGTACGAGGCGGGACCATCTGGGGAGCCAGCTGCGCAGACTCCAAATGCCTTGATCTTTAGCACTACTTGCCTTTCACCATCGACGGAGGATGGGGTGGATGGTATTACAGAGTAGATGCCCGACACAGTGAAGCAGGCATCTAATATAGGATCGGGGAAAGTCACGCAGACGTCTATGCATGTTCCACCTACAGAGTCCATACCACCGAGCGCAGTGATCGATAACCAGGACAGACCAGGACTTAGAGTTCAGTGGCTTTAGCGGCGACCTAGAGATTATCATCCGACAATGCCAGAGCAGGGAGATCCCACTGTACTCGTCGAGGGTGCACATGCTGCAGTAGACATACACCTGAGGCCCAGACGTGTTGTCCGACCCCAACCATGCGGCACGTAGACTCAATCCACATTCTTTCTTATTGTTCTGTATATAATTGATTCTTCCTTTATCACTTTTTTTTTTTTTTTTTGTTTGGAAAAATGCATTTGCACTCTCTCCAGTTGTATTTTGTTATTAGCTATATTAACAATTAAGTATTTAACTCAAAACATGCATCCATACTCGTTATAATTGATTTTATAGTGTAATTAAATACAAATTAGATTGGGATTAGTTTATTTGAAACCATCGTACACAATAATGAGAATCGTAACAATGCGGCATGTAACTATGAATGTAAAAGAAACCATGAAGTACACAATATGGCACGTTGATTCTGGAGCAGCCGTCTTCAGGACGCTATCGTGGACAGCGTTCTGCAAGGAGGACACTATACACGATAGCATCCTAGAATCCTTCTTCAATTACAGCCGTAGTTTTGGCTCGGAACTGCTTGTATAGTATAACCATACTCAAAATTAGAAAATAAAAGTTTTACGGGATGTTTTGCAATAATCAATGATCATACCAAAAACTTTTATTTAGCAATTACAAGATGTTCTGCAAGGAGTAATATACTTACCATTTTCTTACTAGACATATATTTATTGCAGATGGAGATAAATATACTTACCATTTTCTAACACCCTGGATGCCAAATGATAATTAGCGCAGTAATACTGTAAGTTTGTCTTGATAATCTACCTTTGACGCACACGTTCACGCCTCTCGTATAGTTTCAAGAAGTGGCAGACAGACATAGAACACGTGCATCAAAAATAGATTGTCAAGAGTGAGAAAGTTTTTGCCAAGTATAGCATCCCAAATTTTCAAGAGTCGTTTTATAGGCACAATATGGGTTGTGCTAGTAGAATAAAGACGCTACTCTTAATAGCGTCCTACTTGAGGACGCAACTATGAATAGCGTCCTAAGCCTGCAGTCGGCCACCTTGTCAGACGGATCTTTAGTTGATTCCGTAATGACGTTGAATGCTGCCATCACATGCGTCCTATGACAGTCTTTCTGAAAATATTCTGAGAACTTTGCAGACTCGATAAAGTAGGACGCTACTACTATTAGCGTCCTATTTGCAACCGACAAAAGATTCTCGCTTTGGAACAAGATACTCGGGATTTGAGCCTACTTCAGAGTTGACATTGTACCATAAGACGCTATTAATAATAGCGTCCTTATGAAGGACGCTAGTCATAGTTGCGTCCTTATGAAGGACGCATCCATGAATAGCGTTCTAAGGCGCCTATTTAGCTCTATGCAATCTCAGAACCACTTCATTCTCACAGGCGGAGAAGCCTCCCAAGCTTTCATGCAAAAAAAAAAAAAAAAAAAAACACCAGACAGAGACGAAGCCAAACTACTTCATTCTCACAGGTGGTTCTGTCACTTGAAGGTATTTTTTTCCAAGTACAACCATTATGTCACTTGAAACACCACTATCCCTTGGCTTCTTCTGGGATTGCCCTCTCTCATACGAAGTAGGCGGTTTAGTCATCTTTACGGGCCCGTGTAGAAAAAGACTAGTCTTACAGCGTAAAATATCATTCCGCATGCTTGTCGACAAAATCTATACATACATGCGGATTGATAGGACATTACTTACATTGGATATATTAATGAGATATCCTTGGGTATATGGAGACCGTGTTCAGTGGGGGTTGCTTACATTGCAAGATGACAGTGATATGGACAACGTTTAGACTTTGCATTCCATTTTCAAGGAGGGTGGAGTACATATCTATGTAAAGACAGAGCCTATTTTAGATGCACCACACAACGTACAAACAGTTTCTGAAGCTGATACTAGCATTTCCATACCGTCAACATCATTTCCCGCCGAACAACTGCCTTATACCATTTCCTACACAGATTTGCTACTCCAACAAGAAGGGTTGGAAATAACAACTATCTAGAATCAGTTGCCACAACCACAGAGTCACCCAAATACTGATCCAATAAATGAGCCAGAAACAATGCAAGAAGATGAGCAACCAATAATTAATGGGACTGCAGTCATGGATTCACTGGGACCAACATCTGACATCGACGGACCACCAGCCTCAGAAGGAGAATATGGAATCGACATCGATGACGTTGGCCACAGTGACACCGACAGCAGTAGCCACAGTGACCAGGATGACGTGCTACCTCGACACACATCAATGTATGCTCCACCAAAACCAGCGCATCATATACCAGTCCAGGTAAGAAATCTGCATACATACAGCAGTTTCTAGGATATAGGCTCGGGGGCACCTAAAGGTGACTTTTTCTATGCCAGTGATGACTTATGTGTTGATGAATGGATAGCAGGAAATTGGGAGTTAAGGCATAAAATGCGATTTCGGGATAAGTCAGAAGCAGTGCATGCTGTGAGATTTGGCATGTTAAGAAGGGCTGCGAGTTCACTGTTATTAAAAGTAAGAGTGCGATTTGGATAGCCTCTTGCAAGAATAACACTGAGCAGAACCTATGTGCTTGGTACGTTCGAATCATTAAGAAAGTAAGTACTGGACGATGGGAAATTTCGGTCTGAAATAACGAACACACATGTCTCTAAAGGGTCATAAACAACAACAATCGAAATTTGTCCTCCAAATTTATTACACAACACATATTGCATCTTATCAGAGATAACCCCGAGACAAGTGTCAGTACCATAGTAAGGGTTGTACATGGCAAATTCCAGGTTAGATGTTCATACAGAAAATGATGGTATTCTAGGAAGGCTGCTGTTGAGTTTTTATATGGCACATGGTCCTCTACTTTCAGAGTACTACCAGTGTATATGTTGGCATTACAAGATTCAAATAAGTACAATTGTACATTGGAAACACCACAACATCAATGCCAGAGATACAAAGATTTTCAAGTTCATATTTTGAGCTTTCAAACCATCGATCGACGGATTTAGGCATTGTCGTCCTGTGATTTCAATTGACGGAACCCATTTAAGAGGGGCATGTAAGAGTGTCATGTTGATAGCAAGTACTTGGGATGCTAATAATCACGTTTTTTTCCTAACTTTTGCTGTTGTCGATGCTGAATCAAATGAGAGTTGGGGATGGTTTCTTAGACTTCTCCGAAGACATATGGTGCACGAAAGACATGTTTGTATTGTGTCCGACAGGCACGCTAGAATCTTGTCAGCTATGAGGATACAGGCTGAGTGGGCGGAGCCAATGGGAGTTCACACGTACTGTCTACGCCATATTCGTGTCAATTTTAACAAACAGTTCAAGAACACCGAGTTGAAGCGACTCATGTACAAAGCCGGAACAAAGAGGAAGAAATCTAAGTTTGAATCTGTAATGAACGAAATAAGAGAATACAATCAGGAGGCGTACAACTGGTTGATGCGTATTAGCCTGAAAAAATGGTCACTTTCACATGATGGGGGAAATCGATACGGATGCATGACGACAAATTTATCTGAATCGTTAAATAGTGTTCTAAAAAAACAAGAGCATTACCTATCACAGCCCTTGTCGATGCAACATTCTCGAAGATTGTCGAATATTTTAATCCGCATCGATCCGAGGCCACACACTGTAACAAGTCATTTCCTCCATTGATATGGAATATATTCCAAGTAGCTTCGCAGAAGGCAAGAAGTTATAAGGTTGTGCAATATAATGAACGAGTTGGAATTTTCAGTGTTAGGACACCCGCGAGAATTGGAGGAAAAAGAAACAATGTGTATACAGCAAAAATGTCTTCACGGGACTGCAGTTGCACGAAATAGAATATTTTTTGCTTGCTGTGCACGCATGTATTCGCTGTCTGTCGACACCGTGGCTGGCAACCTTCTAATTTTGTACTACCTATTTACTCCTTGGACAAATATATTGCGGCTTACAACAATGACTTCTATCCAGTCAACAGTGAAATTTATGGCGTAATGCTGACTTTTCGTTGGAGGGCTACACACCAGCCCTAAAAGGTAATAGACTGGGATGGAGGCGTACTGCACGTTTTTTAGGAGAGATGGACTATCGAAATGAAGGGTCTCCACCAAGATGAGGAAATTGCCATCAAACGGGACATAACAGGCGAAATTGCAATAGCGCTAGTTTCCAACCTGGAGAATAAATTAGATTGCATTTAGTTGTATTGTAACAAATTTATTTAATGATAATAAAATTCATTCTGTAGTTGATATTGTTTGTCACATTTTTTGATTTATCCATTAATTACACATACTTTTGCAATATTTTTTAAAGTTAATATAATTTCAACAATTAATACAAACAATTTATTCTAACGTAAAGAAAAATAAATTGTATAACCGAATCACTAAAAATGTGAGGGACAATGTCTAGGATGCAATCCGTATATGCATCCTAACTTATAAGGACGCATTGAAGAATAGCGTCCTCAGTAAAATAGGACACATTTGACGACAGCGTCCTCATTTAAATTAGGACGCTATCGAAGAATGCATCGAGACCATTTCAGGCCTCCATCTCTCGGTGGGGCCACGTTAGGATGAATGGCCCCTAATGGGGCCATTCTAATCAAATCCCCGTCCTTTCAGATCTGAGTAATTTGGTTTATAGTAGTGTTTGCACGAGTGCCTCCAAGAGTGCCTCCAACTACTCCCAATCATCGGTTAAGGCCCTCCAGATGTGCTAAGTTTCTTTCTCCTCTTCTGATTAGGTGTAGGCTGTTTTCTAATGCAATCTCTCATTGTATGGCATTCTTTAATTTAACTAAGGACATTTTTTTCCTTAGTCACTATATAGTTTATTTTATTGCGAACATCAAACATGGCCATAGATTGAGGTATTGAGTTCTAGATTCGAAAATTTGAATCTTTATCTCGCATTTTTGTTATATTAGTAGTAGTACTTCATAGTAGCAAGATATATATGCAGAGGATGTATTTGAACCACGACTAGTTTCTTGAGTTGGCTTCATTAGATTTTCTTGATGGGTTTGTCTCTAAAATTTTGAAGATATGTATGAAAATTTTATATACGTTGATGCTCTCTGCTTCCCCATTAGCATTATTGTAGGCCCGATCTTGGTGCTAGCCGCTAGGCCATGCAAGTTGCTCATATTCTTGATGTTTCTTTGTGAATCTCAGGTATAGGGACGGCCGTCCAAAACAGGGAGAGAGGGGAGGGGAGATTCTTTACTTCATTTTTCCTATGTTGGCCTATTTGTTTGAATTAATTGATAGGGGTTACAAGTAAAAAGATTCTTCCATTTCATATCCATTTGCTTTACCCTGATAGGCATGTCAATCCTTTTCCAGTTATGGGGCAGCTAAGTAAGGTATTTTCCTTTTTTTTTATCTTCTTTTTCTCATAGCTTTTATTTAAACAGGTAGAACTTGGTTATGTGTCAGATTATTTTTCCTTAAAGTATATAGCGATTTAGGAATGGTAAGAGTTCTTGCAATAAATGTTGAATCGTATTTGAATAATTAATACTAATAAATTTTATTGCTGTATAACTAATCTTACTCTTTCTATAATGTGGCACAAACTTAGATTCTATTGTAATGAATGACATACATTATCACCATATGCATTAGTCATTTTTAATTAGTATATAAATATGAGTATTCATTAATTAATTGAATTAATTGAATTCAGATACATTTGAATAAGAATTCATGTATATCTTAAAGAATTCAGATGAAAGTATCTGAATTCTTAATTAATTAATTTTATTTAATATTATTTGAATTTTAATTAATTAAATAAATAATTGAATTAATTAATAAAATATACCTGTATTTCATATTTTACACTGAATTGTAAGATTCTTTAGGGATTCATATAAAGTTATTTAAATTAATTGAATTCTTGAGGTATGTTTGAAATGTAATATTAATTTAATAACTTTTCGTGCAATGTACGTGTATCAACCTAATATGATGAATATGGCGAGAGATGTAAATTTAAAGAAATCGTCTATTTATCTTTATTTGTTAAATTTTATTACTAGGAGCGAGTTGTTTAGGAAAATCTGAAATTGACCAATCCAAACTCAATCAAACCAAATTAAGGGCTTTTTTTGTTTAGGTTAGTTTGCATTCTGTTTGGAGGCTACCTGAATTGAAAATTTGGTTCGGTTTAAAAAGTTACATAAACTGAACCAAATTGAATCGATATATTGTATTAGTTTAAGGGGTTTCTTATATTCTTTTTTAATAAGAATTTTGAATTTGATAGTTATTTATACGATTTTTATAACTTAACTTGTAGCATATTTTTAAAGTAATATATTTGAAGTTTAAGTAAATACTATCGATAAACTTTGAAGTTGGAATTTTCAAAATTTGCCTTATGAAAAAGAATTTAGGGACATTTAAAAATAATCTTATAGCCTAATTAACAATTATTGTATGAATTTGTTTAGTTTTTTTTTAGCTACTCCCGACTGCATATTTGAAGTTTACATACTGTTGTCAAAGTGTAGTGTGTGCTGTGTTGTTTAGTTGTGATACTATATGCATGTTAAAATCAATCAAACTGAACCAAACTAAATCAAACTCAACAATTTGAAGTTTAATGGTTTGGTTTAATTTGAAATTCTTCAACCCAAAGTTATTTTGAAATTTTAGCAAAATCAAACCAAATCGAACTATGAATATCCAATCCTAGAAAATGAATCACAATTCTATCTCCCAATAAGGATTTATTTTCTGAGTATTGTGCATTTATATTCCCAAATCTAAAGAATCATATTCTTCTTCAATAATATAAATAACAAATCAAACACTAAATTTTAAAAATAAACAATATAAATTCTTTCTGATTTTACTTTTCGTAACAATCAAACAAGGCATTGGGCACTGTTTAAGGAATTAATTGAATATAATCTTTTCTAGTTAAACATTAAAATAGTCAACTCGAGTTCAATAATTTCCAACAAGACTTGAATTCGAACCTAGATTAAGGTTCGAGCTCGATTTGATAAAAAATTGAGAAGTTTGAGCTCGATTAGTTAACGATTTTGAAAGCTTGGCACCAGACTCAAATTGGAATTGTTTAAAACAATAAAAAAAATATAAATAAGTATTTTATATAAATGTTTTATTATATATATTAAAATAAATATTAATTAATTGATTAATATAAATATATAACCAAATATGTTCAAATATTTTTTAGTGGAATATTTAAACATTTACCCCCCCCCCCCCCCGCCACCATTCCTAGTGGCTTTCGACAAAAAAAAAAAAAAAGAATACTTAAACATTTAAATATGGCTCAATTAGAAATTTGAGCCTAATAATAATACTTGAATTCAAGTTTGAGTTTGAAAATACGAATTCAAACCAAGCATTGGAAAAAGGTTAGGCTCGCATAAAGTCTTTGGGGTAGGGTTGTTCATAGGTTGGGTTTGTTCGATTTCTTAACCTAACCTAAATATTTCGGTTTAAAAATTTTGAATCCAAATCAAACTATTTAAAATTTAAAATTGTCGGTTTGTGTTGTATTCAGTTTGATTTGATCAATTTGTACATAACTTACTATATAAATAAATTACTCTCTAATATTAAATAAATATTACATATAGAAATATTAATTAAATATTACAAAAAGTAATCATTTATCAATAATACAAATTAATAAAAATTAAATCCATAGTTCCAAACAATATCAAAACATTACTCAATATTGATACCGCAAACAAAATAAAGTTAAATATATAAAATACTTTGCTAATAAATTAAATAGCACAAATTAGCTTCATATCATGTGCTAAATTTATTTCTTTCCCAATCCTTAGTTATTCTTTTCAAGTGTCTAGAGGAATGGTGGTATGAGTAGTGATTACTGACTAGTAAAACATGAAAAGTGACACTGTCGAGACTTGAGAGGGAGAAAGAAAGAGGAGGGAAGTGACAAATAGGGGAGGGAAATTAGAAAAGTAGATAAACGACAAAATATGATTTTCTTTTTTATATTTTTTATGTTTTAAAATTAATATATATGTATATATATAATATATATATATATATATATATATGTATTATGATTCGGATTGAGTTGAATTGAGTTATATGATTTTAAAAAATCGAAATGAATAATCAGTTTATAATTTTCTTAATTCAAATCAAATCAAACAAAAAAAAAATCGGTTTGAATTGTATTGATTCGGTCGGTTTAGTTCAGTTTTCGATCTCAATAATCAGTTTATTGAAACTGTTCTTAAAATAATGACTATTTCTGAGTTTTCTTCACACTTTTCATTTTTGTGACCAAATCGAAAGTTTTAAGAAAACGTGATCTGCTTGGTGGCCTCCGCGCCCACCTGAATTTCCCTCCAAAGCGAAAACCAAATCCCTGGAAAACCACAAATTATTCCCTCCGAATTCGAAAATTCAAAAACTCAAAGGAAAAGTCTTATGTACGCTTTACTCTCCTATATATAATGTTAGGATGTTGCATTATCAACATCAGAGGCAAACCCTTACCCTACTACTCCTAGATCCAACTTCCTGTCCTCTTTCCAGTTTAAAGCTGCTTCCCGGGCAGTAATGGCTTCTGGTGATTCATTGGCTGCCACTCAGTGTCCTTCGGGTGAGATCCATGTCATTATTGGTCCTATGTTTGCCGGTAAAACCACTGCTCTGCTTCGCCGGGTCAAATCTGAATCTACCAATGGCAGGTACTCAGAGGCTCCCTTCGTTTACTACTTGAATTATTTGAAAAAGGGTTCTTTTTTATTCTCGCTAGATTTTAAAGATTTAGGAGGGGTACTAAGATTTTCAACTGCTAGAGTTGAACCCAATGCTCAGGTTCTGAGTTTGTTTGATTTTGTGAAATCCGTTCGTAGAAAAGTTGCTATGATAAAGTCAAGCAGGGATACTAGATATTCTGTAGATGCAGTAGTGACACATGATGGGGCGAAATTTCCTTGCTGGTCAACGCCAGATCTCTCTTCTTTTAAGGAGAAATTTGGAGCCAATGCCTATGATAAGGTACTACGAATATTTGCAAATTTGAGTTGAATGCTTTAACTAATTTGATGGAATTGTATGCGGTTCGGCCATGAACAATATATGCTGACATGACAATGTTTAAGTATAGGTTATGAACTAATTTGTAGTAGTTGAACGTCGTTGGTCTATGAAATTAGATCTTTTGCTTGAGTTCCTCTAATGCAAATGGGGAATTTTATCTAAGAAGGTATATGTAGGGGTATAAATCGATTCGTTCCAGATGTTACTAGTTGTTAATCAGGAACTTTTTGTCTTATCTGGAAACTGTGGCTTATAGAGCATATGAATATATTAATGATTTAAATTGTTATGTTTGATGGCTTCTATGCACTAAACGGAATTAGTTTGATTTAGTGAAAGTGATATGTTGTTGCCTAACTAGAGCCACTTGTTTGCAGTTGGATGTGATTGGCATTGATGAGGCTCAATTTTTTGATGACCTATATAATTTCTGCGTCAAAGCTGCAGATCTTGATGGGAAAACTGTGATAGTTGCTGGTCTAGATGGTGACTATTTGAGGTGCTTTTTAAATACTAACAACTAGCAGTGCCTGTTGTAACTGAAATGCTCTCTGGATTAACATCATAAGTATTTTGAAACTTTATGCTTGCAGGAGGAGTTTTGGCTCAGTGCTTGATGTGGTTCCACTTGCTGATACCATCACAAAGTTGACTGCTAGATGTGAGCTATGTGGGAAGAGAGCATTTTTTACCTTGAGGAAGACACATGATACTCAGACTGAGCTTATAGGTGGTTCTGATGTCTACATGCCCGTTTGCCGCCAGCATTATGTCAATCCTCAAGTGGCCAAGGATGCTACTATTAAAAGCTTTCTTGCAACTCATAAAATTCAATTGACTTGATCTCAGATGGATTTTCAATATTTTAATAACTTTCTGGCTTTTGTGTAACTGATTGGGTCTGGCATATTCCTTGTTTATCTTTTAGCAATTGGCTGCAGTCTTTCCACTACATGTGGTTCTTCTCACTGTGTATATAAAAGTGAAGTTTCTTGCTCCAGAAATCAGACTGCTAGTTTATGTAGTCACCGACAAGAATTTCCAAAGTGATAAGAGGGCACTATCTCTTTAGGCTAATGTTCAATTGCTAATTTCTGAATATACATGTGATGGGCATGTATAATTCAATGCAATATCGGAAGTTAATTGAAAATATCAGAACAAGTGTATTACCAGCGCTCTCTTGTTTTCCTTGTTGGTCACATCCATTCCTTTTGCTTCCTCTTTGGTAACAAAATATTTGCAGTAAATGGTAGATTATGTGGCTGTAAGGCTGTTAACCAAGCAAGCAAAATGCAGCACTTCACTTTCGTTTGAAGTTCCAGTTATTTCATAGCAATATTAATAACACGTGGTCAAACCAACTGGAGGCTGCCAACTCTAGTAGACATTCATGATTAACCAATTTGCTAGCAAGAAGTTGGATGTTAGGCCTGTTGAAGCTCTGTTAAAACCAAGCTTCTATTTGCTCATCTTCTGAATTTGAATCTTTGATTCCAGATATAGGAGTGATTTGGCATTGCGTTTAATTGATATGACTGCAGATTTATATTGGAAAAGCATCTAATTGTACGTATTCTTTTCTTTTCAACAGATTTGGCACTGCTCTTATTATCTTGAGCGAAATCATGTTGATTGTCTTCTGTCCATTGTACAAAGTTTGATAAATTTGGCTGATTTTTCATTGTTGGACCAATTCAAAATTCAAACAATCCCGTTAACTATAGTTGCTTTGGCCTTACACCATTGGCGTTAGGCTTTTGCTTTGCTTTTCCTCTTCCAAACAAACTTATTCTCCGCAATATCTTCAGTAACTTACTGGCATATTTTTGCTGGGAAGTAAGATTCACACTGCCAATGCAACTGGTCACCTGTGAAACAGGTTTTCTCTTGCTCATTGTTCGTCCTTCCAATCCAAACGGTCTTATACCTCGAAGGCTTCCCAGAACTGGGTCAACGTTCTTTTGAGCAGGTTCCCTTTTCTTTGAAACGTTCTGCAGTTGAAGGGCTTTCTTCAAAGAGATTAATTCCTGTTCAAGGTTTTGGATTCTGAAACTAGTGGAATCATAATCCTTCCTAGAAAATTCGTTTCTTAGGTCAGAACTGCGCATTGGAACATCTTTCTGCATCAAGAAACTCAGTGGTCTACTGCCTCCATCACTTACATCCTTATACGGGCTCTGTCCAACGTTCTGGCTTTTGGTGTTTGCACACCTTGAGCTTGACAGGCTTCCAGAAAGTTCGCTGCAGTGCGTATATCTGAATGAGTGTGAGCATTCTTTGAAGGCTTGTTGTGTATTTAGCTGCTGAACAAATAGAGCCTGAACGATAAGTCGCAGTGGCATCAATTCATTCTGAACTGCTTCAATGCAGACTTCTTGTGATAATTTCTGGCAATTGAGGTACTTGCATACAAAACCCTTTTCTTCTTGTGCCATATCTGGATGTGCCTATGAATAGTAATCTACCGTCAGGACTAAAATGAACTTAGAAGGCAAAATACCTACTTTACATTACTGCTTTAGTGTATTTTCTTCAACAAAAATTTGAATAGCGTTTTTATAACCTATATTAAAGAACATGGACTAAACATAGGACTTTGTGCTAAAGGATTTATAAAGGGGTGTCCTTGCATAATACGATTCCTCCCACTGTTAAATATAGAATGATGCTTCAACCTACTAATGGAGTTATTTCTAATCTAGCCAACTCTGTGTTTTTGGAATTCACAAACCCCCCCCCCCCCCCCCAAAAAAAAAAAAAAAAAAGGAGAGAGAAAAGCAAAGCTTTCTTCTAGGTCAGTCCTTTGATTAATTTACGAAAATGAGCTTAGAGACTTTAGTGTTCAATTGAAGTATCAAATTTAGGCTGTCATGCATCAATAGGTTGTATTCTGAGCAAGTGAGCGCTTACCATGAGATAGGCGTTCAAAGCTCTGTAGAGATGATCATGTGTTTCCCTGGTAGACACCGGTATGGTTTCAATGAGTTCCATGAATCTGTTAGAACTCAACTGTGGATCTGTAGCTACCTTGGTTAGGTACATATCCCATAATTCTGCAACAACGAGATTGTTTGATAAAGGGGTACGGCTTGGCAGCATGTGAGATGAAACATATGCTGAAAAGATGCTCTCCATCATAGCCAACTGAATGGAGGAAGAAATGGACTCTGTCTTGCTTTTTGGTAGAAGAAAATCCTCCATCCGAGCGAAATTTAGAAGACATACAATTTGCTGTTGCAGTTTTTCCAGACTATCATCCCTCAGGCTAAGTTCAAGAGATTGAGACAGCAAAGAGAAGTAAAACCCCACAGGGATTACTTTACTTGCCTTCTCCCCAATAGGCAGCATATCAACTACGCCTTGCATTATATCTGACAGTTCCCTCTTAAAATTGTCGGTATCACTCTCATCCTTTGAGTTTCCCGGAAATTGGCTTGTTCTTATTGAAAGGATCCATTTGTTTGCATAAAAAATTATTATCGGACTGACATATTTTTCTTTCATCCCTTGTCTTCTCAACGATCCTATTATTCTCTTGAAGAATGCAAATGGAAGGGCAACAAGATCTTTGATCCACAAATCTTGCCTTACTATCTCCTTAACTGTTTCACAGCTCCAAGGTCGATTAGCTAAAGCCTCCAGTGTAACAATTGGCTTCTCTCGTCTCCTCTCAGGATCAAGAATTTCCATACAAGCCATAAATGCCAGAGACTCGATGCAACGGCTCACAATCAGCAGCTCTTCAGCCCAAGGAAGCAATTTTTGGCACTTCTGAAGAACAATCAAAGTATCATCCCAGCTTTGCAAAACAACTTGGTTTAAATATATATCAAAACGCTCACAGAGATTTCCAGAGCTGTACTCCTCAGTCATTTCAAGAAATTCAGCTGCACAACGTAGGGCTGCTACGTTAAAAGGGTCAACTAAAGTTGAGGATCCATAGATGAAGAGTGAAATCATCTCAAATGAATCTGCTCCGCCTGGGAAGTTGTCTGGTAGTTCAATCTCATTTGATTCACTCAAACTTCTCTTGAAGTATCCGCTTTTTGTAAATACTGGATGCTGCCATTTGAAAGAAAAATTCTGTGAATTCAACTGATCTGCCTTTTGATTTTATATTGAACAAAAACAGGCTTTTGCCAAAATCCAAAAAGCCTGGTTTTGGATTACATTTTTTTTGGAAATTCAGAACTTAGAAATTGCCCTGTCCAAAAAGTATGCTTTAGCAGTTGAAAACTTGAGGAACAAGAATTATGTGCCTTCTCTTTGAGAGAAAATTTACTCAGGGAAATCTTGTATAGAAATTAGTACAAGTAGAATGTTTTAAGTGCTGATGTGAAATTGATCGTCTCCTTACCTTGTGCAAGTTAAAGGTTCTATTGGAGACCCGAACACGAACATTAATAGGCAAGCCAGTCTCTTGGCTCCTAAGATAACATGTAACAAGAATTAATGAAATACTTGAAAGATGAAAGAGAAGATTCATCTAGGGATCTGAGTTTCTTACCATGAGAGAATTTTGATCTTCAGCAAGGCACTAATATTTGGAGATGAGAAAGGACTGGAAAGCACTGTAGTTTCATTTGGGCTTGCGGAATCCATCAATTGAGATAATGTAGAAGCATTTGAAGACTAAGCAAAACAATCAGAGAAGGTAGAAAATTATACTGATTTATCTAGTTGAAGATGTACTGATTCTACACTTGTCAATTCCTTCATGTGCAAAATGCATGAAACCAATCTCAAGGATCCAAGGTCAAATGAATACTAACTTCTAGAATCCTGAAAATCTGTGAAGTGAGTGAGACTGAAACAACAGGAAATGGTGGTTTAGTCAGTTCTAGGCACAAATCCATGCGGTCCTTTATTATTTTCAGTCAAAGTCTTGTGCACACGAATGGATTCAAAATCCTAAATTTAAGGCTTTAAAGACGTTCTTGAATGTTGGGAAGTTGAAATCTCGAGCTGTCTCTTGATGCAGAAGAACAAGAAAACAAACATGATCCCCCAAGTTATACGTAAAAGGAACAATGAAGATCACAGCGTCAGCGTCTGTCATGCTGCAATGATGTTTACTCTGCCAATATAGTCGCTTAGTGCTTTTTATGAAAATTTTGATAGTAATTAGGTTCATATTTTGCTTCTTTTTGGTGAGAGGTAGCCATATTGCCAGAGCTATTTCCCTTCTGTTAGATCATTTTTCTTTTAAATATCTTAGCCTCTTAGCCAACGTCAAAATATTGCATCAAATATTGATTTCATATTTTTCTGGCATTGCTGTTCATTTTCTACAAAAACTTGTAGAAAGAGAGAGAAAGAGAAGAAGAAGAGAGAGAAAGAAGATTGGATGGGGGTGTTTGGGAGGGGGGGAGGGGGGGAATGGAGAAGATGATGAAAAGTCTCCCGAGAGTAGAGAGCCAAAGGGGCGGGAGAGAATTTCAGTTGATTTGGAGAAAAGAGAGATTTAAGAGAGACTGAAAATAGAGTTTCTAAGCGCCATTGTAAAGAAAAACATTTACTAAAAAGTAAAAAGGAATACCATGAATATGTAAGGCCTGGGAAATTAGGGATTGCCCAGGCAGTGATACTGTATTATACTGGGGTGTCTTTGTATTGGGAGTTTATTCCATTTTTTTAAAAATATAAGTATAATTTTTAATTTTATGATGAATTTATATAAACAAATATTAATATTGTAATTTATTTAGAGTGAATAATAAAACTATTAATATTTTATAAATAAAATTCATTTACATTAGCTTTATTTTTTATTAAGAAGTCAAAAACAATTTTTTTTTTAAATTGCAAAACATTAGGGTGTTTCCAAACTTGTTAATGTTAGGAACAAGAAAAGTCTTTTCTTTTTCCTTTTTTCCTTTGCTGCGTTGAAGGAGAGATATAGACGGATTCAAAATATTTGTTTGGTATATAACATATATTTTAATGAGTAATTTGTAAAAAATAGTTTCAAAATTATTTATTTCATTTTAACTCCATCTAAAAACTATTTTTTCCATTTTCTTAGCACCGTGTTATTTCCCCCCTTTTTGTTTTGAGTCCTAAGGATTATTCTAATGGTAAAATCTGGCACGCCAAAATCACATATAAAGTGGTGGTTTTCACCGTTAGACTGGTGATTAGAAATAATAGATTTTGATACTAAAAAAATGGGAGAAAAAAAAAGGAAAGGTTTTGAGACAACTTTACCTCAGAATAATTTTTTTGGGTGAATATTGTACATACTACTCTATTTTATTAAATAAGCAACTTTATATCTACAACAAGATATTTGTTTTTTTCTCACGGATGTAATGATTCTCACCATTGATAAATGTAAAATTATGAGGACCATATAGTCCCACTGATCCATTAGTCTTTTCTTGCTTTTTTAAATTGTGCCATTTTAAGTTAAAGCCTGCAAGCCCGTGCTTGTGTGTTTTCGGAATAATAAGTGTTAAAATTTTAATTTATTACTTTCGTATTATTTGTAAAGTATTATATATAATAGTTACGAATTTTTTTATATATTAAAAAAATATTGAACCTCATGAAATGGCATTTTCCTTTATATATATATAATTAGATAGCAACGTTAAAATTTTTAAAAACGCTTTTTCTTTTGTGAGAGCAATATTTAATTCTCAATTGCCCAATAAGCCATGAAGGCTTAAGAATACTAACAGTGAGCTTTGCACGGTCAAATGAAGGCATCAATAAATTACCAAGAGCTTTGCAGAAAATTCTACGCCTAAAAGTATTTAATTCAAAGAATCACCCTAAGAATTACATGGATTGATGAAGAGTTTATAGGGAACGGTAAAGGAGAGGAGATGAATTGCGGGAAAAGCAAATGGTTATATTGTGAAGTAGTAAGTCATTACCCAAGACGGCACGCTTTCTATTTGCCGGGTTGCGTAGTCCGAGACTCTTAGCCTGGATTTGGTGCTTCCCCCGCGAAAAGTTACCCACTTGGTGTTAAAAGTTAACGGTTAATAATTTATTTTTAGGTAAATTTAAATTTGCAAAGGATTATATCATTGTCATTTGTATTTTTTTTCAATAATTTTCTTTTGAAAGTTTTTTAAAACAAATAAAAGAATTCTCATTTTGCTATAATTATTTTTAAAATTTTGAGCGTTTGACTTTGACTATAGTCTATAGAAAGCATAGCATTGACAAGCAAAGAGGTTTAACGCTCCCTTGGGCGGCAACTCAAGGTTAGTTGGCGAGTTTGGGAGAGAAAAGAAAAGAAAAAAAAGAGAAATTTTAAGTTATGGGAGAAAAAAAAGAGAAAAGAAGGTGAAGTGATATATGTTTAAAATTGTTTGGAAATTTAAGAAGGCGAAGAAAAGAAGAGTTGTTTTTTTATTTGAGAGATTAAAGAAAAAAGAAAAGAAAGTGTACCAAAAAGGTAATTTTTAAAAAATAACCTTATCTCCCTCCACCATCATTACGTCATCTCTTTCGGAGCTTTTACTCCTGTAAGCTCCATCACCCCACCACAATTGCCACTGCCACCATCACCGCATCAATCCACCACGTTCGCCACCACCACCACTGCATCTCTACTCTTCTTTCTCCTTCAAATCTCAATCTCTAATTTTCTGAGTAATTTTATACCATAATCAAACACAACATTTCAACCTTTTCAATCTTTGTAACCTCGCTAGAAAACTATAGCGGCGATGGCAGCAGTAGCCATTAAACCCTAATTCCAAAGAAAAACAAGATAGAAGAAGAAGATGATGATGAGGGTATGTTTGTAATTTAAGCCAACTCTCACTTCTTCTCTCTTGAGTTTCCGTTCGTTTCTCTCCACTTTGGAGAGAAACGATTTTGGCTTTTGGAGTGATATAAGGTCACTCTAGCTCTTTTCTTTTCTTTCATTCACAATCTCGCAAACGGAGAAAGGTTGTTGCTCTTCCACTCAAATCCTTTCTTTTCTCTCCTAAGAGTGACTCCCAAACCTGCCCTCAAACTGCGGGAAATATTTGGGTGGACCCGATCCACCGTGGACCAATGCATCAAGTGTTGTACAATATACAGTAGAAGTTGTACACTTCTAAAAAGGTACAATACATTTATGCATTGTACAATCTTCAAACTGCCGCCGTTGAGGATTTACCAAAATAAACCAATCAATTGCATTGGAACATGAAAAAACAGTTTCGAATATTCTAATACAAATTTTTTATACTATTAAAAAGATATTTAAATACTCTTAAAATTCTTCTAATATATCATCGTTAGCAACTACAGTAGAGGTGTGCTGGAATCAAATTAAATCGGATTTTAAGATAATCGAGTTGAACTTTATGATTTTCATACAAGATTCGAATTTGAACTCGAGTTCAATTCGAATGTTAAATTTTGACTCGAGCTCGATTCGTTTAAAATACTTTAAAGTTTGAGTTTGATTCAAAATTCAATTATAATATATTCGAAAGCTTGAATTCGAGTTTAAACTAGAGTTCGAATTTAAATAAATAATTTATAATATAATATATTATAAATAATATAAATTATAATTAATTAATTAATTAATCGAATATGTTCGTGAGCCTTCAGGCCTAATATTTAGATATTCGAATTCGACTCGTTTAAAATTTGAGCATAAATATAAAATTTATATTTGAGTTTGAATTCGATATTTTGAATTTGAGCCAAACTTTTATCGAGTTGAGTCTAAACATGTTCGATAAAAATTTGATTTGTTTATACTTCTAAACTAAGATTTCTTATTCACGTCAAACAGAGAAAAAAAAAACAAAAACTACACAGGAGTGCCGCTTTATGTTGCTAAATACTAAGGGAAATAAAAAAAAGAAAAAGAAAAAAAAATGTAAGACGACAACTATGTAGTACTCTCTGGCTCCTATAATTTAGGAGTGGGTTACCCTAGGAAGCCATTTATTGAAGACCAGAAAGTCTAAATATAGAAATTAACATGGTTCAATTATACACCTCAATTCTAATTCATCAAATCCATTAGCCTATAGAAGATCTAGCAGACTTTATATGCCAAAACAATGTTAAAATTACCAGCTTCACTTTTGTTCCCTGTTTATTTATTTATTTTTTCCCCCTAATGAATGGGTAATGGAGCGGTAAATTTTGAAGGGGAGAGAAAAGGAGTTTGGAAGATAGACACAAGAATAGAAAAGTTATCCGTAGAAAAAAAATCTTTTCTTCTCAGGTTTCTTTGTTGGTGCATTTTAACAAGCAGCAAGTAAGCAAACAGAAGAAAATCTTTTTGTTCTATGTATTAAGAATGACGGCAATCGCAAAGGCATAATAATAATAATAATAATAATAATAATAATAATAATAATAATAATAATAATAATAATAATAATAATAATAATAATAATAATAATAATAATAATAATAATAATAATAATAATAATAATAATAATAATAATAATAATAATAATACATCAATATTAAATATTAAATATTAAATTATGAAAGTAAAAATATATAGAATATATAATCATACCTTATATATATATATATTGTCTTACCAATACGCCCTTTAGCTATATTACCTACAGTGGCAGATCTTGACTTATAAACCTGAGGGTGCTTTTGTAATCAAATCTTTGCCTGTGGAGTGATCTGGATGGAAAACCAGAAGAAGAACGGATGAAAACCAGAAGAAGAATGGAAGAAAAACGACGAAGCATGGTGCTGATCAGGGTATAGTCGGTGGCTGGCTAGGGCTAGTCGCGATCAACTTTACTGAAAAGCAAGGCTAGTTGCGGCAGGCATAGGCCAAGCCGCGGGCCAGCTTTGCCTTTATTAGGCAAAGCCGGAGACTGGCTAGCTGTAGCCGTAGAGTGGCTATGCTGAAAAGCAAGCTGGCTACGGATTGCTTTAAGTTGGCTACGGCTTGGATCTTGGACTATGGCACGCGAATCAGATTCTGGTTCTTGGAGCAGGTGGAGTATTCTGTTCTGCAAATTTTCCAATGTAATTTTTCGTTTTCTTTTAGGTCTCAAACCATATGAGGTTATTTTTATATAATAGTTATATTTTTAAAAATATTTTACATGCAAAAGTAATAAAAGGATTAGGATTAAATAAAATTATTAATTAAATTAAATTAATGTGTTTAATTCAATTATGTAATTACTTAAATTTTAAAAGGATAAAAAATGCATGAAAAATGTTTAATGTTTTTGAGTATGCTATTTTTTTTGGGGTCAACCTAAGGGCACTTTTTTCAAGACTAAAAACAAATTGACAAGGAAAAATATTTCTTTAATTAATTAAGTTTATTAACATGGAACAAAATTAATCCTTGATTATTTTCTTAAAGGTTTTGTATCCATGTCATAGAGAATAAATGGATTTAGATATTTGTAAATTAATAGAAACTAATTTAATTATTTTTATTTAAAACATTTTTGCCAATTTTATCACAAAAACTGGAGACCAAAGTTTCAAGATAGTTTTGATAGAAAATTTTTAAAATTATTAAGTTTTTAACTTAAATAAAATTAATCCATGAAAAATCTCTCGAAGGATATTAACCTTGACACTGAGATTTAATGGGGTTAGATATTTTATTTTGAAGTTAAAAGAAAACTTAATGGAAGTTTTCAAAGGGATATTTTCTAGAAAAGCTTTTATTTAAAAGACTAAGTGTGCAAGGAGTTTCAACTGTCCTACGGCTTCTATCACGGTTCTCATTAGAGATTGTGGGTCTCCTCGCATCACTCTAGGAGTGAACCCATATAGGATGGAGATTTCACAAAGATCTAAAACTAATGAAAATGATATAATTAAAACTTGGGACATGTGCTATGATTGGCCAACCCATGTTGAAGGTTGTATTGCAAGGTTTGTCCATAGGAAATAAGAAGAAACGACCATCCCATTAATGGAGTTATCTTCTAAATCATTACCTAGAAGGGAAACTGATTAGTGGTGGTTAACACACTTAACTTAAAAAATTTGTTAATCTTACTAAGAAACTATGTCAGTTTTTCTAAGAGCCAAATTGATCATATTATGGATAATAGTGATAGGGTTAGATATTATCAATTTTAATATGAGGAAAAAGTGTACAAATTTTTTGTTTTTACACAAACTAAGAATTTTCTTTTATTTTTTTCAAATTTCAGAAATAGTCAGTGGTGATTCTTTTAGTTCTTTGGCTGTTATTCTCCGAAAAAATTAGTTAATGGGTCCAAATTATATAGACTAGAAAAGGAATCTCAGCATAATACTCACTGTGAAAGAGTATAAGTATGTTCTATACAAACCCTGTCCTACTATTGGGGAAAGTTCCACCGAGGAAGAGCGTGAGGCTGAGAAAGCATAGAAGAAGGCTGGCGAGATGACTCGTTGCAACATGTTAGCCTCCATGTCAAATGTGCTCCAATCTAAACACGAGCATATGGCCGTTGCATATGACATTAGCTCTTTATTGGCCACCATGTTCACTGACAAACGCCAGCCCGTGAGGTAGGATGTTCTTAGAGCGATCATGAATACTAAGATGGCTGAGGGAGTATTAGTCAAAGAGTATATGCTCAAGATAATTACCGGTTTCAAAGAAGCAGAAGTCCTGAGTGCCACTATTAATCCTGAGAGCTAGGTGGACATGGTCCTTAAGACTTTGTCGGACTTCTTTTCTCAATTCAAGTTGAATTACAACATGGACAAGTTAGAGATGACTCTACTTAAGCTGATGAAGGAGCTCTAAGTAGCGGAGAAAGTTATGAGGCCTGAGTCTAAGGCCTTGGTTACTAGGTTTTTTTCTTTAAAGATTGGGCCCAAGTCTAGAAAGTTCAAGAAGAAAAAAGGAAAACTAGTGGCCCAACCCAATAAGCCCAAAAGGAAGCGCTTCAAATGTGGCAAAAAGAGATACTGGAAAAAAAGAGTGTCCAAATCTTTGGGCCAAGAAATTCCCCATTGGTATTGCATATTACTTGGAATCTATTACAATGGTTGGATTATCATCCACTTGGATTGTTGACTATTGAGCCATTGACTATATCTGTAACTCCTTGTAGGGGTTTAAGAAGATAAGGAGACTCGGGAAAGACGAGCATGGTCTCCATGTGGAAAATGGAGCACGAGTATGGGCTCGAGTAGTGGGAGATCTAGAACTATATTTTGATTGTAATAAAATAATTTTGTTGAAGGAATTTTATATGTACCTGGTTTCAAATAAAATTTGATTTCTATTGCAAAATTTATTAATCATGGTTATTCTATTTCTTTCCATTCTGGTATTTCTATTAGTAGATATGGAAATATTTTATGTACTGGGCATATATATGGAAATTTATTCTTCATAAATCCTATTAACAATTAACCAAACAATACTTTAAGTGAATCTTTAAATAGGAAAAGAAAGACCAATGTCAATGACTTATATCTATGACATCTAAGATTTGGTCATATTAACTCAACTAGGATTCAGAAGCCAATCCATTACGGGCTTTTAGGTTCATTGAGATTGGAAAGTTGGCCTCAGTGTGAATCTTGCCTAATGGGGAAGATGACCAAAAGGTCTTTTATCCAAAAGGCAAAAAGAGCCAAGGAAATACTGAGTTTAGTGCACACTGATGTGTGTGGTCCCCTATTCAAACTAGTAAGAGGAGGTTTTGGGTATTTCATCATATTCATAGATGATTGTACAATATTTGGTTATGTTTACTGATATGTACGAATTTGGGTATAAAAATTATATAAAAATAAACACATTCCCAATCAAGTTTAAATTAAAACGTTAACACCAAATTACACATATGAGCAAGCGTACTCATCATTAAGCATAGCATAGGGTTTAAAACGAGTATTGATCCTTAAGGAACAAGTATGCATTAATCACTTTTCTTTTATTGTTTAACCGATTCAATAAAGTGAAAAAGAATAAAAAGAAAAAGAAAATAAAATAAAAGAATGTATACATGTCTGTTAGTGTTGTGCCTTAGAGGTAATCACTTGTACATTATATATAACACATTTTATTTTAATAAAAAAGCATTATTTATCTTACAGTTTCTTTTGTTTACTTTAAATAATATAACTGTTCGATAAAGTCCCTAGTACAACACTGTGTTAAGGAAATCATGATAGAGATCATGATATGAGATTCCTACTACATTGGATGGTGTTAGTACTTAAATAGTCCCTAGTCATAGTATTAATGAGACATGACATCATTAATGCTAAGACTAGCATGTGTTAGACTTCCTGATTTGATCAGGCGGTGGTTCTCATAACCGTGAGTATTGACATACTCAAAGATAACACATGAATGCTTGTTAATGGAACAAGTTCATTAGATGACCTAGCTTTGAGATAATCACATGGATAACTATTTAGTGCCAGTGATATAATCTTAATATAGCAAATGTTCAAGTATTCTTAGACTTGAGATCTCTAGAGTACTTTGTTTGCTGAGTTTTGTACTTTGATTCCAATCTCCAGAGCTCGATCGAGGGCCGTCTATGGGATGGATATTGGGTACATTGTGAGGTAAACGAAAGTAGTTGAGAGGGTCAATAAAGGATTCACCACTCCTAATAGTAGGGGCAAATATCTCACGGCCACTTGTAGGAATTACTACATGGAAAGTCCTTGGCCAAGGCGATTGTGTGAAACCCCAGTCAAAATCAACCTTAGAGTAAGGGGGTTGGGATGCATAACATACTTTACTGCATGATTAAATATATTTTTATTTGATTTTATGTGCCTTGGATTCGAGTTCTAATGTCTTGGAGGCTTGTTGGAGAATATTGAGTGAGAAGGGCAAAATGGTAATTTTTGCCTGAGGTGAAAATAGGGAGATAGCTTGAGGATTGAATAGGAAATAAATTGCCAGTGAAAATAACAACAAGAGTTGTTGTGGTTTAGTGGTTAGAGTTTTGGAATTAATACTTGAGGTCATGGGTTCAAATTCCATCATAGGAGCTTTAGCTTGGTTAAATTTTATTTTTGCTTGAGAAGTAATAAATTCGGCCTTAGTGGTATTTGGAGTAGGGTAGAGATGTTGTCCTATGGGTGGTATGATAGGAGTCTTCGAATCCTACTCATTTGTTCTATTCGAATTTCCTAAGAGGAATTCATTTTTCCTTGATCTTTAATTTTTCCTTAGTTCTCAACTCATGAGGTTGAGCAAGTTGTTCTAGCCATTTTCTTTCCAGAAATTTCAGTAAAGTGCTGTGGCTTTGTAAGATCAAAATGTCTTAGTGAAGGACTTCTTATGGTACGAAAATGTGAAAGAGTTGTGGGAGATTTCAAGAGGAAAATTCCTTTAGTGAGCTTGTTGAAAATTCACTCTAAGTAGTTCATCTTCCTTCTTGGAATGGACTGAAATTTTCCAGCTTATTGTACCCTTAAGTGTCGAGTTTCTTAGCTAACATTCCCTCCCAAATGCTGCCAGAAAAATGGTCTTTTGGATCAGCTTGCAATCTGAATTCTTTAGCCATTTTCGGACTGCTCAAAGCTGGAGCAAAACCAGGAAAAATTCCTATACAAATTGCAACTTTGAGAGTCCAAAACCAAGCTGTTTTCTTCCAGATTTTGTTGAGCACTTTAGCCAAGTTTTTCCTCCATGAAGAAGGCTAGAAACCAGCCTTGAACACCCCTGAAATTCCCCTTCAAACTCGCTGCAAGATGGCTGGAAAATGGCAGCCGAAAAAGCTGTCCAGAAATTCCAGCCTAGCGAAATTCTGTGTAGTCCAAATTGTCCAGCTTTATTTCCTAATCTTCCTCCAGCCGAAACAACATCATTATTCTACATAAACCTTCCTTAAACCTCTAGTAACTGAGCTCCATTTTTCCCTTAAGCTTCTGCACGAAATTCAGATATGGCTGCCCGAAAATCTCTCCAACAAATCCCTGCAATTATGCTTGATTGATTACCAAAATTTTCAACCACCATAGTTTAGCAACTTTCCATAATGTATCCCTCAAATAACTAGACTTCTTCTTCACCATTATGCTCCCTATTTTCGACCACCATAAGCTTCCTTAAGCCAGTATTAATCCCATCGAAATTCTGCTCAAAGCAGTCAGCCATGATAGACTTCCAAAACTCTCCAACAATCAAGATATTCTAGGATATTTAGTTTTCAAATTTACTTTCTAAAAATATTCTTCAAGGATTTTAACAACTAACCTTTCCTTTTCCCTTCCAAATCAGAGAATCATCTTCCTAAACCCTACAGAAATTCGGCCAGCCCTAGTTTTCACAGAATTTCGGCAGCTGCAAACTACAATCTCACAAATTCCTTCAACCTTTAAGAACACACACACTACACTAAGAACACCTACTTCTTCCTTTCACCTAATACCCCTCCAAACCACTTCAAACCTTCTCTAAAATCTCCAAATTTGACCTACTCACTGTCGTGAGTCCATCAACACCATTTTTAACATCAAACTCCACAAATCAACTCGCTACTTCGGATCAAAACCAGAAAATTTTGTGAAGGTTCAAGAACACCTTCAAGGTAGGTTTGTTCTAACAACTTCATCTTCTCCCATCTTGATCTCTAGTGAGAATATATGTGAATAGACATGCTAATGGTCTCTCTCTTTCTCTCTCTCTCTCTCTCTCTCTCTCTCTCATGGCCGAAACTCCCTCTCTTGGCCGAATGGCTTCTTCCTCCATGGCCATGCTCCCTCCACCTTCCTTGGACGATTTTAGGCATCTAGGAGTTGAGATCCATTCTAAACTCCTTCAAGGCATCCCTCAATCAAGTAAGTCCCTTCAATCTTTCTTTTAAATTCTAGATTCATGTCTCTAGGATGATGTTGATAGTATGTGGATTGTGATAGGATTTGGGTATGCATTGTAAAGATTGAAGCATGAATATATGTATGATTGTGAAGGAGATGGGATTTATGCATGGAAGGATTATATTGTTTGATTGAATGATGATTTTGGGTTTGATGCATGTTTCCATATCATAGGTAGTATTTGTGATGAAGTATGCTAGAGATTATGTCACCATTGGTGATTAGGACTTATATTCATGTTGGATTATTGAAGCCATGGCCATATCTATGCTAGTAGATGTTAGATCATGTCTTGATAAATTGAGATCTATGCTTGTATGCATGATTTGGATGAATTGATGAGTTGAATGGTTGTATATGTTCATGATTGTGAGTAACTTTGGAATTATGATCATGATCTAGTTGTCCCTAAGCAAATTTTTATTTCATGAATAAAATATTTAGTAATATAATTTTGATAGTGATTTCGAAAAACCCTAGGAAGGGTGGATTTGGAATATTATATTTATATAAAGAAAAATTTAGTCAAATAAATAATAGTTTTAATAGAAAAATAAAATATATAGATATTTTATAAAACAATGAGATCAACTAAAGCCTTTTATGGAAATAATCATGATTAGTAAAATACTTATTTCTATAAATTTAATTATCATCTTTTAATCAAAACATATTAAAACTTATTTATTATTTTTCAAGCAAGATTTATTAAAATTCATTTTCAACTAACTTTAGTTATCAATTATTTTCTAACAACTAAATTATTAATAAATCATTAACAAATAAACTCTAAATTTTTCTTAGCAAGTTTTAAACCTTTAACTTATTAGTACCTATTTCCCAAAACATTAATTATTTTAAATATCAAATTATCCTTAGCCTATAAACCTATTTATTTATTGAGTGGCCTTAAAGGTTGGGACACTAGGATTATGATAGTAGTAAGTTGAGTTGTTTTAAAATTGAGGAAGTGGATTGTGGCTTGAAATTGATTGTGTTTTGTATTTGCCTATGTGTGGTTAGGTCAGCTGTTGGAGACCTTTTATTTGTGAGCAAGAGTTAGGTAAGCTCTTGCATAAAACCTGATTGATGTGAAATGTTTTCTTTATGGCAAGCCAAATGTAGAGTGTATGGACACTCATTTATGTAAAGGCAATTGAGGGTTGAACTCTCTCTTATTTCAAACATTTGATTTTAAAAATCAAAGAGCAGATTTACCAAACTCAAACTCTTTCTAAAGCTGATTTTTACAAGGACTTTGGAAACCCTCAAAATGCCATTTTCATGTGGAACAATGTTTTGTTCATTTTATCCCAAGTGAAAAACGTCGTTGAGTACTCAATAAGGGTGGACTACTAGGACTAGTCCTTGAGGAGTTAGGGTAAGTCTCTCAGTAGGTGGCCACCTCTGAGGGGTGAGTCCTTCCCGGATAGGACGTCAGTCCAGTGGATCGTGCCGGTTTGAACTAACAGTGTTCTTTTCAGTCAAGTGACTGTGTTTTGCCGGAATGGACACCCGGTTGTTGTTTGGGTATAAAGAAGGAGGAGTATCTTGCCCAGTAGGCTGATCACCTACTTTTGTCAGTCTGCACAAAGTGTGACATTCTGACTGGCGGTATACACAAAGTGTGGCATACTGACCATCCGGTTGTGGGGCCCAACGTGTGGTAACCCATAATCCTTTCTTATGAGTGGTTGATTTTATTGATCATGTATGGCTAGACAAGTTAAAACGCCATTCTTGCTTTTGACTAATGTTTATTGCTTGCCAATATTTCTCTTATAAAGATTTCGCACTTTGCATCCATGAACTGCTTTCACTAAACACTCAAAGCACACACGGACTTACTGAGATTTCTGTCTCATCACCTTTTTACCATGATTTCAGGCCGATCCTGCTGTGGGGGATGAGTAGCTAGTGTAATCTGCCTGGGAAGAGATTGTTATCGTTTATTTCTATGTATTGCTTTGGGGAGTCGAGAGTGGATAATTTTATTTATGGTTTTGTTTTGGGAATTCATGGATTTATTCTTGGAGTATTTTGGGATGTAATAAAATTTTAAGTTAAAGTATTGTTTTATTCCGCTATTTTATTTATGTGACCTAGTTATAAAGACCCCTTATCCTTTGGACGGGGCGACATCCCCGGCCCTGGCGGGCCTAGGTAGCGGGGTGTTACAGATTGTTTATTGGAAACAGTTTCAATTGATACACATCTAGAGTAGTGGGTTCCTGGTACAAGTACTATTGTATTCGGGCCAGAATTAATTCTGGAGGGAGTTGGCACTAATTTCGTACTCCAAATCGAATGAGATATTATATGGTGAAAGGAGTTAATTGCACTGAAATTTGTTATTGAAGGGTTCATGTTAAGCCACTTGGTTTTCTGGACTCTTGGGTGGTCATGCTGTGTTGCCAGATACCGCTCATAATCTGAAAATATGAGTTTATTAATTGATGAATTAATAAACCAATCTTGATTAGAATTAATAGGATTAATTCTAATTAATTATGGATTATTAATCTCAAAGACGTTTGGATTAATTCATGTTCACTACCAATTGACTAGGAAACTTAATAGGTCACACACAATGGAGGATTATATACTCAAGATGTTATTTGATAACACAATGGGGTTAATTAAGAGAAAGAGAAGTTGTTGTGGACAAATTATAATTAGTTATAATTTGTTCTCCAAGTTGTAATTGTAAGAACTTGACATTTCCAATTACAATTAGGGAATTCTAATAAGATTAGAATTCTTAGTTTTGGAAGGAATTTTCGTGTGACATATATTATGAGTCACACGAAACCTTAGCTGTGGGATGAACACACAAAAACAATAGCCACGATCATCTCTCTTCTCTCTCTCTCGATTGTTCTTGTAAATCAACCCTAGCTGCCTTCTTTTTCTGCTAGCATAGGAAACTTTAGTGCTTGAGTATTCCTCTGTATGGATTACTATTAGAGATAATCACACACTGTGATTATAGTGGTTAGACGTCTAACTCTCGTGGAGTTTGCACAAGAGGATTGCTAGATCGCGCCTCGACTTGAAGAAGAATTTTTTTATTCTTCGAACGATCACCCAAAGGTAAAAGCTGTTACCTTTATTATCATTATATCTTGTTTTCCACATATAGACGAGTCTTAGGAGGGTATCTTATTTTATTTTCCATTACACCGTATAGGATATGAGCCTGAGATACCCAACAGTGGTATCAGAGCCATGCTATGTGTGTTCTACGGATATTATTTTGGCATGAAAAACTGTTTTCATGCATTCGTGTTTGTCTTTGTTCGCTGTGAAAATCATTTTCACGCGAGTCAAAATTGTTTTGAGCTTCGTTGGTTGGGTCTGTAGCACAATATGATTGTGTTAAAGTCATAGCGTATTTCGAAAGATGCTTTCTTTAGGTGCTGAGAATTTTCTGCAGAAAAACGTTTTCAAGAGCATGGTTGTTGCTTTCCGTTTCATCCTAATTTTCTATTTTGATTTTGTTTAAACTAACAAATTGGTTGTTGTTTTGAGTTTCAAAATAGAAAATACTGTTGAGAATTGTTCTCACTGAAAATTTACAGAAGAAGAAAGCACCAGAAATTGTTTTTGGAATTTTTTGAAAAATCGCCGCCATTGTTTCAGAATACAGGCGGCGCCGGCTCCGACTCCAGGCCGGCACTGGTTCCATTCTGTTCTCGATGTCTAGAAATCATTTTTGGAAGAGAAAAATTTTTGAAAACCAAAACAGAGCTGGCACCAGCTCTGGCTTCCAAATCGGTGCCGGTTATGCTTTGTTTTTCACGATCCAACTGTTTAAATTTTTTTTTTTTTGGAATGGAATTTTGAAAGGAAAAACCTCATTTGATGAGAGACGGGACCCGAAAGCATTTTCTCAAAATTAGTTTTGAGACAATCAATTTTGTTCTTCAAAATAATGATTTTGAAAATCTAAAATTGATGTATTCTCTAAAATGGTGATTTTAAAATTTGTTTTATTTTTCCAAAATAGTGATTTTGGAATAATAAAAGTATATGTTTATTTTGTTTAAGAATAGTTAATGGCATGGTAGATGACTATGGATTAAAACCAATTATATCTGTTCATGCATTTTACAGTTTTAGTTTTTATGAAATAGGGCCTGCGTGTCCTGCCTTCTCTAGAATTCTTATGTAATTCTCTTCTTATCTAACTCCCATCGAATGTAACTTGAGGTTTTCTCTTTTTAGGAAATTATATAATTAGTTTACATAGGTTAGATAGGAATAGAATTATTTTTAATTTTGGAGATGGCAACCAAAACAAGGCGAGAAAGTAAGACCTTCTACTTAAATCATGCATGAACATATAAGATTAACTATATTAATTTCTTTTATGGCTCAAAGAAATTAATTTAGGAAAAGTCCATAACCATACTACGTAATCGCTTTATTACCATGATCATCAATTATGTGATTTATTAATTTTTATGCATGTCATTCAAAGAAATCACTAAAAGTAACAAATCCCTCAATTAATATTAAACCTAATTCATTTCGTTAATATAGTAAGAATGAGAGTCCTTTTTTGAGACCAGGTTGTCAGGCAAACCCAAGCCTACTTGACATTAGGCATGTTCAAGCTATGGAGTTAAATTCCTTTGGAATTAAATTTCTGATTAATGGGTCGGATTTAACTAAATTCTTTATCCCAGTTGGGCAAATTGAAGCATAAAGAAATTTAGAGAAAAAGTTAGGGTAGCCCAAAAGGTTTTAAGATTAAAAGTTGTTAATCACCCAATGATCTGGTAGTTACATACGGTGTAATTAGTATTGGATACCTACCAATGAACTTAAGGGTAGCTTATTGGGCAAACCTAAGGTTATTTTTGAGGAATTTGGATACCAGTCTACTAGGAAAGCTTCCAACGAGCTTTCCCAAATCAATAGTGGGGCTATTGGTTTCAGTAAAATAGTGGAGTAAAAATGCGCTTAATTAAAGTCCTAATTATTTGCATATCATATGCATATACAAGTAGCTAATGCTCTCTATCTTTACATCTGAGTCACTTGCATCATTTCAACAAACTTGAACTTACGTAGCATCTTGAAAATCAACAAGTTAACCGAATCAAACTATCTTGACTGGTATAGAAATTTAAGAATCGTTCTTAAATCGAAAAAGTTGCTCTACGTGCTAGATACTCCTATTCCACCACCACCAGCCTAAGATGCTCATGCTGTCTATAAGAGGCACAAGGAGGATAGTGATACAACATCATGTATTATGCTGGCATCTATGACTCCTGAGTTACAAAAATAGCACGAGTATATGGATGCTCAATCGATCATTTTATATCTTCGAGAGTTGTTTGATGCCCAAGCCAGAACTGAGAGATATGAGATCTCAAAGCAACTATTCCATTGCAAAATAGTAGAGGGTTCTTTGTGGCCATTCATGGGCTGAAGATGTTGGGCTTGATAGAGAAGCTTGGATCTCTCGGGTTTGCAATAGATCATGACTTAAGTATTGACTTAATTCTACAATCTTTATCTAATAGTTTCTCACAATTTGTGATTAACTATCAGATGAATAAGATTGAGTCCACTATTCCTTAGTTGATCAATCCTCTCAAAACTACGGAGTCCTCTATGAAGAAGGTTTCTAATGTAGTTTTAATGGTAAAATGTTCTTCTAAGAAGAAAGTTCAAAAGAAGAAGAAGGCTCCCATAAAGCCCAAAGGTGGTGTAAAGAAGGAAGCAGTTACCAAGGGCCTATGCCATCATTGTGGAAAGATAGGCCACTGGAGAAGCAACTGCAAAGCCTACTTGGAGACCATTAAGGACAAGAAGCAGAATGAGAAGCTTACAAGCACTTTTACTTCTTTTTCAGGTATGTTTATGATTGAGATAAATACTGCATTTAGAAATGAGATATGGGTATTAGATACTAGATGTGAATCTCATTTGTGCAATAACTTGTAGGGACTAAAGAGCAATATAAGGTTAGATAAAGGTGATGTGGACCTACGTACTGCAAATGGGGCAAAGGTTGCTACACTTGCTGTGGGGACATATGAGCTGAACCTGCCTTCGGGATTAATTCTAGAACTGTAAAACTATTATTATGTACTAGTTTTAATGAAAAATATTATCTCAATTGCGTGTTTAGACTTATGTGGATTTCATTTAATATTTAAGAATAAATGTTGTTCTTTTCTTTGAATGATATTTACTATGGTTTAGCAACTTTGGTTAATGGTTTATATGCTCTAGACTTGGATAACCCAATTCTCAATATAAACAATAAGAAACCTAAAATAGATAACTCTAACACTTCTTACTTATGGCATTGTCATTTGTGCCATTTAAACGAAAATCGTGTATCTAGGTTACACATGCTTGGTGACTTAGGGTCATTTGATTATGAATCATATGACACATGCGAATATTGTTTACTAGGCAAAATGACTAAAACTCATTTTCTAGAAAAAGGAGAACGGGCCAAGGAGTTATTAGAACTCATACATTTTGATGTATGTGGCCCAATATCAATATAAGCAAGAGGAGGTTATAACTATTTCATAACCTTTATCGATGATTTCTCATGATACGGATATTTGTATTTAATAAAATACAAATCTAAGGCCTTTGAAAGGTTCAAAGACTTTAAAAATGAAATAGAGAAACAACTTGGCAAAAGTATAAAGACTCTAAGATTTGATCGAGGAGGGGAATACTTGAGTCAAGAGTTTCTGAGTTATCTTAGAGATAATGAGATATTATCTCAATGGACTCCACCACATACACCTCAATATAACAGTGTATCTGAGAGAAGGAATCGAACCCTTCTAGACATGGTACGGACCATGATGGCTTCTGCAGACCTACCAAAATCGTTTTTGGGGTATACACTAGAGACTTCTATTTATATACTAAACAAAGTTCCAACAAAATCGGTTGATAATATCCCATTTGAGATGTTCTTTGGTAAGAAACCAATGTTATCTCACTTGCGAGTATGGGGTTGTCCTACCTTTGTCAAAAGGCCATAGTCAGACAAATTTGATAATAAGTCTGACAAGTGTTTGTTTGTGGAATATCAGAAAGAATATTTCGGATATTACTTTTACCTACCCTCCGAAAACAAATTATTTGTTTCGAAACATGCCGTCTTCTTAGAGAATGAGCACATGCTCAGAGGGGACAGTGGGAGTAAGATTGAATTTAGTGAAGTTCATGAAGATCAAACAAACGAGGATCAATCGTCTAACTCCACATTTATTGAGAGAATAAATGAACCTTCTAATACATAAGAACTTCGTAGATCTAATAGAATACGTGTGGCACCTGAGAGATATGAATTTCTCATTAGTGACCACAATGACGTATTGCTCATAGATGAAGATAAGCCTACTACCTACAAGGATATTCTGAATAAGATAATATTGAGAAAAATTTTCATTTTGCCGCCTCTCGTCAAATGGGAATTTTCCATTTTCAAAATTCTATTCCAATTTTTTTTTTAAACAGCTGGAATGTGCAAAACAAAGTATAACCAGCACCGGTTTGGAAGCCAGAGCTGGCGCCGGCTCTGTTCTGGTTTCCAAAATTTTTTTCTCTTCCAAAAACGATTTCTGGACATCACGAATAGAACGGAACTAGTGCCAGTTTGGAGGCCAGAGCCGGCAACGGCTGTAGTTAAGAAGTGGCGGCGATTTTTAGAAAAATTTTCTAGAAACAATTTCTGGTACCCTAATCTTCTGCAGAATTTTAGTGAGAACAATTCTCAACAGAATTTTCTGTTTTGAAGCTCAAAACAACAACCAATTTGTTAGTTTAGACAAAATAAAACAGAAAATCAAATTCACAAGATGAAATGGAGGGCAACTACCATGTTTAAGAAAACGTTTTTCTGCAGAAAATTTTCAGCACATAAAGAAAGCACATTTCAAAATATGCTATAACTTTTACACAATCATATTATGTTACGGACCCAACCTACAAAGCTCGAAACAATTTCGACTCGAGTGAAAACGATTTTCACAGTGAACAAAGACAAGAATGAATACATGAAAATAGTTTTTTATGCTAAAACAATGTCCGTAGACCACATATAGCATGGCTTTGATACCACTGTTGGGTATCTCAAGCTCGTATCCTATACGGCGCAGCAGAAAATAAACGAGATACCATCTCAGGACCCTTCTATGTGTGGCAAACAAGATATAAAGATAATAAAGGTAACAGCTTTTTACCTTTGTTTGATCGTCCGAAGAACAAAATTTCTTCTTCAAGTTGAGACGCGATCCAGCAATCTTCTTGTGCAAACTCCTTGTGGGTTGAACTTCTAACCACTATAATCATAGTGTGTGATTATCTATAACAATAATCCACACAGAGAAATACTCAACCACCAAAATTTCCTGTGCGAGCAGAAAAAGATGGCGGCTAGGGCTTCTCCACGTTTTCAGCAAAACGAGAGAGAGAGAGAGAGAGAGAGAGAGAGAGAGAGAGAGAGAGAGAGAGAGAGAGAGAGAGAGAGAGAGAGAGAGAGAGAGAGAGAGAGAGAGAGAGAGAGGGAGAAGATCGTGTGTTTTGTGTCTCCTATTTTCATGTGAATCACACTTGAATTAGGGTTTCGAGCATATCCAATATATGTTCCAAAATCTACTGAAAAACTGAAATTCTAAAACAATTAGAATTTCCTAATTGTAATTGGAAACATCAAGTTCCCACAATTACAACTTGGACCACAAATTATAACTAATTATAATTTGTCCACAACAACTTCTCTTTTTCGCAATTAACCCCTCTAAGTTATCAAATAACATCTTGAGTATATAATCCTCTATTGTGTATGTCCTATTAGGTTTCTTAGTCAATTGGTAGTGAACATGAATTAATCCAAAGGTCTTTAAGATTAATAATCCATAATTAATTAAAATTAATCTTATTAATTCTAATCAGGATTGGTTTATTAATTCATCAATTAATTCTAATTAGGATTGGTTTATTAATTCATCAATTAATAAACCCATATTCCCAGATCATGAGCAGTATCTAGCAACACATAATGACCACCTAAGAGTCTAGGAAGTCAAGTGGCTTGACATGGACCCTTCAATAACAAACTTCAGTGCAATTAACTCCTTTCACCATACAAAATCTCATTCGATTTGGAGTACAAAATTAGTGCCAACTCCCTCCAGAATTAATTCTGGCCCGAATATAATAGTACTTGTACCAGGAACCCACTACTCTAGATGTGTATAAATTGGAACTGTTTCCAATACACAATCACCTTGGCCAAGGACTTTCCGAAGCTATAACACCCCACTACCTAAGCCCAACAAGGCCGAGGATGTCGCCCCATCCAAAGGACAAGGGGTCTTTATAACTAGGGCACACAATCAAAATAAAATAATACTTCAAAAATTAAAACTTATTACAATCTAAAAATTCAAGACAAATCCAAAAATAACAATTGTTCACTCTCAACTCCCAAAGCATTACATAAAAATAAATAACGGAATATCTTCCAAGGTAGGCAATAACTAGCTACTCATCCCCACAGCAGGATCGACTTGAAATCATAGTAAAAAAGGGTGATGAGATAAAAATCTCAATAAACCCGTGTGTGCTTTGAGTGTTCAGTGGAAGCAGTTCATGAATGTAGGGTATAAGAACTTCATAAGAAAAAGACTGGCAAACAATAAATAAAGTTCAAAAGTTAGAGTGGCGTTTTGGCTTTTCCAACCATAGAGGTACAATAAAATCAACCACTCGAAAGGGCAGCCATGGGTTACCACACGTTGGGCCCCATAACCATACAACGGTCAGAATGCCACACTTTGTACAGACTGACAAAAAAGGTAGGTGATTGACTTATCGGGTAAGATTCTCCTCCTTCTCTACACCCAAACAAAATCGATTGTCCACTCCGGCAACACACAGTCCGCATGACTGAAACTACTAGCTCGAACCGGCATGATTAAGTAGTGCTGACGTTTCTCTAAGTTGAGTTTATCTTCTGGAGGTGGCCTCTTGCCAGAAGACTCACTCTTGCTTTTCAAAACTAGTACTATTAGCCTACCCTTATTGAGTACTCAACGTAGTTCATTCCATTTAGGAGAAAACTGATAAAACATAGCTTTACTTAAAAATGGAAAGTAACGGTTTCCAATGTCTTTGTCAAAATCGGTTTTAGAAACAGTTTAATGTTTGAATAAAATTGCTTGTTGATTTTCAAATGATTGGTTTGACCGAAACAAGAGAGGAAACAGTCCCTAATTTCTTTTACCAAATCAGTGTTCACAAACTTCGGGTTTAGCTTGTCATAGTAACTTTTTGCAACAAACAAGTTCTATGCAAGAGCTTACCTGATCCTTTGTTCGAGATAAAATAAAGATTTCCAAAAGTTAACCTAACCCCGTCTGGGGTAAACACAATTAAACTCAAGCCAAAATTCACTTTCATAAATAATCCTAACTCAACTTACTACAATTATAACCCTAATGTCCCAAGCTTTAAGGCTAGATAATAAATAAAGGGTTTGTAAAATAAATCTAGCTTGATATTAAAATAACTAGGGTTTGTGAATTAGATATTAATAAGTTGAAGGTTTAAATCTTGCTATAAATAAATTAGGATTTATTTGATTAAGGGTCCTAGGCCCTAGATAATATTATTTAAAATAAAAATCTATTAATAATTAATTGATAGAAAATAATTGGTAACTAAAATTAGTTGTAAGTAAATTTTAATAGGTTTTGATTAAAAGATAATAAATAAATTTTAATAGTATTTATGAATATAACACTTTCAAAATTAATACTTTACCTATTATGATTATTTATATAAAAAGCTTTATTTGATATTATTATTTTATATAATATCCACATATTTTATTTCTTTAATAAAAGCTATCATTTATTTGACTAAAATATCATTATTTTATATAAGAGTCCAAATCCACATTTTCCTAGGGTTTTCGAAATTATTAGAAAAAATTATTGTATTAATCATTTTATTGATAAAATAAAATTAGCTTAGGGACAACAAAGTCATGATCATAATTCCTATGGCTAACCATAATCATGAACATACACTTTACACCAATCAACAAAATATCCAAATCATGAATAAAACATAGATCCAAATCTACCAAGAGATGATCCAAATTCTACTAATATAAACATAATCATGGCCTTAACAAGAATACATTAACATAAACCCTATTCACCAAAGGTGACATAATCTCTAACATGCTTGATCATTCATACTACTCACGACATGAAGACATGCAACAAACCCTAAAACACCATACATTCAACCAAGACAAATCAACTCATGCATCAATCCCATCTTCATCATACAAACACATTCATTCTCATGCTTCAATCCCAACTCCATCACAAAACACATGGTCAACCTCCAAATATATCCCATCCTCATCCAACTACATCCAAGAGACATGAATCTAGGATTTAAAGAGAAGATGGAAGAAGCTTACTTGAATGATGACTACGTTGAAGTCGATCCAAGAAAATCCTCTCGCTAAGGATGCTTGATCCATCCAATGAGAAGAAGAAACATGGCCATGGTGGAAGTAACCATTCAGCCGAGAGAGAGAGAGAGAGAGAGAGAAAGAGAAATAGAAAGAGAAAAAGAGAGTTCATTAGTATATACTCATCAAGGTCGAAGATGGAAGAAGATGAAGGTGATTGTTCATGCTTACCTTGAAGGTGTTCTTGAGCTTTCAAGAAAATTCTGGTTTTTTATCCAAAAGTGAGACTTTGATTTCAGTGTTTGATGTTAAAAATTGCAGGAATGGATTCATGAGAATGAATAGGTATAATCTGGAGTTTTTGGAGAAGATTGAAGTGGTTTTGAGTGGCCTTAGGCATGAGAATGGTAGTAGGTGTTCTTGGAGGTTTTGAGAGAATAGAGAGATTGAATGGAGGCTGGCCAAAATTCTGTGTGGAAAGGGTGGCCGAATTGCTTGAATGGTTTTTGGTAATTGGATTTTCAGATTTGAGAGGAAAAGGAAAGCTGGTTGTTTGAAATTCAAAGAGAATAATTTAGGGAATATTTTGTGGTGGCAAATATGGTAAGTAGATCTTTGATGGTGGAGGTCTTTTGGGAAGCTATAATGTCGACTGGATTGCTGGAATTCTACTAAGATGAATGTTGTTTGATGGAGCTTTAGGGTGGCTGAAATATGGTGTACAATAGTGAAGGAGTTTTCTGGTTGTTTGAGGTTTAATTCATGGAAGGTTGATGAAATAAATTGTTGGAATTTTGGACTTCAATCAATGGTTTGATTGGAGTAATTGATGGAGAGATTTTAGGAGCAGCCATGGAGCTGTTTTTCAAGCAGAACAATGGTGAGGATGTTGGAGTTCAGTTCATGGCTGATCAAGGTGAGTTCGTACAGAAAATGATTGAAGTTTCAGACAAGGGTGAAGAAGGAACAAAGATGAAAATTCTGATCAGGTTTTTTGCAAGGCTTACTGGAATTTCTGGGCTGATTTTTCTGCCATATTTCAGTCAGCTTGCAGAAGGTTTGAAGGGCTATTGGAGGGTCCTTTAAGGCTGGTTTCCAACCTTCTTTATGGAGGAAAAACAAGGTTGAATTATTGGTTGAAAAACTGAAAGAAACAGCTTGGTCTTTCGGGCTGTTGAGCTGCGAACTACCCAGGATTTTTTTCCTGGTTTGCATAGCTCTTGAGCAGTCTAGTTTTGGTTGGAATTTTCAGCCTTCAAGCTGAGTGAAATGGCCATTTTCCTAGCAGCATTTGAGAGGAAAAATATGGCTGAAATTTTTGACAATTGGACTGATCAAGAAGCTGGAAAAATTTCAGATTACTACATGAAGAAGATAAACACACATAAGTTGGAGTTTGAAGGTTCAACTATGGAGATTAATTCTCTTGGGAACCTTCCACAACTCCTCCCCATTTTCGGTCAAGAAGATACCTCACACTTAGATATTTTTGAACCTTCAAAGCCACAGAACTTTGCTGGAATTTTCTGAAAACAAAATTGGTTTAGATAAATTAAACAACCTAATGGATTAAGAAGTAAGGAAAGCTAGAGATCAAGAAGGGTATGAACCCCTTAGAAATTTTTGCAGGGCATAAGAGTAGGATTAAGACATTCCTTTCATGTCTCCCCTAGGACAACATTCCTACTCCTCTCTAAGACATGCAAGGGCCGAAAATAGCCTTCCTAAACAAAAATAAAATTTAATTATGCTAAAACTCAAATGATGGAATTTGAACTCAAGACCTCAAGAATTAATTCCAAAACTCTAACCACTAAACCACAACAACTCTTGTTCTTATTTTCTATCCCAAATATATATTTTTTTATTTAATCCTCAAGCTATCTCCCTATTTCCTCCTCAAGAAAATTACCATTTTCCCTTCTTACTCACTAAGCTCAAATAAGCTATCTAGACTACAAATCACATATCTAAAGCACATATAATCAAGCAAAAATATATTTATGCATGCGAAAAAATATGATATGTATCCCGACCCCCTTACTCTAGAGTTGGTTTTAGTTGGGGTTTCACACAAGCAAACGCTTAAGTATAGGGGAAAGTAATATGACTAAAATGTATCGATATTTTTCTAATTATTTGAGGTGATTTTGTGATGTTTTTAGTATAATAGCTAGTTAATTCCCTTACAATTTGATATTTTACCTATAGACAGATTTTCTATGTTTCTGTGCAGAAACTCGAGATTCTAGTGCAAAAACGTTCACTAACAGAGTTGAACCGCCACTATCCCAGTGTAGGTGAACTTGCCCTGGCTCAAATCTGGAATAATATAGCAAAATAGGGGGAAAACAGAGGAACCAGGGGAATTCCTGAGTGCACCTGGCACCGACCTAGTCGAAATGACCAAGCGCCAGCTCTAATTGGTTAAGACGGTTTTGAAGTCCGATTATGTGTAGAATTGGAAGATATCAAGAATTCGTTTTAGTATTTACTTTATACTCGGACCAGAAGTCTTGAAGAACGTTTTTGACATCTTAAAAAACTATAAATACACATGAATTTCAAGGATAAAAGGGAGAGAGATACAAGAAAAGTGGATACAAAGATCAAGAAGAAGAATCACTCATTAAAAAGAGAATCCACCAAGAATAGGATTATTGTCCAATGAGGGATTTCAATTCAAGAGGAAGAGGGCTTGTCTATGAGTTCTTTCTTTTTCCTATGTTTTTTTTTCTTGAATGATGATAGATTAATGTTTCAATTGTATTTAGATGTTGTTCTTGAATTCATGATGTTGTATTAACTTTAGTTTTTAAATCAACTAGTTATTTGGTTACTTGATTTGTTTGGTTGAATTGATTGAATTTTATTTCTTTCTAATAAACTTGAAAAACGAAGTTAGGAATGAGTTCAATTTAATTGATTTCATATTAATTGATTTCATATTTCAAATGAAGCTAGATTGGAAAGAAGGTTAAGAACAAAAACTCAATTAATTCAAAAATTGATTGATTTCACCTAGAATATAGTGCTATTGGATAATTTCTTATTTATATCACCTAAAATATAGGGGTATTTGTTAAGACTAAGTTTAATGCATCTTTTGAATAAAACTGGTGAGATAGAATATATCCATTAAGTTACTTAGAATATAAGGAATCTGGATTGAAAAAGAAATGATTCTAAGTTATTCTTTCATAATGCTAGAATAATAATTAATTGAGATATTTGCTAGTCAATCAATGTTATGTCTTTAGTAATTTATGTCTATATACATGACTCATTTCCTATATATTGTGTCAACTTATTTTATTTTATTTTTAATCAATTTTATTAATAGAGTAAACAATATATGAAAAAGTGACTAGTGTATACTTGTTCCTTGAAGATCGATACTCTTTAATTCAATATACTATGCTTAATGATGAGTATACTTGCTCATATGTGTAATTTGTGGATTGATGTTTACATTAAAACTTGATTGGGAATGGATTTTAAATTGCATGATTTTTATAACCCAAATTTGAACACATCACTAAACCCGAAAAGGGGTGGGGATGTCGCCTCATCCTTAGGACAAGGAGTTTTTATAACTAGATAAAGAGAAAACTAAAAAAAAAAAAAAAAAAACTAGGTTCAAAACTTATTACAACTTGATCAATATTTATACATGTTCAAAACTTATCACAACTTGATCAATATTTATACAAGTTTCAAGATAATCATATAAAAATCCTCAAAAGCAAATACATCTAATCAGTAAAATAAAATCTTCATTTTTTAGGCAAGCTCACCCTTTAAAGTAGGATATTTCTAAAATCATGATACAAAGCATGCGAGAATTACTTCCCAATAAGTCATGTGTATGCTCTTGAAAAATTTACAGGTTGCTTCATATATGCAGCTTTGAACAATTTATTCGAAAAGTTTTTGAGTCATAACCAAGAGTTTTGAATATAGAGTGGTACTTTATAGCTTTATCTCAAACGAAAATGTACATTTAGGAACAAAATAAACCATCCTAAAAAAAAGATGAATATGAAACCCTACATCATAGCCAAGGCTAAAAAACCTTACATCATGACCATGTACTGTGAAACCCTACATTAATATATAAGTAGGTGATCAGCCCACTAGGTGAAATACTCCTTTATCTCTACATCCTAACTTATCGGTTGTTCACTTTAGAGAAAAGTCCAATTGGACTAAGTTACTAGCTCAAACCAGCTTGACTAACCAGTACTGACACCTTATCCAGAAAGAATTCATCTTCCAGAGAAAGCCTCCACTAAAAGACTTACCCTGCCCTTCTAAGACTAATACTAGCTAGCTTACCCTTATTGAGTACTCTACATTTGCCTATTCTATTATAGTACTTCATTGTTCCAAAAATGCAATCATGGCTTAGAGGGTTTTTGGACTAAAACATGTATTTTAGAAAACCAAATTTCCTTTTATTTAGAAAGCCTTCACTTGGTTGGAAAATTTACATTTAATTAAAAGAAGAAACCATCCACAATTACATCTCATACAAATAAATATCCTTTACAATAGAAGTACATTTTGACATGCAATGCACATTTGAATGATGTGTTTGAATTTGGGTATAAAAATCATATAAAAATAAGCACATTCCCAATTAAGTTTAAATTAAAACGTTAACCCCAAATTACACATATGAGCAAACGTACTCATCATTAAGCATAGCATAGGCTTCAAACGAGTGTCGATCCTCAAGGAACAAGTATGCATTAATCACTTTTCTTTCATTATTTAACCAACTTAATAAAGTGAAAAAGAAACAAAAAGGAAAATAAAATAAAATAAAAGAATATATGCATGTCAAGGATGGAGAATTATGTAACTCAAACCATTATTTTGACAAACATGACATTGAAGTACCCAATCATTATCATAACTAATTAATCTCTTGGCATCATGAAGGATTAAAATAGATTTACTTCTTTGGTCAATCTATGAAATCACTATATTCAAGATAAATTAGCATCACATGGTCAGTCTCAACTAATTCACCCAAAAGATGCATTAAACACAATTCTTGATTAAATTTTCGTGGTCTTGGCAAACTTAAAACATGAAGCTAACCAATGAATCCTTGGTTTCGGTAAACATCAATTAACCTTTAATTACCTAATTTTTAGAAATTAACCCTTTTAGTCCATCAAGTTAATAGACAACAAATATAAAATTAATGAATTAAAACCACCATCAACCCCTATGGTCAAGTTAATGGAAAGAAATAACCAATTAATCTCGTAATCAGCACAAGTAATTAAATATCAAGAATAACAATCAATTAATCAAAAGATCAAAGTAACTCTAAAAATCATGAATACCAAAAACAATGTTAAATTATAATAAAACAATTAATACATCATTGCTCAAGAAAAAGAAAATAAAGTAAAAGAAAACACTCATAGACAAGCCTCATTCTTCTTCTTTCGTAAACTCTCTTGTACAATCCTCCTTGATTTGAAGAATTCCTCCTTGATTTTGAGTGATTTTCTATTTTGATCCGTCAATTCCCCCCTTTAATCTTATGTTTTCCCTCTATTTATAGGCTTTAGAAGTGCCTAAATTCGTTGTTGTAGGGTTTTTGGTTGACTAGAAGTAGGAAAATACTAAAACTCTATAATTTGCCAAAAAATGCGCACAAAAATCGAGACACCGCCTCAACACCAGTGCACAGCCAGCGCCGCCTGTCCTGCCTAGGGCCAGCGCCGGTTGTGGCCTGTTCTTTTGTTCGTTCGCCGATTTTTCTTAATTTTTGCACCAACCCTTCCAGAGTATAGCCAGCACTGGTTCGGTTTGGTTCAACTCCGTTTCACCAATTTTTCATCATTTCGAAGTGCGTGTTAGTAGCACGTGGCTGGCACCAATTCCCCTGTCCTGGCCGGCGCCGCCTCTACTCTGTTTAGTGATGTTTTTGTCTTATTTTACCCCTAAAATCTGAAATAATGCACAAAATACATTTCTAAGGGTAAAATCTCAAATATGAAGGAATATGACCAGTTATTGAACAAAATATATCACAAAATAACCTCAAATAACTAGGAAATATATGACTAATTTAGGACCTATCATTGAGCAATAAACAAATTTCATTCAAGGCCTTACATGATTCTCTTCCTTCATAAATAAAAGTTTCTAGTTTACCTTAATCAAAAGAGCTTAGCCTCATTTACAGAAAATATAACAATTTATTACAATTTACCCAATAATTCTAACATCATAAAGGTATAAATATATATTGACTCTTCATGACATCCAAATAACATCACAATTCCTATGAAGGACTTATAATGACATTATCACTTAAAACAAACAGTTCAAATTCCATCAAGAATAGAACTACAACATAGCTACCCTTTTCCTACAAAAATGTATACATATCTGACATGTAATCATAACTTTCGTTTCATGAAAACCACATCATATATACAAATCAAAATGATCATGGCTCAAATAAGTATCATATCTTAAAAGAATCATATAATTCTAAATGAATAACTCCCAACATAAAAAATAACATCTTACAATGTAAACACATACAATGGTTTCACTCACTCAATTATAACATAAGAAATCTTCTTCTTAAGCATAAACAAATTAACGTAATAGCATTAACATATAAGCATGCTTTAATCATATCAACTCATCTTATAGCCTCAAGGCAAATTCAATATACATCTCATATAATGTAGCACAACATCTTCTATTTAAAAATCACCAATATCAAAAATTCATAAATATCACACACACACACACACACACACATATATATATATATATATATATATATATATATATATATATATATATATCTCCAATCATACATCACTTCTTCCAATATCAACACACCAAATCACCAAAAAAATATCCTCCATACTATCCATCCCAAACCATCATCTAAACATAATTCTTACATAATTTGAGTTTATAAGTTTAATAAAGTCAAAGAGTTCAAGGACAAGAATTACTTGTTTGAATTGCTTGTGGTTAGTGCTGAGTATTGTTTGAGAGCCTTTGAGTGCTTCAAGATTCCAACTTTAATCCCATTTGATTATTCCATTCGAATTAACAGAAGATATAGAGAAGAGTTAAGAAAAACATTAGACCATTAGTTTTGGTCTAAACAAAAATAAATAAGAGAAAGAGAAAGAGAGAAAAATTGATATTAGAGTACCTTCTAATTCATGAAGAAAATGTTCTTGAATTAGTCTTGAGGAAGGAGATGGATTTGTTCTTTGAGAGAGTTCAAGTGTGTGAGAGATGAGTTGAGAGTGTTCTTGGTTATTTTATTTGATTTGGAGGAGTTTGCAATGTTTGAGAGGGTTGGGGGTTTGAAGATTGCCTAATATGTGTTCTTGGTATTTTTTGGGAGTCTAGAGAGAAAAGTAGTGCAAGATAGAAATGCCTGAGAGTGTTTAATGGGGTTGGTGACTGAATAGTAATGCTTAACGTAGTTTATGTCTTGGTTGGTTCAATTTGGAGAGATTCCAGGAATGAATTAGGGCAGATTGAATTTTGAAAATTCAAATGAATATATAGAGGAAAATGGAGTGATAGGGTAACAATGGTGGCCGAGAAGGAAAAGTGTAGAAGATAAATGAGTTAATGAAAAGAGCAAAGAAGAAAGACTACTCAGTTTTGTAGAGTACAAAGAAGACTATAAAGTCTTTTTGTTTAGCTCAGTTATGGCAGATATGGACTAATTGAATGGTAGGGAAGTTCTTTAGATTTGTTGTGATTTAGAATTTGAATTTCAAAAGATTATATTTAAAAAGCTATGGTAGAAAGTTAAGAGTGTTTTGAGGTCATTTAATGGTGGTTAGTTGGGTTGAAATGGAAGAAGGAATAAGAAGAAAACATCTTCAGTGAACAACAGGCCAAGGGCTTGTTGAAGCTGATCCATGGCTTTGATTTTATGTGTAATAGTCAGTCCTTGGTTTTGGAGAAGAGGCAGCCAGTCCTTGGCTACTTATAGCCAGCCAATGGCTTGCTAATTCCTAGTTTAGTTTAAAGAAAAGAAATAGAAGTTTGTTCGATTGCTTGATGAATTCGAGAGCTTTAAGAAAAAAAAAAAAATCAAAAATCAGTTGCTATAATAATGCTCAAGAGCTGAAATAGATTCCTTGGACTTCAAATTTCAAATTCAAAGAGATTTCAGTTAAGAGAATATAAGAGGAAAAGAAGGTGTTTCCATGGAGATTGCTTTGGCTATCAAGAAGGAAAGAAAGGGTAAGATAACAAAATTCCAATTTCAAAGGCGTGGTTAAAGAAAATGAGTGATTCACACTTGAATGGTGCCTAAATGATTTATTGAACAAGAAGAAAGTAAATACTAAATGTATATGGCCTTGTTGTCTGGAAACCAATTATGGCTAATAGGAGTAGTTGTTTCACTCGGTTTTGTTCAACAAAGGAGCAACATGAAGAGTGAAGAAGAAGGCCGAAAGAAATGGTCCATCCAGAAGTTGGACGGTAAGACTTTAGATGGTCTTATGTTCAGAAATGAGTAAGGTAAAAGAAGAGTGCTGTGTGCTAAACTAAAGGGAAGATTCTTAGGAGAAAATCAATGCACTCAAATTTAAAGAATTCCAGATTTTTCAAACCATGTTACTCAAAATTTTAAGAGAATTCTTTCCCTATCCTTCTTCTAGTTTTTAGGCCACTATAGTTCAAACAAAGCTGCATGTTATTTTCTTTTAACGATAACCATCATACTTGGTATTTTAAGAGATAAGCTGAATGTAGGATGATTCAATTTAAAATGAAAGTTAAATTTAAAAAAGGTTAAGACATGAGCATGAGACTAAGGAGTTTAAGTTTGAATTAAAATCTTCTTAGGACATCAAAACGCCATTCTGAAATCCAAGGAATGTAAGAAACTTTTTAAGTAGCTACTAAAAAGGTATCCATTGGTCAAAAGGGATAAAGATTCAAAATTTGCTCACGGTGGGATTTGAACTCATGTTATAAAGAATTATTCACTAAGCTCTACTCATTTAACCACAATAATTTTTGTTCATACTCTCTAAATTAATGTGGTACACACCAAAATTCATAGTTACTTGTATTTTTCTATATTAAATATCATGCATTAATGTCCTTCTTCATTCTTGGTAAAATTCCTAATTTCTCAAACATTCATCAAGCACCAATAATCCACATAAAGTACATAAAAATAAATTATGACAAATGCATGCTTATATGATATTCTATGAAATGCAAACCTTTCCCCTATTCTAAGGGTAGTTATAGGTGGGGTTTTATAAGTCCTCAATGCCATTCACATTTCAAGGTGGAACATTACAATAGTAGTCCATCAAGGAATAGCTCAATACATTTCCAAAATTCCATTTCTATTTAAAAAACATATATATTTCTCATCTCGATGATGCTTTAAGAATCATAAAATCTCTCAAAAATACAAATATAATCATATCAATTGTTCCATTCTAAAATTTACAAAAAGCAAAACATTTCATTCTTATAAATCACCTTGTAAGAGGTAGTGATAATTGGAACCAACAATTTCAAAGTTCATGCTATGGCTCTCCCAAACATTTGCATGATTGAAAATTCACAATTTGATTATCATTAACAGTACGAATAATCAATGCATGGCTCCCAACTCATAGATATCAACTTTAGGAAGGTTTTGCCAAAGATAGGTCATGCATAAAACAATTCTTGTACAAAAGGACTTACAACTCTTTCTTCAAAATCATACATTAAAATCAAATTGTGTTCATAAAATAGTTCCTATGGATGTAAAGACTTATATATCAAATTTAGAGAAGTTTCCAAAGCATCATATGTCAAAAACATTTCATGCAGTGCACAAACTTACAATTTCCCAAGGTGCAAGGCCTCAAATTGACCTAAGTGTTGGAATGTATGCCTAAAATGTACTGTGTATCTCTGTATTTTGGAAATTAAAAAGTATTTTCTTCATTAATGGTTGTTTCTTTATATATATTTGCACATTAAATGTCTAAATGTATTAATAAGTAATTGATGCATAAATTTTGGGTGTATAAAAATCATCAAATTTAAATCTATCTCTTAGTCAAGTTTTAATTAAAACATTAATCCCAAAATATACATACAAGGAGGTATACTCATCGCAAGTATAGTATAGGGAATTAACAAGTATCGATCCTTAAAGGAAAAAGTATACATTAATCACTTTTCATTCATTGTTTAATCGACCAAAGAAAGTGAGAAAATAAGAAAAAGAAAAATAAAGAAATATATACAACTTAAGGATGTAGGAATATGCAATTTAAACAATTATCCTAGAAAACATGATAATGAACCAACTAGCAATTATCTCAACTAATTATCATTTTGGCATCATGAAGGAATATAAAGTAAAATCCAATTGTTTTTCAAGTCATGAATCTACTTAGATAAATTCCAATTCATTTTCCAATCTATAGAATTACTATTTTTTTGATTAATATTAACAGGTTTGCCAATCAATATAACATAACCAAAAAATGCATTATGCTCAATTCTTTGTAAATATGAAATTAGCTAATGACCATTTGTCCAATGTGAAATCAACTAATTTTTTATCACTTAATCCTATAATCTTAACTTAATCATCCAAGTCCATTAAGATTTAACAATTCCGAAATCAATGTAATGAAATTCCTAACATCATTTTTCCAAGTCAATTAGAAGAACTCGCATCAATAACACAAGCAATCAAATACTAAAGATGAGAAAGAATTGATCAAATAACTAAATTAATATAAAATCATAAATCCCAAAATAATGTTAAATTACAATAAAAACATTGAATGCATCATTGTTTAAGAGCAAGAAAACAAAGATAAAAGAAAGCACTTATAGACAAGCCTCTTTCTTCTCCCTTGAAGACTCTCTTGACCATCCTTGATTTGGTAAATTCCTCCTTCAATGAGTGATTGGAAATTTAGCTCTCGGATCCACCTCCACACCTTTATTCCTTGTGTTTTCTCTTGCTTTTATAGGCCTCTTAGATGCTAAATTCATAATTTGGGAAGTCTTGGCTGGGTAGGATTCGAAAAATATCAAAATCATTGAAAATTTTTTAAATATGTGTATAGGATTTTTGCCTTCCAAAATGGACCTGGTGCCGGGTCCAGTCGACCCACCTGGCACCAGGTTTATGAAACCCCACCTAAAGCCAACCCTAGAGTAAGGGGGATGAGATGCATATAATGTCATCATGTATAAAATATACCTTTTTGAATGGTTTTATATGCCTTAGAATTGTGGTTTATAGGTTAAATGATTTATTTATGCTTGATGAGTAGAAATGGTAAAAATGTAATATTACTTGAGGTCAAAATAGGAAGATGGCTTGAAGTTTAGATAAGAAGAATATTTGGTTGAGAAAATAAGAATAAGACTTAGTATGGTTAAGTAGTTAGAGCTTTGTGAATTAATCTCTAAGGTTTTGAGTTCAAATCCCATCACTTAAGTTTTATTCATATTTATCTTAGCTATGTTTGAATTTTCGTTTTCTTACATTCCTTAAAGATAGGAATGTTGTCTTAAGGAAGACATGATGGTAATGTCTTGACCATGGGGTCTTGTCCTAAAAGGAATCCTAGAAGAATTCTTGTCCCCTTTTATTTTGCTAGTCTTGTCCTAACACTTTTGAAATTTAAACTACCCTTAATTCATTAATCCATTTTTTAATCATAAAAATTCCGAGATAAATCCCTAGCTTAGAATTCAAAAATCAGCTCTTGTGGGATAGATATGGCCGAAAGTGAGGAGGGAAATTAGGTAGGATTTCCAAGGAAAAGAAAACACCATAGCTATTCCTTCAAACTTCATCTTCATCTTGTTCATGTTTTGGTAAGAAAAATTTGGAAAATTTTCCAGATTTCCTTCAAGGCTGTTTTTGAAAATTTCAGCCAGCTTTCCTACCCAATTTCTACAAGATAACCAGCCATTTTATGTGAGAATGAAGGCTGGAAATTCAGTGAATTTTCGGAACTATACAAACAGTCCAAACCGGAATTTCATTTCGCAAACTAGCCACATTAAACATGGAATTTGATGCCACCGTTACAACATGTGAACAGCTGGAACTTCCTTTGTTTTTATTCAAGTTGAAGGCTGGAAAACCACCATTAAAAGACCTTCAAACACCCTTAGAATCCAGCTGCAAAATCGTGCCAAAGAGAACCAAAAATTCTGCACCAAAACTATTTTAATTCCAAGTGTTTTCGTAGCTTCAATTCCAGAATTTTCTAGCTTGTCTCTTCAAGGCTAAGGCCGAAATTCTTCATCAAAACCCACTGAAATTCGGACCTTGTACAGCCATGGATTGAACAGCTTGGCTTCCTCACTAACCTTGAATATTAGGACTCCATTATCATATATCAAAAAGCTCCTAAGATCACTCTATCCAAAACTCATTCAAACTTCAAACTAAATTCCAGATTTTGTTCCATTAAAACATTCCTATAGCTAAGTGATAAAACCAGAAAATCCTCTGCCATTATAAGACCATTTTCAGCCAGCCTTAGGTCTGAACAACTCTTCATTCTTTGATTAAAACCTAGCTAATTCAGCCATACACCATTGAAGAACAAGAGACCTTCCAAGAGCAAACTCCATTAACTAATCTTATACCTCAAACAACTCTATCTTTTTCTCCATTTGAATTTCAAAAAAATCTGAAAACCTTCTCTCTCATTCTTGATAGCCAAAAACTCCTTCTACACTAGGCCATTCGGCCATCATAATTCCAGCCACACTCAAAATCCATTTTCTCTCAAACTCTCTTAAAAAACACCAAGAACACACACTTCACATCTTCAAGCCTAAACCAATCCTAAACACCTCCAATCACTTCGAAACACTCTAGATCATCCATATTCAACTTATAATCTTCATTTCTACCCTTTATAACACCGAAACATACAAATTTGAATTTCTAAACGAATTAAACCAACCTTTTTGTTGAAGGTTCAAAGAACACCAAAAGGTAAAATAAAGAACAATCTCTTTGTTCTTCTTCTTCTATTCAATCTCTATCATCCTTCTCTACTCTCTTTCATCTCTCTCTCTCACTCTCTCTTTCTCTCTTAGCCGAAATGGTGATGATCAACCATGGCTACTTTCGGACCACTAAAGGTCATCAAGCACTTGAGGACTTTCACTAACCAAGGGAAATCCTTTATCAAACGAGCATCGATCAAGTATTTATTTTTTTCTTAATCTCCCTTTTTTATTTTTAGAATCAAGACTCCTAAATGTTGATAGGATGATTGAATGGAGTAGCGGTTAAGGATATGTATGTGGGTGAAGGGGATGGAGTAGGACATGAGTGTTGGAATAAATGATTATAGATTTTGCTTTTGAATCATTATAAGTTCATCATGATTAAAGGAATTTATGGATGTTTTAATACATGTTAGATATTATGATACCATTATTGATTAGGCCTTTATGTTCTTATTTTTCAATAAAGCCATAGATGAGGATATGCCTAGTAGAAGATCATCCATGTTTAGACTATCTTTATGGATAGATTAGCATGTATTATGTGAAAATATGTTCATGGATCTTCTCTAACAATTGGAAATTATTGTAAGAACTATTTTTATTAATCCTAGAATTATTTTTAACATTATTGTTATTAATTTAATTAGAATTATTATTCAATTTAATCTATAAATTCAAAAAACCATTAAGTAGGTTTGAAATAGAGTATTATATAAAATATTATTATTTTATGAGCTAAATAAATAAAATATTTTATAAAAATAAATAATAAGATATTGTAATTAATTAATATCAAATGACCTTTGTAAACTATATTAATTAGCCTTACTAAAGCTTTTATCTATATCCATAAATATTATTTATATTAAAATTTATTTATCATTTATTAATTAAAAATTAAGTATAATTCATTTGTTATTAATTTTAATGGTTATTTATTAACTATTAATTATTAATTAAAAATTAAGTGTAATTTACTATTTATAATAATACTATTTAAATATTGCTAATTACCAATATTATTTAGGATTTATTAGTATTCCTACTTTAACACTAATTTTATTTGTTAGCAATATTACTCATTATTTATTATTTGAAACTATAACTTATTATTATTTATTTTATAACACCCATTTATTTTAATTTATCAAGCGAGTTTTATTTTATAAAATACTTTATCAACTAGTATTAAAGCCTAAGACATTTTGGTCATGGTTAGTTATGGTTGTGACTAGTTGAGCTAGGAATTATTTATTTAAGGCAAATATGGTTTGGATATTGTCTTATACCTTGTGTTTACCCCAAATGGGGTTAGGTTGACATTGGAAGACTTTTGAACTCGAGAAGAGCAAAAGATCAGGTAAGTTCCTGTATGAAACCATTTGAAGACCAAAGTTATTGTGGCAAGTCAAACTCAATGTATACGAGTATTTGTACTATAAAAGCAATTATGGATAATTTCTTTTGTTTCAGTCAAGCAAACCAATTGAAATTAAACAAACAATTTTACACAAAACGCTAAACCTTTCCTAAAAAACTTAACTTTGGCAAGAATTTTGAAAACCATAATTGCTATTTTCAAGTGAATCATGGTATGATCTTTTTCCTCCCAAATGGGACAAATAACGTTGAGTACTAAATAAGGGTAGACTACTAGGATTAGTCTTTGAAGGGTTAGGGTAAGTCTCTCAGTAGGTGGCCACCTCTAAGGGGTGAATCTTTCCCAGATAGGATACCAGTCCTATAGGTCATACCAGTCCAAGCTAGTAAGTTCAATCAAGTGGATTGTGTGTTTCCGGAGTGGACAACCGGTAAGTTTAGATGTAGAGTTGGAGGAGTATCTCACCCGGTAGGTCGTACACCTACCTTGTGTTAGTATGAACAAAGTGTGGCATTTTAATCGTTATATTGTCTTGATGCACAAAGTGTGGTGCTTTGGCTATCTTTTTTGAGTGGTTATATTTATTGTGCACATGTATGTTTTGGAAAGCAAAACACTACTCTTCATTTATGAAATTTATTTTAGGCTTGCCAGCACTTTCTTTTATGAAAATTTCACAACTTGCATACATGAACTGTTGTACCTGAAACATTCAAAGCACACACGGGCTTACTAAGATTTTTGTCTCACCACATTTTATACCATGTTTTCAGGTCAGTCCTGCTGTGAAGGTTATTAACTAGAGAATTACCTATGTTAGAAGACTCATTGTTATTTTCCCTATGTATTTCATTTGAGAGACTATAGCAGACATTTATTATTTTGAACTTGTTCATGTATTGCTTGGGTTGTAATAAGTTTAATTTTGAATTATTTCTTTCATTTATTTTGTGTGTCCTAGTTATAAAGAATCCTTATCTTGTGGATGGGGCAACATCCCCAGCCCTAATGGGGGCATAGGTAGTGGGGTGTTACAAGGTCTGTTCTGTTCTTCCACTAAGTTTTGCTCCGTTTTTGCTGTTTGACCAGAATGGGTGCCTAGTCCCTTGGCTGGGACTGGCGCCAGGTGCATTCTGGAATTGTTTACTTTTCGCTCGAAATTAACTTAAATAAGCACAAATTTTCCAAAAATACTTTTTACAAGTAAATGTCAAATAGGAAGGAATATGCCTAGTTATTACAACAAATGTATCTCAAAATAACCTCAAATAACTAGGAAAATAATAGTGATTTTAGCCCTTATCAGTAATCTATGCAATTGGGTCATGCTTTCTCAAGAAAGTATAGATGATGGACTACTAACACATAAGCGAAAAATTATTCTTGATCAATTCATGAAGTTGGGCACTTTATCAGGGTTTAGATTCTCACGCCAATAGTGTAAGTGTTTTTGAAATACGTAGATTACTTTGTCGCTGCTACTGTATAGACGAGTACTCTAAGACTCTAAGACTTGAGTATAAGTTGGTAGTTTGGTGAAGTAGGACTTGTGTACTTTGATATATCATAGGTAAGGTTTTATCGTAAGGCCAATAACCTTATACGTTAGGTGTATGACTCTAATTAATTAAGACAAACTTATACAATAGAGTTTCTACGCTTCATTTTCTGAAGACATCACCCCCTTGTGATTGTTTAGGATAATCTGAATAATCCAAGACTATGGGAAACATGACTAAATATGTATGCTTTTGGGTAACTCCCTGATATCAGTGAATACATACTAGAAGTCATGGATTACTGAGCTAGTTATCAAAGGATAGTAGATATCATTGAGAAAGGTATTTGTACAAATTTCTTCTCACTAATGGGTGTTACGTAAAAAGATATTTTCATCATTACACATATAGGTCGAAGACACTGCACTTGAAATGTTATTTTTGGGGTCAATATTTTCATATGGTGATAAATGGAATATTTAAAATGATAAAATACAGCTATTTGTTTGCAGGAGTATTTAGTCATTTTAGTAGCCAAGAATAATGTGTTTTAAAGTCCCCAAGTAAGTCAAGTAACCTTAGTAAATTTATTTGCAATATGGGCTTATTGTGTGAATTTATTATTGGAAAAATTATTCTAAGAGTCTAATTAATTATTTATTTAGACTAGAATAATTAATTGGACTAATTTAATTTAATTAATTTATTAATTACTTATTTGGGTAATTTTATATTGGGCTCAAGTGGATCAATTAATTAATATAAGAGGTATTTAATTAGTCTTAGTCTAATTAATTTAAAACACTGGCCCATCAGGGCTAATAGTAGGGGCTACAGGTTTATTTGGAAACATGAGGTAGCTGCTACACTTCAGGAAAAAAGGAAACAAAAAGGATATAGGAAAGTATGGTTTTAGTTGGTGGTGTCTAATGCATACTAATGGGAAATCACATTTTTCCGGACACTGAACAACTAGAAAAATAGCTTTCGAGAGCCATCGCTTTTTCTTGGCCCTTGTTGTTGTTGTTGTTCTTCTTTTTTTTTTTTCCTATAGCTCTCCCAATTTCTTCTAATTAGTTCATCTTGTATTCTACTTTCACCAGTCGTAGTCCATCGGAGGTTTGACAATACTCTAGAAGGCCAAGAGCTAGTAAACGTAGTACGTGTTAGATGCAAAAGAGCTGACAGTTAACTGGAATTCCCGTGGAGCAAGTGTACGTTCCAACATAAGAAGCTCCTTCGAACTCGAATCCTACACCGATTATTCAACCTAAGTGTCCCAAAAGTACGTATTCCTAAACTTTGGCTAAGAAAAATTTTAAATTTGCAATCTTCCTATGCATTTTTATTTTCCTGCGATTCTTCACTAAGGAAAAGATAGATAGCCCCAACTTAGTTTTGCGATCCTCAACCTCCTATATCTTCTACTTCTACCACAAATAATTCAAGTGTTAGCTCTTGTATCAATTCTCAAAGTGTAACTCAACCCTAATCATATTCCTACTTAGCTATGTTAATAACTTACACTCATAAATACTCAACCCTTAATCACATGTTCCTAACCACAAATCAACATAAGTGTCTTCAAGTAAGAATCATACAATATATGAGAACATCAATCAAACAACCTCATAAATTCAAACAACATATAAACATTCAAAGAGTTTCCTTCATGAAATTTTATTTTCAAGGGTAAGCGAATTTTATAACCAATTTCTAGCAAGTATAGATTTCAATTTAAGGATCAAAATAACTTTACTTCCCACAATGTTTCCAAAATAAAAAAAAAATCACTATTGAGTCTTGGATCAAAATCGATACCAAGAGTAATCAAAATACTAAGATTAATACTAAAAATTATCAAATAATTGATAAAAAATACCTTGTTTATTTTACACTTCCCCAAAATATTAAAATCAATTCACCAAATCCCCAAATTTTTTTATGGTACAAGGCTAAATAAGTAAACATTTGATTTATAACAAAATCCCCAACAAATCTTTGCTCAACCGTAATTAGAGAATTCTGTTTTAATTCATCAAATAGGGCAGCAAATAGAATGTCCTTTTGACCAAGCAAATGAACTTAAATTTGTCTCAAACATTCAAGTCTAAAATTTCAACATATATGCTAAGACTTCAAAGTTAAAGTCCCTTCAAAATTGTGCACAAAAATTGATCATTTAAAAGCCTCGATACAGTGTATTATCATAAACAAGAATTGAACAACTTTTGCGTCGTTGTTTTCAAAAATTTTCTACCATTTACTCTCAATGTTCCAAGCTGTAATTCTTATGCAAAAAACTTCCTTTAACATCAAAGAATCATTTCAAGTAAGGCCCTAACATAATTCAATCCTCATTTCTAGACTATGAAATTGATATGCTTTACACAAAAATTTTCCAGCTAGCAGAGTAATTTTCCAAATAGCATAAAGTTAAGTTCTTTATATGATTTTCAAACAAAATTGACTTCCTCACACTCATAAAGCATCATATAAACTCAGTACATTAAACCCTTACAAGAACCCTACAAAATTCGTACTTAATTTAATCATATATCCAACGTGAAACAAATTCCAGCAAGAGTACTCTATTTTGTTTGGTAAATATAATGCTCAATTAACCTCAAATATCATGAAATCAGCACATTATAATATATACCTGTAGTAAAACATCTTGAAATTGAATTCCCTTCAAAATCCCGTTCAAATCATATCAAAAGATTAAAGTTTTTGAAACTAGAAAAATTCCAGCACAAGATATAGCATTTTGCCACTAGGAAATTGAAGTAGAAAATGGAGTTCTTAAAGATTTTGTTAAAAGGCATTGAAAACAACAAGATAAAGCTTTCTTCTTCAACAATCTAAGCTACGGCTCTTAGTGGATTAAATGAAAAATCAAAGAAATGAGGGAGAGGAAGGGATATCGACCAAAGGGGAGAGAGGAGTAGAGAGAGGATTTGTTTTTATGGTAATTTGCTTAGGGAAAATGGGGTGGCTGAATAGGGTAGCGAGGCTAAAGATTTTGAGAGTTTCTTAGGTAAGAAGTAAAATAAATTATTAAGATTAAATTCCTTGGGAAAGTGTTGGAAATATGCCCTTAAAAAAAAAGTAAAGATATATTAAAAAAAAATTATATTCATATTCTTCATACATGAAGGTCTAAATATGTTAGTAAGCCATCTACGTGTTGGGTCGTGCTTCACAGTAAGGTGTAGATTATGGCTACTTACCATACAAATAAATAGATTCTTCATCGATTAATGAAGTTGGGTACTTTATCAAGGTTTAGATCATTACACTATAATTTCCAAATGGAAAATGGTTTACACTAATAGTGCAAGTGTATTTTGAATATGTAGAACTGGACCATGCGATAGTAGTATTTATAAAAGTACTATAATAAATAAAGATTGGACTATTACTGCTACTACATGGACAACTACTCTTTAATTTGAGCACAAGTTGGCGGTCTGGTGTAGCTAGATGTATATGCTTTGATATGCTATAAGTGAGATTAACCTATATCTTAATCATATATCTTTTTTTTTTTTTTTAACAAGATGGACTTGTATAATAGAGTTTTTATGCCTTTCTTGATGAAAAAAGTGATCACCCCTATGTGACAATTTAAGATACAACAATAACGACACTAAGCATTAGTCTTAAGAAACTTAGAGTCGACTACATGAATCAATATAAAACTATGTGTGGTCATTCACATGAATTCTCTCCATTCACTTCTTTCTATCTGTTGTCATCCTTTCATCCAAATCTAACAAAGACATATCTCTTCTAATCACCTTTATCCATAACGTCTTAGGATAATCTGTGAAATCCATCATTCAGATATTCTATGAAAATCCAAGGCCTTGGGAAATGACTAAGAGTGTTGCTTTAAGGGTTGTTCCCTTTAGATAAGCAATTATACTCTTAGAGGTCATAGATTATGGACCAAAGGTCAAAAGATAGTAGACATTATTGAGAAAGGTAATATACCAATCAATCTTATTACACTTGTAGGTAAAAAAAAAAACGCCTATACAATATTATCCTCAGGGTTAATATCTTCATATGGTAATGGATGAAGATATTTGAAATACAAAATGCAACTATTTAATTAGCAAGGCATGTTAATCTTTTTAGCATCAAAGGATAATATATCTTTTGGTCCCCAATATAGCTCTAGAAACCTAAATAGTTATTTTAGTCATTGGACAAATTATTCAAATTATTTGAAGAATGAAAGAATTGATTTTATACTAAAAATTCCATTAGGTTAGAATAAATAATTAAGTCCAAGGTTTATTCATGGGCTAGATTAATTAATAAATTCTAGGAGGACTACTTTGATATATGGGCTTGAATAAACAAAGGATTGGCCTAATTATTATATTAGGCTATGCATTTATTATTTTAGGCTTTATATTAAATAAAAGGCTCAGATAAAATATTAAATAAATTGGACTATATTTTTATTTATTTATTATTTTGGGTTTTAATAAAAGATTCAAGATAAATAATAAAAAGGCCCAATTGGTGAAAAGGAACCCTAGCCTATTTTGGTAAAGGTAGTCGGCCTTGAGGATTTATATAATCCTTATGCAAGTTGGCTAGGTTAACCAATGTAAGGATAAGGCACCCTAGCTTCCATGGTTGCTTGCTCTTCTCTTAGTTTCTTTCTCAAAAAAATTATCCTAATCTACTTGTAATAGTAATTTAATTTATGAGATTGAGATAATACCTTTGAGATAAAAACCCTTTAGCATTGTATGCATTTTATGTGCATGAGTAGACCTTGGGTAGTACTTCCAGTCACTACAACTTTAGAGGTTACAATTCAGACGAGTTTCGAACAAACTACTGAATAGCATATTCCAATTATTGAGATGGTTTCTTCATATTCCAAGTAAGCATGTGAACTTAAACTCTGATCTAAGTTTTGTTTTCTGCTATGCTTGTGTGATAGTGGATCCTATAAGTGGTATCAGAGCATGGTTAAACATCTAGGGGCATGTTTTAGGCTAATAAGTAGTGGTTCCTTAAAAATCAATTCTTTTGATTTACAGAATCCATATGATTGGTTTCTAAATTATTTGTACACCTCGTGAGTGGAGGTATAGGATCTTGTAATTATTATTTTTCTTTATTTGCTAATTTTTAGTTTTTTTTATAGAATATAATGAGCACCTCACAAGTGAAGGAATAGGTAATCGTAAAAATTATATTTTTGCATAAAATGCTTTTATTTTCCATCAAGATTCGGGTTCTAGTTGGTACCAGTAATGGATTAAAGAAAATGTGCAAAAAAAAAAAAAAGACGAAATGATCAAAATTATAGTTGCCGGAGCTATTTCAGAAAATCCCGTGGTGAACCAAAACCTAGCCGATGCCAGCCACCCTGGCCCAACCAACACCACCTACTGACTGAAGGAATTCCACTTGCTGAGACAAAAGCCAACCAGCACTGACAAAGATAAACCAAGCGGTACCAACTAGTCTCTGATTTGGGCATGATTAGTGTAGTTTTTTTTTTTTTAGGAAACGAATCATACGTGATCTTTATTTTTATGCATAAATTTTATTTATGTCTATAACTAAATTGTATGAAAATAGTAGTTGGAACCACCTTAGGATTAAACAAGATCATCTTTATATATAATATTTAATCTTGACTTATTTGGTCACATAGATTAAAAGAATAGAAAGAGCAGGAAAATAATCTAGTTTATTTTGTACATGCTTTATTCTGTTATTGTGAACAAGGAATAAATTATGTTTCAAGTAAATATGGTAATTTAGACTTTTAAAGTAAGATTTATAATTTATTTTCTTAAAGTAGCTATACCCTTGAGATTAAAAAAATAATAATTTGAATCTAAGAACTTTAAAATTAATTACCTAGATTATTTCTTGGAAAAAAAAGTAAACCCCTTCAAATAAATATTAAGTGGGAGAGGGATTCCAATGGTCCTATGGCTTCTGCTTCATTCAATCTTAAGGATTGTGCAATTTGCTTAAGTCACCCTAGGAGTGGCCCTATATAGGATTTAAGTGATTAAATCAAACTAACTTAATGTATATATAGTATTCATCCAGCCTATGTTAGAGTCTATAATACTAGATTGCCATAGTTCTAACCCGCGTTAGGGCTAATTTCTAGATCATGAGCAAAACAATTGAGTGGTGGGAGGATTATACACTTAACATAGAAAATTATTATTTTTCCCAAGAAGCCATATCAATTTCTTAGAGCCAAAATTTAACATTGTGATAATAGTTTAAGGGTTTATCTATTATCAAGATAAATATTATGTTCACTTTAAATGTATATTTTATGTGAATGGACACGAACTTAAAATTTATTACTCGCAAAATTTAAAGGAATATCTTGTCGAGGTTCTTTTAACCCTTTGGTCATTATTCTTAAAGAGAACAAGTTAACTTGCCTATATTATGTAGACTGAAAAATGAACTTGAACATAGTACATATTTTGGTCTCTCTAGTGTTGGTTAAATGGTCATGTAATCAACATTACACGGCAGAAGATAAATCGAAAATCCATTCCCAGGATCACTTAGATGCAATATTACAGATTAAAGTAAAGGTAAAAAATTATACCTTTAATACTTTGGTGTTGTCACTGCTGTTCAAAATTTTCTTCTCACTCATGGCGTAATCCAGCAATCGTTTAAACAAGTTATCGATCGGTCACAACCACTACAACTCAAGTGTAGAGTTGCCTCCAATAATAATTCACAAAAGGAGCACTCAGTTTTACCGTGAATTACATACTAGTATAATTCACGGTGATTATGGTTTATGAACAAAGAAGAAGAAGAGAGTGATTCTAGAAAATGATTTTTTCCTCTTATTTTTTCATACTATACATAGCATACATATCTGCATAAGTAATCGTGTTCGGTAACCAGAATACTGAGAGAATAAGGATTCTTTAATTTACAAATTAGAATTGTAATTTCCCTTAATTATAATTTTGGTCCACGAATTATAACTAATTATAATTTGACCACAACTTCTTGTTTTAACAATTAACCATGTAATGTTATCAAATAACATCTCGAGTACTTTATCCTTTATTGTGTGTGACCTATTTGGTTTTCTGGCCTATTGGTAGTGAAACATGAATTAATCCAAGCATATTTAAAATTAATAATTCTTAATAATTAGAATTAATTTATTAATTCTAATTAGAATCGATTTATGAATTCTCTAATTAATAAATTCATATTCAGTAGATCATGAGCGGTATCTAGCAATACATTATGATCACCTAAAAGTCCAGAAAGTCAAGTGGTTTGTCATACACCTTTCAATAGCAAACACTAGTGCAATAAACTCCTTTTACCATACAATATCTCATTCGGTTTAAAGTATGGAATTAGTGCCAACTCCCTCCAAAATATTAATTAATTCTTGCCTAAATATTTTAGTACTTGTTCCCTAAATCTATTACTCATCATGTGTATCAATTGGAACTATTTTTAATACACAATTGTCTTGGCCAATGACTTCTTGAATAGTGATTCCTACAAGTGATCACGAGATGTTCGCCTCACTATTAGGAGTAGAAAATTCTTTATTGATCCTCTCAAATATTTTCATTTACTTTACATTGTATCTAATATTACTCATCACGTGTATCCCATTGGCAGTCTTGTAGGGACTCCAAAGATTAGAATCAAAGTACAATGCTTAGCAAAAAAAAGTACCTTGGAGATCCCAAATCTAAAGATACTTGCACATTTGCTATGATGAGATTCTATCACTGACACTAAATAGTTATCCATGTGATTATCTTATAGCTAGGTCATCCAATGTACTTGTTCTAGTAACAAGCATTCACGTGTAACTTTGAGTATCACAATACTCACAGATATAAGAACTACCGCCTGATCAAATAAAAAAGTATAACACGTGCTAGTCTTAACACATTAATGATATCTTATCTCATTAATACTATGACTAGGGATAATTTAAGTATGAATACTATTCAGTATAGTAGGAACCTCACATCATGATCTCTATCATAATTTTCTAAACACAGTGTTGCACTTTGGACTTTAGCTGACAGTTATATTCACACGAAAGTTTAAATAAAACCAACTAAAAGATAAAGAATGCCTTGTATTATTAAATAAATATGCAATATACAGAATACATGTGATTGTCTCTAGAGTATAACACTAACAAACTCCCACTTGCACTAGAGTCAATCATTCATGTATCTAATACCGAATGACTCAATATATCTATCATATTTTTTTTGGGATAGTACTTTAGTAAGTGGGTCAGTTATGATCTCATTAGTGGAAACTTTCTCTATCTTCACATATTGTCTATCTATAATCTCCCGAGTTAGGTGATAGCATCTTAGTATATGTTTGGATCGCTGGTGAGACCGTGGTTCCTTTGTTTAGGCAATAGCTCCATTGTTGTCACAATACAAAGATATTAATTTAGCAATGCTAGGAACCACTCCAAGTTCCATCATGAACTTCTTAATCCAAACTACTTTTTTAGTTGCTTCAGAAATGACTATGTACTAAGCTTCAATCATTGAGTCTGCAATAGTATCTTGTTTGGAACTTTTCTAACTTATTGCCTCTCCACACAATGTAAATATGTAACTAGACTGTGATTTGTAACCATCTTTATCAGATTGAAAACTAGCATCAGTATACCCATTTATTTCCAAATCACCTACTCTATATACCAAGAATACATCATTAGTCCTTCGTAAGTACTTAAGGATGTTCTTCACAGTAGCCCAATGACCCTCACCAGGATTAGATTGGTATCTACTCATCAAACTAAGAGCACAAGATACATCAGGCCTAGTACATATCATAGCATACATGATGGATCTAATTATCGAGGTATATGGAATCCTACTCTTGTGATACCTTTTAACTTGTGACTTTAGAGACATCAACTTTAAAAGAATTGCCCCATGAGACATGGGTAAGAATCCCTTTTTGGATTGATCCATGCTAAACCACTTCAACACTTTGTCTACGTATGTAGACTATGAAAGACCTAGCAACATTTTCAATCTATCCCTATAGTCTTTATTCCAAGAATATAGGTTACTTTTTCAAGGTCTTTCATGGAGAATTTCTTAGACAACCAAACCTTCATTGATTGAAGAACAAGTACATCATTTCCTATTAGCAATTTGTCATCTATATAAAGCAACAAGAAAATGACTGCACTCTTACTAACCTTCTTGTATACATAAGGCTCATCCATGTTTTGAATTAAACAAAACTCTTTGATTATTTCATCAAAATGGATATTCCAACTCCTAAAAGCTTACTTAAGTCCATAACTAGACCTTTGTAGCTTGCACACTTTTGTATTGTCATTATATATGAAATCCTTGGGTTATGTTACATACACTTCCTCAGTTAGGTTTTTGTTTAGGAAAGCTATTTTCATGTCCATTTTACAGACCTCATAGTCATAATGGGCAGCAAGTGCTAGGAGTATTCTTATGAATTTCAGCATAGCAACTGGTGAGAATGATTCATCGTAGTTAATACCATGCTGTTGATGATAACTCTTAGCAACTAGTTGTGCTTTATAGGTAACTACATTACCATCTATGTCAGTTTTCTTCTTGAAAGCCCATTTGCATCCAATAGGTTTGATTCCTTTAGGTGGATCAACCATAGTCCATACTTGGTTGTCATACATGAAATCCATCTCTAACTTCATGACTTCAAGCTATTTGTCAAATTCTGAACTACTTAGAACATCCTTGTGAGTAGTAGGCTCAACTCATTTATGAGCAATACGTCATTGTGGTCACTTATAAGAAATCCATATTTCTCAAGAGCCACATGGATCCTACCCGACCTACAAGATTCTTTTCTAGACAAAGGTTCATCTATTCTCTCAATAGATGTGGGATTAGACAGTTGATCTCTGTTTGTTTGTTCTTCTTAAACTTCACTAAGTTCAATTTTACTTCCACAGTCTCTTTTGAGCATGTGCTCCTTCTCTAAGAAGACCTTCGAAACAAACACTTTATTTTCGGAAGGAAGATGGAAATAATATCCGAATGACTCTTTCAGATATCCAACAAATAAACACTTGTTAGACTTACTCTCAAGTTTATCTGACTGTGGCCTTTTAACAAAGGCAGGGCAACCCCATACTCTCAAGTGAGGTAACTTTACTTTTTTACTAAAGAATAGCTCAAATAGGGTTGTTGAAGGCATAGAAAACGGAAAACACAGGGCACGTAGCGGAAGCGAAGATAAAAAACTGGAAAAATAAAGAACAAGGGAACTCCAAGGCAGAGCCGCCGCAGGCTCTGGCAGTCCTAGCCGGCGCCGGTTAAGCTTTGTACAGGTTCCGATGTTTTAAAATTTTTTACCTCTTTTCCTAGTTCTAATAATTAACTGGACCAGAATGTGTGTCATCGGAGTAAGGACGCTAGTGGAAGCCGCTGGTGCGATTCCTGCAAGCCTCCTACTCCGTCTTTGAATGTAGGTGAACGCCAATCTCTCGATCTTCCAGTATATGGCCTGTCTAAATCCGTTTAGTGAATAACTACAGACTAAGGAACCTTTTTTCTGGAGAGAGAGAGAGAGAGAGGAGAGAGAGAGACGTCTGGCTTTTCACAGAGAAGAAGCCGTCTCAGAGAGTGTATGTTCTTCCAATAACGTTGTTTTCAATCCTCTTATTTAACCTAAATAAAACCCTAGGTTAAACTGGACTGGGCCATTGGACTATTAGTTTAACCTTTTGAGCTTAATTAATTATTCTAATTAGAACCAACCTAATAGCCCAATTAATAATTAATTTTTTCAACCCAAATAAACTAGTCTAATTAATAAGCCTATATTAGTTTAGCCCTAAGTTAATCTTTAATTATTCAAACTGGGCCAAAGCCCTGAATAATTAATTAACCCACTAAACTAATTTTATTAATTCTCTCTCCATGGACCTTTATTTTATTCTAGTCCAATAATTAAATTAGGCTACTTAAATAAAATAAATTCCATTTAATTTAAAATCAATTCCTTAGTCCATATTTAATTAGGACTCACGGTCTATACTGGGGACTAAAAGACACACCGCCTTGGCCACTAAAGTGACCAAAATACATTTGCCATATAAATAGTTGTATTTTGCATTTTAAATATTTTGTAATATCACCATAAGGAAATATTGACTCCAAGAACAGTATTGCGTTAGCAAAATCTCCGACTTACCAGTGTAATGACCAAAATACCCCTCTATACATCACCGTACATTTAAAGAGGAAGAAGTGTACTAACACCTCTCTAAATGACATCTACCATCCTTATGCCTCTAGTCCAATGATCCACGATTTCCTGGATTGTTTTCGCTTTCCAAGGGAGCTACCCTAAAGCAAATATCCAAGTCATGTTTCCCAGGGCCCTGGATATTTAGATCATTCAGATAACCACAAGGGGCGATATAGTATAGAAACTATCTTGTACAAGTCTGTTTTAACTAACTAGTCACACATACCCAACATGCAAGTATATTGGCCCTACGATAGAACCTCAACTATAGCATATCAAAGTATATGCTTCCAGCTTCGTCAGACCACCAACTCATACTTAAGTCGTAGAGTACTAGTCCACGTTGTAGCGGTAGTAGTCTAGGTTTCTACCATATAGTACTTTTAGAAACCATTACTACAAGTCCTGTTCTACGTATTCGAAATACTCTTATGTCATGAAGTGAGTGGACTACTCACTGGCTAAAGGTAAGCCATTCCCCATTTAGAATTCACAACATAATAATCTAGACATGATGAGATTCCCATTCTCATCAATCGGTTAAGAACAAATGTTTATGTGTTAAGTAACCCGTGATCCATACCTTACTATGAAAGACCTCCATTCACATGGACCACTTACTTAAACACAATGGGTCTTTTCCAAATGTAATTGTGCACAAATAAAATTGTAAATTTACAAACAATTTCTGAAATAAATTCTTTTATTAAAACATTCAATTTTTACATCAAAAACCTAGTCTAAGAGGACATACATCCCAACAGTAGTGTACACCATTTTTTACGAAACTCTATTTAGAATATAAACAGAAGTCTCTAGTGCGTATACCCAAAATGATTTGGTAAGTCTATAAAAGCCATCATGGTCCGTACTATGTCTAGAAGGGTTCGATTCTTTCTCTCAGATACACCCTTATGTTGAGGCGTATATGGTGGAGTCCATTGAGATAATATTTCATTATCTCTAAAATAATCTTGAAACTCCTGATTTAAGTATTCACCTCCTCGATCGGATCTTAGAATCTTGATACTTTTCTCAAGTTGTTTCTCTACTTCATTCTTAAAGTCTATAAACTTGTCAAATGCCTCAAATTTGTGTTTCACGAAATACAAATACCCAGGTTACTAGGGCCGTCTAACTCTAACGTAGGTTAGTACAAAGATCAAAGTCCTTATCGAGTACTAAATGTTACCAAAACCAACCCCTTCTGACTGATCAAGCTAGAAGGTTATCTGATCCTGTATGATTGTCAAAACAATCATTTTTGGGGCAAAATAAAAATTTTCAAAATTTGATCCTACTGATTCACAAGTCAGATCATCATTCACATAGGCTCCACAGGGCCAATTAATTCATTCCATAGGCACATCAGGCCAATAAAATAATTTTCAAGATCAAAATGTTATTTTTCAAAAGTCAATCTCATTACGAGAGATCATTTTTCAAAACCATGTCAAAATAGGGTAAAGAGTTATTTTCACACATCAAAATAAGTTTTTAGGAGTATTCGGGTCATCTTGGTCGTACGCGATCACAAAAGTCATTTTCAAGGATATTTGGGTCATTTTACCCATACCCCGATCCAAAAGACTTTTCGAGGGTATTCGGGTCATCTTACCCTTATCTGATTTGAAAAGTATTCACAAGAGTTCCAATAAGGATATTTCGGTCATTTACCGAATACTCGATTCCAATAGTTTTCATAAAACATTCCAATAAGGATATTTGGATCATTTTTCAAATACCCAATTCCAAAAGGAATTCATTTCAAGAAATTCAGAATTCTAATTCCAAAAGAGGATTAAATTCAAAGTTTCAAAACACATTTTCATAAAATGTTCTAATAAGGGCATTCCAGTCAATTTATGACTATTCGATTCTAAAATTTGTCATTTTCAAAAAATCCCAAGTACTTAATCCAAAAATGACTAAATTCACAAAATTCATGCTATAATCATCTGTTAAGATTTCCATGCCAAATATGAAGTTCATTCGAGTAAAAAATGGCATAAAAACAAATCTTGCTCAGATAAACCTTAGACATATTCAGGGATTTCCAAAATGGTATAAAACATAGCATTTCAAGAAAAATAAAGCACACTAGCTTTTAAAAGATTTTAGAAATGTAAGGGACTCATCTTGTATCCTGATTAACTCTTTTCCGTTTATGGTCATTCAATCACCATTTTCAACTTTTCGTTGGCCGTTTACTGATAAACCTACATCAAACATTGTTTTTGGATCAAATCGTGTTTAGCCAAAAATAGCCGATGGTTAGCCGACGTCCCACCGACATTTAGCCGATAGGGCCGACGGTTAAGGAAAATGTTCAATTTTCGTTCACGTCATTTATTCGATTCTTTCGTTTTTCTTTTTTCACATCCTTTCTCGCTTCATATACAAGGGATTCATTTCATATTTTTGATTTATTTCATCCAAAATCACACAATTAATCATCCTTAAGTTCATCCATTTCGAACTCATTTTTCTGGAATTTTACTGCTTGACACATGATTTTGTTTTGCACATAACTTTCAATCCACAACTCTGATTTGGCACTATGATATACCAAAATGACCGTAAGACTCTTAAATTTAATTCTAGCCCTTTTCAGAGTTCTACTTCCCGTGACACGCTACTGGGCAAAAATAGCTCCAATAGTTTTGTTTCAATTCTATTATTCATGCTTTCCATTGTTTTCCTCTAGCCTTTTAGCACATTGGAACTATTAATTCATTCAATTTTCCTTCAAATCATCTTTAATTCTGTGATTTCCATATTCCAATAGCTTACAAGAGTCATGCTTATTTAACACAAATTCACTTCTTTTAATCAAAAGCTAGTATAATTCATTTTTCCAACCAAGTAACTTCCATTTTCAGTCTACTTTAGTCATCATCTCTTCAACCAAAAGCAATCCTTCAAACTACCATGCATATTCAGTTCTTCCTCACACAAAACATTATCCATAAACCTCCTAGGCATCTAGCACACATAAGCATACACAAGATTCATACACAAAGTTTACAAACCCTAACTTTTGATCTAAAATCAAGACATGAAAATTATATTTTTATGTTAAAACTCATACCAAAATAATCAGTGTTATGAGATCTATGACATTAATTCTTGAAGCATAGACTTTTACCTTGTATGTGGGATCTCTTGGCTTGATTTTGCTCCAAGAACACCAAGAACACACACACTTCTTTCTTTCTCTCTCATTTTTCTTTTTCTCCCTATTTTTCTCTAGCTTTTCTTTCCTTTTCTTTCTCTCTTCTTTCTCTATTCCTTATGGATGAATTTCTTGCAGAAATTCAGCTCCTCAACCGCCATTCTTGGTCAAATATTGGCCATTCATTTCTCATTTTCATTAATTGTATGGTGGTTAAAGCATAGGTGTGTTCTAATAAAAAATTTACACACCATTTTACTTATTTTATTCTTCCTCAAAATTTTCCTCCATTTCTTCTTGCATGGCTACCGATTTCTTGGCCAAATTTCAGCTATTCAATCACCTTCTCGTGGTCTAAGTATTGGCCAATCACAATGCACAAGACCTTAATTAAAAGGACCCACAAATATGTGTTCCAATCACAAAAATATATATCATTCTTCATTTATTTTGTAATTCTTTAATTCCACGCATCTTGCATGAATCCTTCATGCAACCTCTCTTAAATTGACACATATCCATGAGCTACCAATAACAAAATGCCACACACACCGTTTTTAACCGCGATTTCCTATTTTCTTCATAGATGACTAAAATCGGGTCCGAAACAAAAAAAATATTTTATCTCATCATTCGACTCCAAAAAATCTATTGAATCCATTGGTAATACTTAAAATTTTCAATTCCTTCTCTATTTGGTCAAATTTGCGATCAAAGCTGTGGGCACGGTTAAAATGACGAAAATGCCCCCAATAACCCGGATAGCATAATTCATGCTAAAACGTACGTGTCATCGCACTGATCAATTTCCATTCTCAGTGTACCCTTAAATTCTTATTTTATAAAAAATAGTAGCCTTCCAAAGATTTAGGGTACAGGTAGAACAAATTCAATAATTACATCCAGGTCCTAACAAAATATTATTATACCAAAATATTCATCTCATCACACCGATCATCTTTTGTTTTGGCCATTGATACAAATTCTTATTTTATTATAAATAGCGGCTAATCAAAGGTAAAAAGGTGAGGCATTACATCTGATACCACTGTAGGTTAAACGGTCACATAATCAACATTACACGGTGGAAGATAAATAGAAAACCCACTCCTAGGATCACTTATATGCAATATTACCGATCAAAGTAAAGGTCTTTGGTTTTGTCACTGCTATTCAAAATTTTCTTCTCACTCATGGCATGATCCAGCAGTCGTTTAAACAAATTGTCATTCGGTCACAACCACTGCAACTCAAGTGTAGATTTGGCTCCAATGATAATCCACACAAGGAGCACTCAGTTTTATCATGAATTAGATGCTAGTATAATTCATGGTGGTTAGGGTTTGTGACTAAAGAAAAAGAGAGCGATTCTAGAAAACAATTTTTTCATACCATACACGGCATACATATTCGCATATGTAATCGTGTTTGGTAACCAGAATCCTGAGAAAATAAGGATTCTTTAATTTACAAATTACAATTATAATTTCTCATAATTACAATTTTAGCCCACAAATTATAAATAATTATAATTCGACCACAACAACTTCTTATTTTCACAATTAACCTTGTAATGTTATCAAATAACATCTCAAGTACTTTATCCTTTATTGTGTGTGACTCATTAGGTTTCCTGGTCTATTGGTAGAGAAACATGAATTAATCCAAACATCTTTAAGATTAATAATCCTTAATAATTAGAATTAACTTATTAATTCTAATTAAGATTGATTTATTAATTCTCTAATTAATAAAACCATATTTAGTATATCATGAGTGGTATCTAACAATACATCATGACCACCCAACAATCCAGAAAGTCAAGCGACTTAACATGAACCTTTCAATAGCAAACACTAGTGCAATAAACTCCTTTCACCATACAATATCTAATTCAGTTTATAGTATGGAATTAGTGACAACTCCTTCCAGAATATTAATTAATTCTAGTCCAAATATTTTAGTACTTGTTCCCAAAATCCATTACTCGTCATGTGTATCAATTAGAACTATTTCCAATATATATTCGCCTTGGCCAAGGACTTCTCAAGCAATGATTCCTACAAGTAGCTGTGATATATTCTTCCCTACTATTAGGAGTGGTGAATCCTTTATTGATCCCCTCAACTACTTTCATTTACTTCACATTATACCCAATATCCATCCCATAGGCGGTCTTGTAGGGACACCATAGATTAGAATCAAAGTACAACACTTAGCAAACAAAGTACCTTGAAAATCTCAAATCTAAGGATGCTTGCACATTTGCTATGATAATAAGATTCTATCACTGGCACTAAATAGTTATCCATGTGATTATCTCAGTTAGGTAATCTAATATACTTGTTCTAGTAATAAGCATCTACGTGTTAAATTTGAGTATCGCAATACTCACGGATGTAAGAATCACCGTATGATCAAATTAGGAAATATAACACGTGCTAGTCTTAACGTATTAATGATGTCCAATCTTATTAATACTATGAATAGGGATAATTTAATTACAAACACTCTATCATGATTTTCTTAATACAGTGTTGCACTTGTGACTTTATCCAACGGTTATATTCATATGAAAGTATAAATAAAACAAATTGAAAGATAAAGAATGTCTTGTGTTATTACATGAATGTGTAATATACAAAATACATTTGATTTCATCTATGGCATAACACTAACATCTAGTAGCCAGGGATAATATGTCTTTTGGTGTCCAATGTTGCTCTAGAAACCTATATGGCTATTTTAGTCATTGCATAAATTATTTAGATTTTTTGAACAATGAAAAAAAAATATTTTATTCTAAAAAGTCCATTAGGTTAGAAAAATTAATAATGTTCAAGGTTTAAAAATCTAATTTGATATATAGGCTTGAATAAAATAAGGATTGGCCTAATTGTTATATTGAATTGTGTATTTATTATTTTGAATTTTATATTAAGTAAAAGGATAGAAAAATAAAAAATAAATTGGACCGAGTTTTATTGTTTTTTATTTTAATAAAAGGACTAAGACAAAAAAGAAAAGGCCTAGTTGGTAGAAATGAACCCTAGCCCATTTTGGATGAGGGCAGCTGGCCTTGGGGATTTATATAATCCTCATGGAGGCCGGCAAGGGCTAACCAATGCCAGGACAAAGCACTCTAGTTGCCACCCTTGCTTGCTCCTCTCTTAATTTCTTCATCAGAAAAATACTCCTAGTTTACTTTCACTGGTAGTTCAACTTGTGAGGTTTAGAAAATACCTTGGAAGGTCAAAAGCTTCAACATTATACACGTTTCATATCTAGGAGCAAACATTTAATAGGACTTCTAGTTAATACAACTCTGTAGATTACAATTCTTATGAGTTCCAAACAACCTATTGAACAGCAAATTCCTATTATTGTCACGATTTCTTCTAATTCTAGAAGAAAAAAGTAAGTATGTGATCTTAAATTCTTATTTAATTTTTATTTTATACTACGTGTGTATGATATTTGTTCCTACAGAAAGAAGTAAAATGGAAGGCAAAGATTAATCATGGTGGATGGCCAAGATTATACAAGAAGGATGGTTAGAGTTAAATTGCGTAGAAGGTAAGTTAGGGTTTAGAGGAGTAAGTGGTGGCCAAGCTATAGGTATTTTAAGAAATTTCACACTTTTATAACATGCTAGGGTTATGTAATACCCCGCCCAAAACCACCTTTGACTATGGGGAAAAAAGTTATGCATTGCATAGCATTTTGCATTTCACGTATTGTCTTGGAAATTATTCTTGCATGGGTGCATGTGATTTTCAAAGTTGCTTTTGCATTTGATTTATTTGGTGAGAGATAATTGTGTTGTTTAAGAGTTGGTTAAGTGAAGTTTAGTCGAGGAGATGGAAGGATGAGAATTAGGGTGGAAAGAATTTCTTAGAGAAATATTAGCATTGGAGTTGGCTTGGAATAGCGGGGAGGTTGGTGATTTCTCTTGGTGACCTGAGTTCGAATCTTACCTTTTTCGAATATTAGTTTCTTTTCGAAAATTCTTTTCCTAGACTTCTACATGCCTTGGCCGAAAAAGACCTAGCCATCCTAGAGAAATTTCAGCGCCATTATTCTAAGGAAATAAGTCTCTATAGTTATTTCCTAAATTCAAGGATTTTTTATGTGAACAAAGGCCACCTTTATTTTCAAGCCTTTGTTCTCTTGGATTTTCGAAAAACCCTGGCTGAAAAATTAAAATTCCAGCTTGATTTCAACTTATTAGATTTGGTAATGGATAGTTGGAATTAAAGAGTTGTTCTCCTAGTTGGAAACCTTGTTGATATTGAACTTAGAACCTTAGCTAAAAATCTGGAAAATTTTCCAGCTAGTGCCGCTACTTTTTGAGGGAATTTTAGCTCAATTCAAACTCTTCCAACACTAGGAAATCTTATCCAAATTCCTTTAGAAAATCAGATTTTATCTTAATCCTACTTCAACTAGGTTTTGCTTCCTTTTTCTAACAGAATTTCGGCAGCCTTGTGCAAGCACAAGCTGTCCAAAAATCCAGCACTTTTAAGTGCAATCCAACTCTTCAAATCTTAGCTCAAATCACCTAAAACATCTTCCATCAATTTAGATTATTTTTGCTCTGAAAAATCCAATTTTATTCACAAAAAAACTCTAGAATTTCGGCCAGCTTCTGCCCAGAATTTTCGACAGCTTCCTATCAGAAATTTCGGCCAGATTGTACTCCTACTCAAACGAAATTTCTGCACACCAAAACCTACCAAAATCCTCAGCAAATTAAGCCAATTTTCACCACCAAAAACCCTCACCCTTTTCTCTATAAATCGCGGCAAAACAACAGCTACAAACCTCCAGAATTTCTTCCCCTTTGTTCAGTAAATTTTCGCACAGCAAATCACTGCATGCGCACAAAATTTTAGTTCTCAAAACCTACTCAAACTCTTCCTTGTTTTGGCCAAAAATTCTGAACACATACAGCCCTTTACTTGAGCTATATTTCGGCCAGCATAAGGGAGCAAATTGCATAATATTTTCTTCTCATAAACCCTCCCAAATTCGGCAGCAATAAGGTGCACAACAAGCTGCAATTTTCGCCCTTGCTGTCCAAGAAATCTAAAGCCATTAGGAGTTTTTCTAAACACCACCATCTAACCATAAACCAATCTTCTCTAACCCTAAAACTCAGTAGCTGACTACCCTCTCCATTCTACAAGAAAAATTCTAGCAAGAACCTCTCTACAATTTTCGAAAATCACAAGAACAACTCCTAGCAAGAAACCGATCACCCTCTAAGGTAAGTAAAAACCATCTCAACCTCTTGATTCCTTTCTTCCATCAATTCTTCTCCCTTTCTTCCCTTGAATCACGCCACCTAAAGGTTGATTTCATCCATTTTACTTATTTTCGATCAAAAGGAAGGGAAGAAGGCAGCTTTTCTCTTCTAATCAAACGAACTCGGGACGATCACCATAGGAGCATCGAGATCTTGCTAACCCGGTTGTTGCAAGGTAAGAGGATACTTACCCTTGATGTCAAAATTAAAGTTTAATATGGTTGATGAGGTCCAATAGCATGATGAATGGGTAGTTTGAGTTGAGTAATTAACTAAGCCTATTCGATGGATAGCTATGCCATGTTTTATTGTGGTAATGATGGAGGTGAATTGTGATGGTCAAGTCAAGCCTTTTCGATATAATAATCATGTCTTTAATGAATATATGGTCATAGTATATGAACCTTGGGGTTTAGATAATTTATTTGGAATTAGATAGTGGATTGTGAATTGTTATGGGAATAAATGAGTTTAGAGCATGTTCGAATCGATTGAGACCCTGATCATGATATTATATGGTTTTAGATCAGGAAGATATTTAAGGAAAGCAAGCTGTGATTTTATCTCATTTGTCTGAGGCATATCAAGTAAGTCCTTGCATAAACTCTTTTGTTAAATGTTGTGCTGGCAAGTCTATGTTGTAAAGCTTTGTGAAGCTATTGTTAAACTATGTTTACTTGGGTTGTAAACGTGGATATTTATTCTTTAAACGGTTTTGTCAAGCTAACGATTTTATCAAGAAAACTATTCTTTCTTCTAAATTTTTAGAAAACTCTTTTAAAGAAAACCACGTTGTACAAAGCCAAGGTATGGAAATTTTGAATTAGGAATTGACGGATATGCTCGTTGAGTACTCAATAAGGGTAGGCTAACAATACTAGTCTTAGAGGGCTAGAGTAAGTCTTCTGGCAGGAGGCCACCTCCAGAAGATAAGCTCGGCTTGAAGAGGCGACAGTATTGGTTGGTCAGGTTGGTCCGAGCTAGCATTTGTACCTGGTAAGGTATTATTTATTTTCCCAACATGGACACCCGGATGGTTTTGTTGGGTATAGAGAAGGAGGAGTATCTCACCCGGTGAGTTGTACACTCATCTTGATCAGAACGCCCAACGTGTGGCAATCGGGTCCCGGCAAGGTGCACAAAGTATGGTGCCTTGTCCTCATGGAGCCCAACGTGTGGTGACATGACTGTTTACTCGAGTGGATGATTTGTTTTGTATAAAGTGTGATTATGAGAAAAACTCACCCCTTGTGAAAAGAAAGTATTTATGACTGGATTAGAGATTTTAACTTATGCATGTTGTAAGGGTTAGTGTACTTTTACAAAGATAGGAATTAAAGGCATGTTGCATAGGTTTTAAAATTAACTATTCAAAGTAATCACATTTATGATAAGTTTCTTAAATTAATTCATGACATGTGCTGAGGAATTTGGTAGTTTCCTAATTATCTTGAATTTGTTTTTTGTGTTTCCTTCTTATTTGTTTTCTTATTGTTTTAGAAATAGATTTTAAGTTGTTTCTTAATTTGATTTCTCCCTAGTTTTCTTGTACATATTTGTATTTTAAACATCATTAGGAATAATTAGGTTAATTGTTCACAATAAAATTTCATAAGAAAGAAAAGGATGAATATTCTTATAGAGTATACTTCTCTTGTTCCTTGAAGGATCGATACCTTACTGACTACTATTCTCTCCTATATATTTAGAGTAGAATTTAAAATTTGTTTATGCATGACGACTACATTTTAATTACGAATATTTTATATGTCATAAACTCCCACAACATAACGATAACATAAAGTTTTAACAATAACACAGAAGATTGACAAACTAAATCACACGGTAAAAAAGCACATACATAGCAATCATCTATAGTTTCTACACAATCTTTGGAGATACCAGTTAAATTGACATAAAACCAGTACAAAGCTAGGAAACCCAGAAAACTTCTATAAGCTACTCCGTAAGAGCTTTAAATATTAAAAACAGCACAAACACATTAAGAAGAATAGTTTGAAACACGATCTTTGAAAACCAAGATGGAGTATTAGATGTATGCTTGTGAAAGCATTTCCAAGAAATCCATTTCCCTCTTTGCATCAAACTGAAGCCGAGTCTCTAGCAATGTTAGCATCCCGATTTCAACTACGTGTTATCAACAGCTGGGCCACTGCCACTGGGTGCATCTAAAAGCAGAAAGAGGAAAGCATTTCCCAAGGGAAGCACATTTAAAGCACATTTGTCCCACTAGAAGGGTTCCCCACTTCACTCCCAAACTCGATATTGAAACAAGCCAAGCTGCAAAGTTCAAATGTGAGTGCAAGCTCTTTGGTTGCGGGCTTGAATTGGTCACTGCATCAATGTTGTCTTCTTGACTCCTCTTTAGCAGGGAGTCTTCTAGGAGATGACAGATATAGTAGAGACTGGGAACGTAGAAACATTTTCTCTCATCAAATTTCACAATGCATAGTGAATGAATATCTAACATAAAGCATTTGAGAATTGATTCTTGGCTCAATTACAGACTAGAACAGCAGCTTTTGGATATGCCAATTGCTTTCAAAATGTAATGAGATTCGGCATCTTCAATTCAATCAGGTGTAAGTATTGTCATGACAAGTTTTAACTTAAATGCCAACACATATGTGCTAGAAACAATAGCAAATAACCAAACCATCAAATATTATTCCCTAAAGTAAGAGAAATGTAAGAGAATCTTCCAATTTTATGAAAGAGTAAAAAGATAGAAGTTAAATTTCCTGTTACATAAAATAGTACTTGCAGTTCCAAAAAGTATAAATCAAAGAATGGCCATATGTTTTCACAAAATATATCCCCATAGTAGCATAAATGCAATTCCTATCAAAGTGGAACATCCTCTTGAGAGTCAATTAATAAACTTGCCACTATGAATTCAGACAAGGACAAAGACCGAAGAAGAAATCAAGACATAATCATAAATAAGATTTTGGCACATAGGTGTCGTTTACACACCTTGAGAAGCTCAGCATATGTTATTTCATTCATGCCCACCATCCATTGCTCCATCAAATTAAGCAGTCTTTTGCATAAGTAAAACTAGAAATTCGAACACAAGTGCTCAAGAAATTGTTTTACACTGGCAAATGAGGGTAGATATCAGGTTTATCTTGTAGCAAGCTCATCAAGCTGAATGACTGAATGAAAATTAGTAGAAAAAATTATTAACAGAGTTTCAACAGTTATGAAAATCAATTACAGATATGGCCATGACAAACTAGAGTTCAAAGATACAAAAGGCATCAATAAACTGATTGATCGACATTCAATCCATCAATAACCTGATTGATCAACATTCAATCACAAGTTGTTTGCACGATTTACCAAGAGTAGCATATTCAGTTGTTACCAATTACCAAAACCATCCTCTGCTGCTGTTTCTAGGGCACCATTGTTATGCTTCAGTAGATTAGCAAGTGTCATCCTACAGCTTACTCTTTTAGTTAAGAATTTGGCCAAGGTAGCACGAAAAATTAGATCACATGTCAAGCCACTGAAATAACATGAAATGGCAGCTATGTTTTTGCACATGCAATATGGGTAGAGGACCAAAATTGGTCTGCATTAGGAAAATTGCGGTCATTTTAATGATAGAGTAGGCATGTGACCCACTTTAAGTGCACCGTTCAAATTAACAGCAATGGACGAAAATCTCGAAGTCCAAAGAAAGATCAAAACTAAAATTTTGCCACATAATAGAGAATTTCAAAGGTTTAAACGGCAAAGTAATATTTGAAGTAGCCAATATCTTGTCTGATAGCAACACATAGGGCAGTCTTTTACTCTTCTAGTACACTCTCTACAACATTCGTACACCACTAAAAAACTTAGATATGTCTACCTATTTAACTTCTCTTCAACCTCTCCTAATGGAATTCAGAACTTTAGCCCAACTATCTTTCTTTCTCTTCATGTTTTTTTCCATCTAAAACATTCACAAGGGAAAAAAAAGGAATAACATCTAAAAATCATATCATCGATCTTATAACACATCAAGGGAATCGTAATCACATTAGAATTGGCTATACTAAGTTATTCTCTAGACCTCTAGATATTTCTTCGATGGAGCATCTTAACAAACATTAAGCAGGCAGGTTGAAGTGGACTGTAGCACAGTGTTAAGAATGGCAACAGTGGCAACGGCAAGAGGAACCCAACACCTCAAGCATTCTTTTACACTGAAAGTGAAAATCACAATATAGATATGGAGTTCTAAATCAAAGAAGGAAAAAAAAAAAAAAAGAGTGAGAAAAGAATACTACCTTAGATTGTAGGAGAGAATCCTGTTATTGGATTGAGAATCGAGTCACCTGACAATGAGGAGGTCCACAATGGAAATCGAGTAGCTACAGGCAGACTGAATGAAACTTTCTCTTTCTTTTAGTGCCTGTGTTTTTGAGTTCATTCAGGTTTCCATTTTATCCTGAATTTGGTTGTTACTAAAAGGTGTTGGATGAGAATTAATTGAGTATTAAATGAGCATGTGTAGGGTTTGTACTGATGTATTAACTAACTGTGTTGAATTTTAAATAAGTAAATACATGTAGGATTAATATCCAAGGAGTGTTGTATTATTGGACACGAACCAACTATGAGTATTTGATCAATTTAACTAGAATTTATTTTTAACTTATGATTAATTATTCTTATTATTCTCAATACTTGCGAATATTGCTTAATTTTTATATAAATTAATATTTTATTTTTAATTTGAAAAGAGATAAATTGAATCTGATTATGATAATAATAAAATATAGATAACAGATTCAATTTTTATTATGTGATTTCTAGTGAGCATATTAGAAAGAGTTGAAAGTTGGAAAATTTTATAAAATTTTATGTACTAATCCAGATAAATAAAATTATCAAGAGATGGGATTGATATTTATTAATTGAAGATTCGTACTTTGTTGCAAGAAATTGAGTTAAATTTAGTTTCAATAATTAAAAATCCTAGAAATTAATCAATTTGTTCCGTGTCATAAAAGAAGTTAAAATCAAAGGCATCTTACTCTCTTGAGTCATTGGTTTTATGTGAAGTTTTTAGCTTTGTTAGTTCTTTCTCTTTTTGAGTTTTCATATTTTAGGGTTAGAATTTTTAAGTACCTAACTTTTATATTTCAGTTAAGCTATAAGTAGAAAAACTCACAAGTTAGATAATTAATCATGGTCGGAACCATTTTCACTTACTTTATAGTACTTGTTTATTATTCATACACTTGCAAATTCTATATTAAATAAAAATATTAAAAAAGGCCAATGACGATAATTGAAGGGAGTAATTGGGAAGGAAACCGTTGGAAGAAGTATTATTGGGCACTGAACTCGAGGGGCGCACGTTCCCTATTTTTTTTTTAAATTCAATGTTTTTTTAATAAAATTAACTTTTTTTAAAAAAAATCTTTAAAAAATTACCTTTTGCTCTTTATTTTTTTTAAAAAAATATTATAACATTAACTTTTAATGTACTTTTTTTTATATAATTCGTCATTTTAACTTTAAATTACTGACTCTGTCGTTAAACTAATAAATCAAATATCTTGTAAATGCTAAAATATGAAATTATGCAACATAAATCAAATCCAAATAAATTTGAACTCCTACCGTTTTACATAATTTCCTATAAGACCTTGAGGAAGAATCCAGATCTTATTGGAAAAGCGCTACAAAATCTTGTAAATATTATTAAAGAGAGCGCCAACGAAGAACAAATAAAGTATGAAGAACCAAAATATATATATATATATATATATATATATATATATATATATATATATATATATATATGGACTTGCAAAAATTAGAAAGGTATATATAAATAAAAAAATCGAAGATAATTGTAGCGGTACAAATCCTCTCCTCCAAATCCCTCTTCCTCACCCTCAAGGATTTACCAAGTATCCTTCTTATCTTCTCTATTTATTTATTTTTTCTCTAAATAAAAATTTATAATTTATAATTTATAATTTAAATAATAAACTTTTTTTTAAAAAAAATAAATAAGTAATAAACTTAAATAAATAAACATGAATAATAAACCTAAATAAATAAATCTAAATAATAAATTTTATTTGTAAATTAAATATTTGAAATAAATAAATAATAAATTTTTATTTGAAAAAATAAATAAAGACAATGGGAAGAAAATTTGACGAATCTTTGGGAGGGAGAAAGGATGGGGAAGAAATTTGGGAGAAAGGATCTATAGTACAATTGTAGTGCTGGCCATTGTATATGGCATTTCAACCTAAAGGAGATCATAGTTATTTCTGGGAGTAAATTAAAAATGGCTGAAAACCTATTGTAGTGGCATCAAAATGGCTATTTTAAATCACAAAACCGCTTATAAATCAATATGTTAGCTTACATATAGGAACCACCATATATTTGAGTTGATAACCAAATGCCTTTATTTAGTACTCGAATATTTTCTAAACTATTTTCGTTCTCAAACAATTTTCAAAGTGTTCGAAATAGTTTGAAGACCAAAAGAGTACTCTAAAAATAGAGCAATAGCAAAAGTAAATAAATTGTCTAAGTGCTTTCTTTAATTTTTGCGCAAATCAGACCCGACGATTAAACTTGACTTAGAATATCAAAGATTGTAGTTAGCACAATAAAGACATTACCAAAGAGGAATGGTATCCTGGAATCACTTCCAACTTTCAACTAGGCAATAATCCCTCCATTCAAATTTGAACAAAAAAATAAATGTTCAAAAATAAACATATTTTCCATCTATACTTCTATAATTAACATTGTTTACTTGGAAGAAAAAAAATTACCAATTTATAAATCCCATCAATAATCTATCGGCTTAATAAGAGTAGGACGATAACATATTTATAGTCAAATCTTCTCAATCTTTATGCCACCAAGTCAAGGTGTTCAAATCCTGACAATACTACCGATTATGCTCACACACACGTGAAGATAGAGAACTCATACTTCCATATAGCGGAGAAAATTTTACAGCTTTTGCATACGTAACAGAGAAACAACCATCTGAAGCTCTATAAATATTTCATCCCGAGTTAAACTACATTGTACAGCTTACCATTTGACTACGGATGGTATATTATGGTATCAATCACTCCAGTTCTCAGCCTCTCAGTGACCATCTATAAAACCAATTGCTAAATCACTGCTGATACATTAACATCACCAATTGCTTTTAGTTTTCGTAGACAATTTACAAATAAACAATTGACAATGTTATTATATTACAGAAGAATTTTGATGTAAATTTTCATTCAAGTCGCAAGTAGTAGCACCTTGATTGTTCCCTGGCTGTTAGCAGCTAACATTGTGGGGCTATCACTTTTCCAGCACACTGCGCTAATGAAATAAGATCCCATATCTTCATCTGCATCATCTACCTCCGGAGAACCAAATTTATGCCAAGTCACGGGTCTAGATATTGCCTGTAAGGCAAAACTTCACGAGTTATAATCTGATTTTTCCCAGCATTAGTAATTGCATTTGAAAATTATCACTGACCTTGTGATAAACAAACACTTCATTTGTTTCACTACCACAAGCAATGAATTCATTGTTAACTGTGAGACCTACAAAATTCTTCTCATTTGCATGCCCTCTGAATGTACGAACCTGAGAAAATAATTCAGGAAAAACATTCACTGAAATACTAAAGAGTTAACACGAGAGAAATAAAAAAACATTGGCAAATGAGATCTGTTATCCACTAGAATACTTCATTTGGGCCTGTTCTTAGTTGCGGGTACTTTTTAAGGAAAATTGCCGATATCTCCCCCACCTTGCTAAAACTAATTGTTTCATGGATGAAATGGGCATTTTTCCCCAACTTTCTATGAGCTGCAAAAAGAGATGCTCTATGGGGAAGAAAAAAAGGAAAAACTATTTTAGATGCATTCATATACTCAAAAGCATTAATAAGAGAAAGCTGGTTTTGAAAAAGCACTTCCAAAGTACAACAACAACAAAACTAAGCCTTAGTCCCAAAAACCTTAGGATTGGTATGTGAATCAATATAAGATTACGCGTGGTCATTCACTTTCAAAGTAGCTTCTCCAAAATAGCTTTTTTTAGCTTCTTAAAAGCTAGAATCAACAGTAAAAAGTCAATAAAGATCAATTCGATACAGCCTTCGGCTTAAAAACTGAAAGCATATTAAGTAATTGAGAAGAGGAGCTAGATAAAGGAATTATCCTCTTAGACAAACTAACCAGCAAATTTTCCTTCACATCCCAAAGCCGTAGTGTACTGTCTGTTGATGCAGAAGCCAGCTCATCATTAGACAAAAATTTCACATATGAAACAGCCTTCTTGTGGCCACTGAAAATGTGGAGCGGATGGCTAGTGTTTCTCAAATCATAATAATGAATGTGGTGATCTGCAGAGCCAACCTGAAGATTGCTAACATGACATAAGGCAGGAGCATTCAAAGTGATAAAGAACCAGGATTTCTTTTATTTACTATTCTTTTTTTTTTTTTTTTTTTTTTTTTTGGAACCTAGTTCTCTACATGGTACTGGTTAACCAGTGAATTTAGGGAATTTATTTTGAGCCTTGGATGGACCACTCCTTTAAACCGATTTATGAGTAAACAGAGCAGATATGATGCACACATTGACAGACTTAAAATGAGTATAACGAGCTTTTATATGCATTCTCTAAGTTCTTTTGTGTCTGTAATAAGTTAACATGACATTCCACGAGGCAATGCCATGAATAAATATCCACATAAGATGAAAACCAATACAAGGGAAGGAGATTACCGCAATGTAGATGCCAGATCCGGGATTATATTTTACACAACATATATTTGCCTTCATGTCAATGTTGAGAACACTAGCTTCCTGCTTTGTGCACCAGATTTTGACCTGCAAACTCATATGAGGTCGTTGTCATGGACTTCAGTTGCCAATACAAATGCTTGCAACATCAACTATTTAACTCAGCAAATGTAAATCACAAGTTCCAGAATGTTATTGCTTAAATAGAAAAGAACAGCTATTGAACTAATTGATATAATTATGCTAGATTTGACTGTATTCAAGAACAAGAGAATTCCAAGGGGATCAACCATTTTCCACATCAACTTCCATCATGTGCAGGACACTGATTGATAAAAGCTCTAGGAACAGCTGAATGTGCAAAATCTAGGTCCTAGAAACAAAGGGGCATCTTCCATGAACCAAACCACTGTATTTCACATCAATAAGCTATATATTCGAGGTTTAAAAATGAATGTTTTCAAAGGTTAAAATGCACAAGTGACACCTCAATTTTAGAATTTTGGTTTTTACCATGTCTAATTAGTTGTATATTAGCTGTGTGATGATTAGGAATATTTTAAGAATATTTTGTATCCCTAGAATTAGGCTGACTAGATATTTCAATACAACAACAACAAACTAAGCCTTAATCCCAAGTAACTTGGGGTCGGCTACATGAACCAACGTCAGGCAATGTGTGGTCATCCACATGAATTCTCTCTCGCCACTTTCTTCTATCGAACGTCATACTTTTATCCAAATCTAACAAAGACATATCTCTCTTAATTACCTCTATCCATGTCGTTTTAGGCCTACCTCTACCTCTACCTCTATCTAACCTATCCTGCCTCACTCTCTCCATCGCCCTAACAGGAGCATCCCTCGGTCTTCTCTGAACGTGTCCAAACCAACGCAGACGACTTTCTCTCATCTTTTCCTCGATAGATGCCACACCCACCTTTTCCCTAATGATCTCATTTCTAACTCTATCCTTTCTAGTATATCCACACATCCACCGTAACATACGCATCTCAGCTACTTTCATTTTTTGAATATGACACTTTTTAGCTGCCCAACATTCCGTACCATATAACAAAGCAGGTCGTACGACTGCCTTGTAAAACTTTCCCTTTAAATTCAACGGTGCATTATGATCACAAAGAATACCAGTCGCACTCCACCATTTCAACCAACCCGCCTTAACTTGATGTGCAACATCGCTATCGAGCTCTCCGTCTTTCTGAATAATAGATCCTAGATAGCGAAAACAATCAGCAAACGGTATATCTCTACCTTCCAAAGTTACACTCTGGGCTATGTTTCTGCTACTACTAAACTTGTATCCCATATACTCTGTTTTACTCCTACTAATTCTGAAACCTTTGGATTCCAATGTCTGCCGCCATAACTCCAATTTAGCATTTACACCGACTCTAGTCTCATCAATTAATACAATATCATCCGCAAACAACATACACCATGGCACAACCTCCGGTATAGTGCAGGTCAACTCATCCATAACGGCTGCAAAGAGGAAAGGGCTAAGCGCTGATCCTTGATGCACCCCGATATTAGTAGGGAATTCTGCAGTCACTCCGACGCCAATCCTTACACTTGTACATGCTCCCTCATACATATCTTTAATGAGAGTAATATACTTTATTGATACACCTTTCTTGGCTAGCACCCACCAAACTACTTCTCTAGGAACCCTGTCATAGGCTTTTTCTAGGTCAATAAATACCATATGTAAATCTTTCTTTCTTTCCCTATGATATTCAATCATCTGCCGTAATAAATGAATTGCCTCCGTAGTGGAACGCCTAGGCATAAAACCAAACTGATTATCTGAAATTTGTATAATGCCCCGTAACCTCTGTTCAATCACTCTCTCCCAAAGCTTCATAGTATGACTTATGAGTTTAATCCCACGGTAATTGGCACAATCCTGGACATCTCCTTTATTCTTGTACAGAGGAATCAGAGTACTCTTCCTCCACTCTGTCGGCATCCTATTAACTTTATATATCTTGTTGAACAGACTTGTCAGCCACGTAATACCTATATCTCCTAAACACTTCCAAACCTCAATCGGTATACCATCCGGTCCTACAGCTTTTTTTGGACTCATCCTTTTAAGGGCATCACGGACTTCATGCTTCTGAATACGACGAATCCATGCACGGTTAACCTCTTCGTTCGAAAGCGCCAAGCTACCTACACTCGGAACTTGGACTTGACTCTCGTTGAATAACTTATCAAAATATGATCTCCATCTCTGTAGATATTTCAATATTCTATAATTAGGCCAATTAAATATTTCAATATTTTGAATCCCTAAATTTAGGCTAATTAGATATTCCAATGATTATGGGATTTGATTACTCTATCATTTTTCATGCTAGGGGACTTGTATATATCTAGCTTCTTGTGTATTATTCAATATAGAAAAAGTCTTCCAGAGAAATCATTTCTCCCAATTCTTCTTTCTCAATTCTTGTCATATTTCTCCCAATTCTTGCCCTTCCTTTAGTTGACTAACAGCCAACTCACAATTCTGTCAGTCACTTGACAAATTTTAAAAGTAACTCGGTCATTTTGCACGGGCTATTAAATTCCTTTCCTTATTATTTTTTTTCCTTCCTCAACTTCCTCCTTTTTTTTTCTCTCCTTCTCTTCTTCCTACTCTGGCAATCCCCTCTTCTTTTATTCTCTCTCCTCCACACCCCCCGCCCCCTCCCTCTCTCTCTTTCCCCCCTCTCTCTTTTCCCCAACAATAAAGCATGACTGTCAACTCCCAATCCCCAATTCCTCAGACTTGAGAATCATTCACTGGTTGCTCAGCCACCTACACCACTGCTACCCAAAACTCAAAGCTGAAACAATACATCCCCATTTGAAATTACAGCGACTAAACCTGAATCAAAGCCAACAAACATTCTTAGACAATTTTCCTTGAGCTTTTGCAATTTACCTCAAGAACTCTTGATTGAAATCCTCTTAAGGATGGATCCTGAAATCCCTTGTTTGCTTCACCTTAGTCTCCAAATCATTATATGCTCTCATTACAAGTCCTGTTTTTCGTCATCACACCCCACTAGAATCCAATGCCAGCACGATGCCAAAAGCCTAATGCTTCTTACAAGATACACAATAATGACAAGAAACGACAAGGATGTTGCTGAGGACACTAATGGTGATTGAATCATTTGCACTGAAATTAAAAGAGTTGTTTTCCCCCTCAAAAGCCTAATTGGTATTTTGAGATCGTGCAGAAGCTGCAATAGGCTAGTTTGTTTATCTTATGATTTATTTGGAACTACAAAACCTATGGGGGGGGGGTTGGAAAACTTGAAATTTAGTACTCCGAGCAAAATCACCGAATACCCTCAAAATTATCACGTGCTAGTCATGTGACTAACAGAAATAGAAGTTCACCGTCAGTCATCCAATGCAAGGGCAAGATCTTATCATTTTAATAGTTGAAGGGCAAGCAGCATCGTGTTTTAGGAGGGCAAATCTTGGATTTTGGAATGTTTGAGGGTTCCCTAGATTTTGCCTCTGGCATAAATAGTCCCAAAGGGAATGAGGTGTGAAAACTTTGCCCTTAAAATATCATCTCATGCAATGTGCCAAAAATTGGCCGCCACTATAATTTGGGATTGAAAGAAAAAAGCTCGTGTAATTATAGATCAAAAAACCAAAAAGTTGACTAAAAACTGTATTCTATAAAAAGTTATGGGGACTGATTTTGCTAATTACATAAACTAATATGTGATAGGCATGACTAGTTTTGAGTTGTAAAAAATATATTGTAACGGTTTTCAGGAAAGGAAATTTGCAGATTTTTTTTTTTTTTTTTTTTGGGCAGGTTTTATGTGGGAATTCTGGAAGTTAAAATGTTAGGTCAGATTAGATGAAGCTAAGACTTCTTCCACAATTTTGTTTTCAACATTGAAGGAATTTTTGCAGCTGCTGTCCACAGCTTATCCTCTAGAACCTGTCCATGGAATACAAACGGATTTGAAGATTTTCCAGCCTGGCTGGGCTTCCCAAAAAATTCCTCAGTTAAAACAGTTGTTTGGAAAACGAGTATGGAGACAGACTTTGTTCTTAATGTGGATGGAGCTTTTAAGGGAAATCCAGGCAGGTCTAGAATAGTTGGACTTATCAGAAAAGGAAATGTTATCTTTATTGCTGGTTTTGCTTGCTAAGTATGTGGATGTTAGAACGAATATGGAGGCAGAAATCATGGCTGTTTTGGAGGGTCTCAGGTGTTGTATATCCTGGGTATCGATGGGTTTGGTGCAGACAGATTCACAGGTTTTGTTCGGGCAAATTCAAGGGCAATATCCGGTTCTGTGGCTGTTATACATCCACTTTCAAAAGCTCAATTCCAGTGTTGTTAAGGCACACACCTAGGCACCCAGGCACAGCCGCAAAAGCCCCCCTGCACTTCTTATAGTCCAAGGCGAGGCGCTTTTAGTCAGGCAAGGCTTTTTTGGTGCTTTTTTTGTGCCTTTTTCTGAAGCCTAAGGCGCAAAAGGTACGCCTGAACAAAGTGACTGTTGGTTTTCTATTATTTCCTTTAAAAAAAAATGTATTAATTTTCAGATTTTGGTGCTCAAAAAGACGTGATTGAGATCTGGTAATTGGATTTAATATCTTAAATGCAATCAATTCCTTAAAAGAAGCCACAATTTACCAGGTAAGTTGGTAGAAGATAGCAAGTAAAAAGACCATTTAGATTAGAACTCTTTAATCCCCTTAAAAAAACAGAGCTCTGCCCGGTACTCGTTAAACATTAAAAAGACAAACTAAAGCAGACAATAAGGCAGAAGCAGGCAGAATTGACTTAGATTTAAACTAAATTAAGAATTGAATTAGGATACATTAAAGCACAAAAAATTTAGAAACTCTTTTTAGAGTTATTTTATGTGATATATATATATATATATATGGCCTGGCTTCCCACATTTGAAACAAGTAACCGATTTGGATTTGTCCTTGGAGAAATTGGCCTTTTTGGTTTTATGAGGTTTGGGTTGAGGAGCAGGAAGGGCTGGATATTTTGACGGCTTCCTGAATTTGGGCTTACTTCTATGGTAAGTGGGCTTGGATTGCAACTGTTTGTGGTTATGTCTCCTGTAGGTCTTTGAACTGCAGGAAGGCAACCCAAACTGTTCACCGAAGGAGCCTAAGTCCCGGCTTCTTTGGGCTCTATCTTTGGCTAATTGCCTCAACATTTTATCTTGTCGACAAATCTTGAGGGCTACTTGTTGGAAGCCAAGCCATATAGCCAGATACTGCAGAGTCTCCAAAAGAATCCATGAACTTGCATTGGACCAAGACTTGATAAAATTCAAAATCTTTTTCTTTCTGAGTCAGAATTTGACCTTGCTGATGATGAGTAAGCAATTCAACCAAATCCAAGAGGATGATGTTCCCTCCTCATCTTCGGAAACTAAGGAAGAACAACCCTCCATCAATGTCCTCTCTAAGGAACAAGATTTACTCTTAGAGATTATAAGTAATCTTCCTGATGATACTACCAGAAAAGAGTATCTAGACAAGTTCAAACAAACTCTTCATCAACCATCATCTTCAAGATCCAATCCCTTCGATAATCATCCTAGGATTGTCAACACCTACAATATTACAGATATTCTCAATCGGTTTCCCGCTAAACCTCAAAGAACGATTACTATCCAAGACTTGCAATCTGAAATTGCCATTCTCAAACAAGAAATTAGAGAAATCAAAGCTTCTCAAGAAATAGACAGACTAGTTCTTTAGCAACTCTGTTCAAAGGATGAAATACCAATTGAGCCAGAGGCCTCAAAACCTCAAGAGCCAAATCAATTTTTGAATTATATTTCAAAAGTTTCCTTTCAGAAATGTCATGTCAGAATTACCTTGGTAATCAACAATTCTTTCACCCTTGAAATCCCAGCCCTTCTAGACACAAGTGCTGACCTCAATTATATCCAAGGACTTATTCCTACCAAGTTCTTTGAAAAGACCAAAGAAAGTCTCCGATCTGCCAATGGTAAGAAACTAGGCATTAGTTTCAAACTTTCAAATGTTGAGGTAAAACACTTTTCTTTATCTATTTTTACCTCTTTCTTATTAGTCAAAGATATCACTAACCCTGTTATCTTAGGCACTCCTTTCATCCAACAGATCATCTCGTTTATGGTCCTCAAAGAAGGTATTTAAGTTACCCATTTAAATCAACAAATCCTCATCCCTTTTGATAGGCCTCCTATCGAGAAAGAACTCCAACTGTTGGAAAACAAACAATCTCAAATCAACTTCCTGAAAGCAGACTTGGCCTTCAAAAGACTCTAGCTACAATTGCAAGATCCATCTATTAAATCAAAAATCCAAGCCATAGCAACCCATATTTAGCAACATCTATGTTTTGATCTTCCCACTGCCTTCTGGTACAGGAAACAACCCATAGTCCGTCTTCCCTATGAGCCTGACTTTGATGAAAAGTCTATCTCAACCAAGGCTAGACCCATCCAAATGAACCATGAGTTAACCACTCTCTGTTAAAAGGAAATCCAAGATCTTCTGCAAAAGAAGATTATCACTCCAAGTACATCTCCATGGAGCTGTGCTGCATTCTCTGTTTACAAAAATGCTGAAATTGAGAGAGGTGCTCCGAGATTGATAATCAATTACAAACCTCTCAATATAGCAATAAGATGGATAAGATATCCTATTCTGAACAAAAAAGATTTACTCAACAGGCTGCATGCTGCAGTCATATTTTCAAAATTTGATTTGAAATCTGGATATTGGCAAATTCAAATTGATCCCAGAGATCGATACAAAACTGCATTTACCATTCCATTTGGACAATATGAATGGAATGTGATGCCTTTTGGTTTGAAAAATGCTCCTTCTGAATTTCAAAGAATTATGAATGAGATTTTCAATCCTTACTCTCAATTTGTCATTGTCTATATTGATGATGTTTTAGTTTTCTCAAATAGTTTGGATCAACATTTCAAACACTTGAATGTTCTACTCTTTACCATTAAAACATAATGGTTTGGTGCTTTCAAAAACAAAATTTAGTCTTTTTCAAACTCATGTGCGGTTTCTCGGACATAATATCCAACAGGGAACTATTACTCCTATTTCCCGATCAATCCAGTTTGCTGGTAAATTTCCTGACCAAATTCTTGACAGGACTCAACTCCAAAGATTTCTTGGTTGCTTGAATTATGTTTCTGAATTCATTCCAGGAATAAAAAACTTAATCAAGCCTTTGCATGATAGGCTCAAGCAGCCTCCTCCTCTATGGACTAATGTCCATACTTCCATTTGAAGGAGTTTATAGACTCCTGGAGTTTTGAAGTATGCAGGCTCAGGGGAAGAAGAGAGCCTGGAAGAAACAGGTTGTGGTTCAGAAGAAAGAACCTTTGAGGATGCCGACTGCATCGTGCCTGTGCTTGTGTTTTTTGAAATTGTTTTTCCAGATTTTGTGGGATTGGAAACCTCCACAATTTTAAGTTAAGAAGGTTTTACCTGATTTACCTCTTTTGGATCATCTTGTGTAAGCTGACTTTGGTTGTTTGATGGAAAGCCCATCTGTTGGCTTGCTGTGGGAAGTGGAAATCCCATTTTTCTGCACCATTCATGAATATCAGCCACTGTCCATGCAGATTGGACTTGGGCTTCTTGTGAATCCTCAGATTCAACGATGTCGGCCCAACTTTTAGAAGTTAGGTTTTCCAAAGAGATTGGTTCCTGAATTTTTACAGGCTGTGGTGTTTGGGCTATGGTCATTGCATAGTCTTTTGGGCTTGTGAACTAGGTTTTGCCAATGGATGGTCTAGAGGACGGCAGCATGCAGCCTATTGAGTAAATCTTTTTTGTTTGGGATAGGATATCTTATCCATCTTAGTGCTGTATTGAGAGGTTTGTAATTGATTACCAATCTCGGAGCACCTCTCTCAATTTCAGCATTTTTGGAAACATAGAATGTAGCACAGCTCCATAGAGATGTACTTGGAGTGATAATCTTCTTTTGCAGGAGATCTTGGATTTCCTTTTGACAGAGAGTGGTTAACTCATGGTTCATTTGGATGGGTCTAGCCTTGGTTGGGATAGACTTTTCATCAAAGTCAAGCTCATAGGGAAGACGGACTATGGGTTGTTTCCTGTGCCAGAAGGCAGTGGGAAGATCAGAACATAGATGTTGCTGAATATGGGTTGCTATGGCTTGGATTTTTTATTTAATAGGTGGATCTTGCAATTGTAGCTGGAGTCTTTTGAAGGCCAAGTCTGCTTTCAGGAAGTTGATTTGAGATTGTTTGTTTTCCAACAGTTGGAGTTCTTTCTCAATAGGAGGCCTATCAAAAGGGATGAGGATTTGTTGATTTAAATAGGTAACTTGAATACCTTCTTTGAGGACCATAAACGGGATGATCTGCTGGATGAAAGGAGTGCCTAAGATAACAGGGTTAGTGATATCTTTGACTAATAAGAAAGAGGTAAAAATAGATAAAGAAGAGTGTTTTACCTCAACATTTGAAAGTTTGAAACTAATGCCTAGTTTCTTACCATTGGCAGATCGGAGACTTTCTTTGATCTTTTCAAAGAACTTGGTAGGAATAAGTCCTTCTTGGATACAATTAATAATTGGCTGAAAAACACTCTTGTGTTTATTCCATATATCTCAAGATATTTAGACAAGATATCTAGACCTATTTAAGGTAAGCCAACTATACATTACAAATATAGAAACAATTATAGGAAATAATTACAGCTATAATTCCTAAATATGTGCAGCTATATATGCTAAGTCTCCCCTTCAAGTTGGTGCATAGATATCACACATGCCCAACTTGGACAATGATGCATAAAATGGTCCACTAGTAACAGACATGAGTCACTATGTCGACCAGCTTGCTCGCACTCTTAATGTACGGAACCTCTATCATACCAGAATCCAGACTATCCTTGATATAATTCCTGTCAAGTTCAATGTGCTTAGTTCGATCATGTTAAACTGGATTGTTAGCGATCTCAATAACTGCAGTGTTATCATAATACAGTACCATAGGTTTCTTTGGACCAAACCCGAGTTCTGTCAAGAGAATTTTTAACCAAGCAAGCTCTGTGGTTGCATGATGAAGAGCCCTGTATTCAGCTTCTGCACTAGATAATGACACTACATTCTCGTTTCTTACTCCTCCAAGTCACCAAATTACCTCCAACAAATGACACATAGCCTCGAAGTAGACTTTCTATCTAACTTAGAGCCAAGCAAAGTCGTAGTCCGTGTAACCAACAATATCCAAGTGCCCATGTTTGGAGAACATAATACCTTTACCTGGAAGGGACTTCAGATAAGCCAAAATACGATTCACTGCATTCATGTGTCTATCACTTGGATTGTGCATAAACTGATTGACAACGCTAACTGCATATGATAGATCAGGCCTAGTATGAGTAAGATAAATCAACTTCCCCACTAGTCTCTGATATCTCTCCTTGTTAGTTGGAACCCGATCGGGATAGATAGCCAGGCCATGATTCATCTCAATAGGAATATTTACGAGTTCACGAGTGCAATTACCAGCTTCAGCTAAGAGATCTAAAATATACTTCCGTTGAGAGAGGAAAAGTCCTTGCTTGGACCGAGATACTTCAACACCCAAGAAGTATTTTAGAACCCCCAAGTCCTTCATCTCAAATTCCTTGGCCAAATAGCTTCAAGTTTCTCTATCTCACCAACGATTACTACCTCGTAACAATCATATCATCAACATAAACAATAAGCAAGGTAATATCATCATGCTCCCGCTTATAAAACAAAGTATGATCCGCTAAAGCTTGCTTAAAACCATACGCCTTCATCGAGTAGCTCAACTTGCCAAACCATGCCCTTGGCGATTGTTTTAACCTATACAATGCCTTTTTCAGCCTACACACCTTACCTTTCCCTAGTGTAAATCCTGGAGGAGGATCCATATACACCTCCTCAGTCAAATCACCATGGAGAAAAGCATTTTTTACATCAAATTGGCGTAATGGCCAGTCTAGATTGACTGCAAGAGATAGAATGACTCGAACGGTGTTCATCTTAGCCACATGAGCAAAAGTCTCATGATAGTCAATCCCATGGGTTTGAGTATAACCCTTGGCCACCAGTCTAGCCTTATACCTTTCAATTGTCCCATCCGACTTGTATTTCACTCGTAAACACCCACTTGCATCCTACCTGTCCTCTTCTCCCGTGGCAACTCAACCATCTCCCAAGTAGAATTTTTTGAAGGGCCTTCATCTCCTCTTCCATAGAAATCTTCCACTTAGTGGTCTCCAAGGGCTTCCCGAAAATGACTAGGAATAGACCCGTAAGACAACCGAAGAGCAAAAGCTAGATGAGCCTTAGACAAACGGTGATAAGAGATAAAATCGTAAATAGGATAAGTGACATTAAAAGATGACTTGGAAAACCCAACCTATCGTGTTCTCTACGTTCACGAAGGGGATATCTTCTACCATGATCGTGATCCATAACTGGTAGATTCAAAGTAGTAGAATCTATCTCTAAAGTTGAAGTGGGAAGAGAAGGAATACCTCAGGGTTAATAGTGGATGAGTCATCCGATGGCATGGTAGCATCATCAAGAGGAGGCATAACAGTGGTATTCTGTTTTCTTCTCGTATAGCCTTTTTGAAATAACCTAGCTGGTCTTTCACCCTTTCCCTCTTTAAATTCAGACTCAACCTCAGCTGAACAAGTATCATCTAAAGATTCCTTATTCTCCACAATAGCTGAGTTCTCCCCCTTACTCGACATCCACAACTTCTTCTCTTCTAACCATAACCGTTCCTCTTCCTTACTACTAATCTCCCCCTGAAGAGGAATCATAGAGACATCTCCAGAAAAATACGACTCTTGTTCACAAAACTGAACATCCATGGAAACAAAATATTTACCTGTAGGAGGATGAAAACATTTATAACCTTTTTGAGAATTAGAGTAACCAAGAAAAACACATTTGAGAGCACGTGGATCAAGCTTATCCCGATATATAGAGTGGACATGAACATAGCATACACAACCAAAGACCTTAGGACAAATATTTAGAGCATAAGGGATAGAGTGAAATTGTGACAACATCCGTAAAGGGGTTTGAAAATTAAGGATACGAGCGGGCATGCGATTAATAAGAAAGACAGCAGTCATGATAGCCTCAACCCAAAAACGTTTAGGAACATGCATAGTAAAGCTCAAAGCCCGAGCAACGTCAAGGATATGACGATTCTTATGCTCTGCTACCCCATTTTGTTGTGGTGTGTAGGCATAAGTTGTTTGGTGGAGGATGCCATGTTCTAGGAAGAATTGGGTAAGAGATTGATTCACAAACTCACGACCATTATCAGAATGAAAAACTTGAACCTGAGTATGAAACTGTGTCACAAGCCTTTTGTAAAATTGAGGAATCACTTGTATAACATCACTTTTAGATTTCATCAAATATACCCAGCTCACTCTAGTGCAGTCATCAATAAAAGACACAAATTATTTATGGCCAGAAGCAGATGGAGTAGAAAAAGGACCCCATACATCAGTGTAAACACACGAAAAAGGAATAGAACTCTTATTGAAACTAGTTTTGAAAGGAACGCGATGGTTTTTAGAATAAATGCATTGTTCACATCTTAAACTAGAGATAGCAACATTGCGAAACAATTTTGGAAATAAACGCTCTAAATAAGGAAAAGATGGATGCCCTAGACGACAATGCCATAAAAGAATCTTCTCTCTATCAAATGACTTGCTCTCTACTTGAAGGCCATGGCTAGGTTCAGATTGAAACTGCGTAGCCCCCTCTAAGTAATAAAGACCGCCTCTTTCCCCACCAATGCCAATCATCCTCTTCGTACGTTTGTCCTGAAAGATACAATGAGTGGAATCAAATATTGCAGAACAATTAAGACTTTTGGTAATCTTACTAATGGAAAGAAGACTATTAGAAAGAGCAGGTGCAAGTAAGACAGATGACATGGAGAATGTAGGAGAAATTGAGACACTCCCAACTCTTATAATTGGCATAGAGGTCCCATTAGCAACCTGTACAAACTTGACAGGTGAAGACATTAGAGAGGTAAGGATAGAAGAAATACTAGTCATATGATCAGTGGCCCCTGAATCAATAACCCAAGTGTTAGAATTACCTTGGTGAGCAGACACTTGAGAGACATGAGAAGCAGAAGGTGGAGAAGTATCAATAACAGCAATCTGAGCAGATTTCTTATTTTTCCTCTCAGCTTGTTTAAGTTTATACCACTCCGGATATCCATGCTTCTTCCAACAAACCTCTATGGTATGCCTGGTACTATTGCAATGAGAGCAGAAGCGAGAATTGGAAGTGACAGAATTCACAGGAACAGAAGGAGTCAACTGAGAGGTGCTCTTTTGAATCGTTAGAGCTGAAGCTTCAGAATGATTTTCTGTTCCCATAGTGACCTGTCTCTGCACTTCACGACGATTTAAAGAGTAGGCTTCTTCCAAGCTTGGTAGAGGGGAAGTAGCCAAAACACGACTACTAACTTGATCCAAATGGTGATCAAGACTTGCAAGAAACATATAGATGCGATCCTCTGCAATACGCTTCCTTTGTTTCTCGATATCAGCAGCACATGTCATGTCATTAGGCCTACGATAATCAAGTTCCATAAAAATTGAATTCAACTCATTGTAATATTCCGGCAGAGGTCGACCGCCCTGGCGCAATTGGAATGACCTCTTCATCAGTTCATAGACTTGGGAAGAGTCAGGCACATCAAGATAGCTCCTCTTAACCGCATCCCAAACTTCTTTAGATGTCCCACACTGAACAAAGTGTGACATCAGATTATTAGTCATGGAATTAATAAGCCAAGACTTGACAAGAGCATCTTCAGCTTCCCATTCATCATAACCCGGATCATCTTCTGCAGGTACAGCCTTTCGTCTAATAATATAACCCTTCTTCTTTCTGCCAGCAATATGCATCTCTAAAATCTTTGACCAAACACGATAATTAGTACCATCCAATTTAATATGGATTAGAGAAGAGGTTTCATGAATGGTCACCGTCGAGAGTTTCTTGCTATCGGGGATCGCTTCATTATTAGTTTTGGTAGCCATGATAGATGATAACCAGCACGATTCGCTACAGTACCCGCGCGCTACAGTATCGCCGCCACCACAGTGTTGCTACAGTGCCCGCTGCAGTGTGCTATAGTGTCACCACAGTGCCCGCTGGTTTTGGAAGAGACAATGACGGCTAGGGTTTGGGAAAAGGAGGCAGCGGAAGTCTTTTCTTAGTCTCTGATACCAAATTAATAATTGGCTGAAAAACACTCTTGTGTTTATTCCATATATCTCAAGGTATTTATACAAGATACCTAGACCTATTTAAGGTAAGCCAACTATACATTATAAATATAGAAACAATTACAGAAACAATTACAGCTATAATTCCTAAATATGTGCAGCTATATATGCTAAGTATATCTAAATAATATACTAGTAGAGAAGAATATATATAGGAAAGCATATAGGTATTAATTTCAGGGAAATAAATTTCCATATTTTATCTCCTTTCAAAATAATATTTTCTTGACGGAAATAAAAGGCTTAGAGGTGAATTTAAATGAAGCATTTATCTCTTGGATAAATCCAGGAAATTTCGAAGAATTTAGGGAAAATTTCAATAGATATAGGAAACCAGAAATTTTATTTCCTAATAACTAATTAATAGCCATTACACAAATTAATATAGGGAATTAATTAAATTATCTCTTAAATAGATAACCTAATTTTTTCACTAAAATTTCTGGAAAATTGCATCAAAGCTGCTGCCACCTTGGAGCAATTATAGTCCAAATAAGACTCTTCAAAACCTAGCTAGGATTGGCTAAGAAAACCCTAACCACTTAGGACTTGTTTTTAGCTAAAAGGAAACCAGAATTTCAGCCCTAGACCCTCAGAATTTTCGTCACTGTTCACACACACACTCTCGGGAAATTTCCAGCCAAAACCCAACATCAAAAACCCCTCCAGCAGACCAGCACAACCAGCTACACAAACCCTAATCTTTCCCTTCCTAACTTCGTCCAAGAAGCAGCCAGAAATCAGTAATTTTCCCTTCTCCTTTTCCTTCAGATTTCGGCCACCTTCATCCCTAATTCACCCATAAATTCCAGCTCAAAATCTGCACAAAAGTTCCCTAGTTATCAAGCAGAAAAACAGTTGCACAAAGGGCCATTCTTCCTCTCCTATTTTTGCTATTATAAGGGCCCAAAACCAATCAGATTTCTCCTCTCTTTCTGTCCAAAATCTCAGCACCTTCAGCTTCACAAACACAGTAGCCACCAACCCTAATTCCCCTCCAAAATCTCGACAGCCCTAGAGAACACCAAAGCTGAGCAACTTTCTGTTTTGATCAAGAAACCCTAGCAAGGCCAGAACTTCTTCAAACACCTAAACCCTAAAGCATCTCGGCCTAACCTATCTCCTTCATCAAACAGCCTCAAACAAACCCTAAATACCCTCCATTGCTCAGAAATTCCAGCCGCCAACCCTCCTCCACATCTGGACCAAAACAGCACCAAAACTCCATCAAAGCTGAAAACCAACTCTAAGGTAAGCAACTCCTCAACTCTTCATCAACTCCTCTTCAATTCCTCTCGTCTTCTTTTCCTAAATCTCGATCATAAGGGACTGATTTTACCCATTCTTTGGGGAGTCTTGATCAAGGTCATCCAAGCGATCCAAACTCTTCAACTAGTGATCAAACTCAAGCTAGTCAACAAGGAGTTGCCGTGATTTAAGTCTACATCGCTAAGAGGTAATTAAGATCCTATCTTTATTGATTTAAATGGTCTTAACCTTCAAAATATTGGCTAAATGATGCCTATGGAGTCTAGTATGACAGCATGAATATATTAGATTGATGAACATGTTGACGAAAGCCATAGTCTAAGCATGTATGAGATAGGACATTGATGTATCTTGTCATGATGAATCTAGATCCATGCTAACTAGGCAAAAGATGAGATCTTTTAATGTTTATGGGGCTATTTATGATGATTTTATGTTAGTTTAATATGGAAGATGTCATGTGAGGAATTGATCTAGACCAATGCATGGTCATGATCAATAGAATCATAAAGGAAAGCTATACATGTGATCTATTGAATTAAATACCATGGATGAAAGGGGTAGATAATGAAATCATGGAGAGTCATGTTGTATGAGATAATGGATGGAATGATTGAATCCTAATTGTGGGGTTATTTACTCTAGATAAGGAAGGAGTGGAAAGTAGAGCAATCGATTGAGTGGGATTTGGCTGTGATTTATTCAGGTAAATCCCTGCATAACTGTTTTAATAAATGTTACTTGTTTGCAAGCAATTTTTACAATGTTATTTGGAATTGATGTCAATATAATGTTTTGACACAAGGATTGAGCCTTGACTAAAAATGATGAGTTATACTGGATTGTTGTGAGACTTGGATTGGCAACGTAGATGTTTTATTTTCAAAACGAGTTTACTAAATTTTATTTATTCAAACTCAAAAGTGATTTCTTACACTATTGTCAAACGATTTGAAAATGCTGTTACGAAAACTACGTTTTGCAATCAAACTAATCAAAGACTTTCGAAAAAGGGAAAAATGATTCTGCCCCTAATCGGGGAGCGCTGAGTACTCAGCAAGGGTAGGCTAGTAGTACTAGTTTCGAAGAGCAAAAGTGAGTCTTCTGGCAGGAGGCCACCTCCAGAAGATGAACTCAACTTGAAGATGTGACAGTACTACTTAATCAGGCCGGTCCGAGCTAGCAAATTGGTCCATGTGGACATTGTTGATCGGGATTGGACAACCGGAATGTTGGGTGTAGAGATGGAGGAGTATCTCACCTAGTGGGTGAATTCCCCACTGCCCCTTTGTTGAAAGAATACATTAGGGAGCTATCATGGTGGTAACCATGATATGGATTATGTTACTATATTGTTGAATCATTTGTTAATCCCTATTTAATGAATTGTGAATGTGATGAAACAATGATTTATTGTGGGCCGTTTTGGATTTATTGAGCAAGGCTCCTTTGCATAATTGTTATTGATGAGATTGACTTGCAAACACGATTTTGTGGTTTTGATAAACCTGCATACATGAAATGGTTATAACTGACATTTGCACACACGGGACTTACGAGATGTCAATCTCACACCTTTTTATATCATGATTTCAAGGGAGTACTTGCAATAAGCGGGGCAAAGCTAGGGTTGAGCTCCAATTTATTCGTTTCGTTGTGTTTTGAATTTATTTCAAAAGACGCTTGTTAGTTTTGATTTTCCAAACTTGTATAAGTTTTGCTTTCGAATGTAATGGAATTTCCTTTTTAATTTTATTTAGCAGTTTTCGCTTTATTTTATTCCTCGTTATAAAGACCCCTGGTCCTTTAGACGGGGCGACATCCTGCCCTATCTAGGTACCTAGGGTGTGGGGTGTTACACTTCTAATCCAGTGTTTCATGAACGAACAAAACATATTGAGATTGATTGCATTTCATTCGTGAAAAGATCCAACAAGGTTTGATTACTACAGGTCATGTGAAGACTGGAGAACAATTAGGTGATTTATTCACAAAGGCTCTTAACGGGGTCCGGATTGATTATCTATGTAACAAGCTGGGCATGATTAATATCTATGCTCCAGCTTGAGGGGGAGTGTTACAGATTGTATATAGGCTGATTTGTAGGGATTAGATTGATTGTTACAGATTGTATATAGGCTGATTTGTAGGGATTAGATTGTTAACAAATATAGGCTGATTTGTAAGCTAAATAATAGGTATTAGAGGGCTGATTTATTGTAATTAATATAGGATATTTTACTTCCTATTATAGGATCTCTATACTTGTATATATACCCTTATAATTGATGAATAAAAGATAAGAAGTTTCATTCTCTTGTTCTGAAACTTAGGATGCAGATACCATCACCTTAGTGTGAGGTAATGTACAGCTTGACTGGAGGCTCTAGTTCTATGTCCAACTCCTTGTACTTATTTTTTAAATATTAATAAACAAGTAAGGATCCAGCCAAACTCCCACCACCCTTGGTGGCTTCTACCAAAATAAGTAAATAAATAAAATAGCAAGCACCAAGAATTGAGAGAAATATGACAAGAAGAAAACCAAGGATTGGGAAAAATGATTTCATTGGAAGGCTTTCTTTCTATGCTAAATAATACACAAGAAGGCTATGTGAGATGGTGAAAATTCCTTGAAAGGAAGGAATTATGCAATAGGGTAAAGTGTCATTTGGTACATTCCCTATTCTCTTTCCTAAAAGCAATTGGAAGCTCCTAATGAGATTCAACTTCATCATGCAATGAAGATTCAGAAAGTGTTACATCAGTCGTAGGCTCCAGAGTGGAGGCTTGAACGTGCGGAGATTCCGGAACAGCTATCTTCTTCTTGAATATACCTTGCCAAATCTCTCATTCTCAAAGACAATAATTGTCTTTTCAAGCTTGGGCATAGAATTATATTTAGACACAGAATTGGACTAAGGCATACAATTACAATTAGACTCGGGCATAAAATTAGACACAGTATTGGACTTAACACATGATTAGAATTAGATTTTGGCACAGGTTTAGAAGATGGTAGGTCAAGTGAGAATAAATCCTGAAGATCTCACATATCCTTATCTAGCCTCCTCTTGTAGATAAGGAGTTGAGAAATAATCATCATGGAGAATCATAACACTTGTGCCCTTTTTTAGTTGATGAGTAACCTACAAAGACACATCTTTGCGTCCAACTTCTCTCGATTTTGATTATGAACATTAACAAATGACACACACCCAAACACCCTAGGGACAAAATTTTTTTAAATTTGTAGACTTCGATAAAATAATGCAAGAATTTTCATTGGACTCTTGAACCCCAAGACTCTTGAGGGCAAATGGTTCATAATATGTGTTGCTATAAGAACGGCTTCCTCCTAAAAGGATTTAGGTACATTTGTTTGAAAAAGGACGACTAGGGTTGATTTAAGCAGAGGACCATTTTTCTTTTCTGCTACTCCATTTTGTTGTGGAGAATTAACACAAGATGACTCATGTATGATTCTTTCTTTCTGAAAGTATGGAACTATGACTCGATTGAAATAGTCTCGAGCATTGTCCTACCCAAAACTTTTGATGTTGATCTCAAATTGATTTTTAATGATTGAACAAAACTTTGGAAGGACAATACTGTCATCAGATTCGTGTTCGAGTAAGAATACGCAAGTAACACAAATACAATCATCAATAAAAGAAACAAACCATTTTGTCCATTAACATTAGGAACAATAGGACCCCAAATATCACTATGAATAAGATGAAATGGAAAAGAACTTCTGGCATTAATAACCGGAAAAGGTGTTCTTTGTGTTTGGCAATTTCACACATCACAATAAAAATCTTTAACATTTAAACATTTAAACAAAGAAGAAAACAAATTTTTAACAATTTTAAAGGATGGATGTCCGAGACAGGGATGCTAGAGCTAGACTTTTTTCTTTACTAGATGAGAGTGTAAGAAATTGGGAGAGAATAATTTCTTTTCATATATTTCTCAAAGATTACAATGAGCTAATTATATACAAGCTGCCTAACGTACAATTATGGCAACTACCCTAATAAATTGATTTACAAAATCTCCAAATCAATCCCCTGATTACTGCCCATAAAATCTCCTAATTACTGATTACAAAATCCCCTAATTTAAGGGTCAAACTTCCCTAATTCTAGTGTTACAATATTTACAGCCTTACTTTCCTAAAATACACCCTTTAGTCATATTTTCCCACACCCCCCCTCAAGTTGGTGAATAGATATTCTCCATTCCCAGCTTGGATACAATATTTTCAAACACTGGACCACTTAACCCTTTGGTTAACACATCGGCAAGCTGATCATTTGTAGACACATAAGGTGTGCAGATCAATCCACTCTCCAATTTCTCCTTGATAAAATGTCTATCAATTTCGATATGCTTTGTCCAACCATACTGCAAAGGATTGTGAGCTATGCTAATTGCAGACTTATTATCGCAGTAAAGTCTCATTGGGCCCTCCAACTTGATCCTTATGTCTTGTAGAATGATTTTTAACCAAAGTAACTCACAAACTCCTTGAACCATCGCTCGAAACTCAGCCTCAGCATTAGACCGTGCTACTACATTTTGTTTTTTACTCCTCCATGTCACAAGATTTCCACCAAGGAATGTACAATATCCAATGGTCGATCTTCTATCCATCAATGACCCAGCATAATCAGCATTTGTATAGGCTTCAAGCATTAGGCCCCCACTTCTCCTAAAAAGAAGTCCTCTTCCTCGTGTATCTTTAAGATACTGCAACACCCTGTGTGCTGCTCGAAAATGAAACTCTTTTGGACTGTGCATAAATTGACTAATCACACTCACAGCATAAGCTATATTCGGTCGTGTGTGGAACAAATAAATGGGCCTTCCCACCAAACGTTGATAATACCCCTTTGTCCACCATAGCATCTTCCTCTGCTAGTCCAAGCTTTATATTTGGATCTACCGGAGTACTCACTGGTTTGCATGCGGTTTTTCCTGTCTCCTTGAGTAGATCAGTCACATACTTTTGTTGAGAGAGAAAAATACTCTTCTCTGAATGAGCCACTTCAATTCTGAGAAAATATTTTAGGTTCCCAAGTGTCTTAATCTCGAAGTCTTTTGCTAAGCACTCACTCAAAGAATGTCTCTCATCATCACTTCCTGTAACAATTATGTCATCCACATAAACTAAGAGGACCGTGACTCCTCTTGAAGACAAATGCTTGATAAACAAAGTATGATCTCCTTGACTTTGCTTGTATCCTAACATCACCATAACCTTGGCAAACCTGTCAAACCATGCTTGAGGAGATTGTTTAAGCCCATACAATGCCTTCCTTAACCTACAGACTGTATGATCAGCAACTCTTTTCCCATAACCTAGAGGTATCTCCATATATATCTCCTCTTGGAGATCTCCATCCAAGAAAGCATTTTTGACATCAAACTGCTGTAAATCCCATCCAAAGTTGGTTGCCAAAGACAATACGACCCTAACAGTATTCAATTTTACAACTGGGGCAAAAGTCTCTAGATAGTCCACTCCATATGTCTGAATATAACCCTCGGCAACCAACCTTGCCTTGTATCTTTCCACTGAACCATCAGCTCTATATTTTATTATGTACACCCATTTACACCCCACCGGTTTCTTCCTTGCTGGTAACTCCATAAGCTCCCATGTTTTATTCTTTTCCAGTGCCTCCATTTCTACATTCATAGCTTGTTTCCATTTTTCATTAGACAAAGCTTCGGATAGATTGGAAGGAATGACAATGGTTTCTAGGTTACTGAGGAAGACTCTGTGTGATGGAGAAAAACGCTGAAAGGACAGGAAGGGTGCAAGGGGGTATAAAGGTCTTTTAGTGCACTCTCTCGCACTTTTTTCTCAATGCAATGGGTAAGTCTATGTCGCTACTACTACCCCTATGGATCTCACTCTCTACCTCTGGTTCTGTTTCAATCTGTAAAGTGGGTTTAGAAGTTATTACCTGATCAGACTCTTGGACTTGCGTAGGGTTGGGGGCAGCCGTCTTCTTCCTTGTATACATCTTTCCTTTGCCATATCTAACATCCTTGGGAACAGACTCAGTGGTGTCAGATTGAGCAAATACAGGTTTAGAGGAGACTGTGACAGACTCAAATAGTTCAGAGTGAACTGGGATAGGATCACTAGTGGATGAGGAAGTAGGATGATTTTAAGTTGAAAGATCCAATAACAAGTCAAAACCCAAACTCTCATCTTCTCTCACAAACTTCTCCCCCTAAAGATAAGAGTTTGGAAAGTAAGATTCACGTTCATTGAAAGTAACATCCATAGAAACAAAGAATTTTCGGGAGGGTGGATAATAGCACTTGTATCCTTTTTAGGTTGAGGAATATCCCAAAAATACACATTTTTGAGCCCTTAGATCAAATTTGCTCGGTTGTGACTGTGACATGTACAAAGGATGTACATCTAAACACTCTAGGAACAGGATTATTTGTGGTGCGGAAGTTAGGATAGAAAGTGGACAATACATCCATTGGACTCTGAAATCCAAGGACTCTAGATGGCAATCGATTTATGAGATGTGTTGCTATAAGAACAGCTTCCCCCCCAAAAGGTTTTAGGTACATGATGTTCAAATAACAATGCTCGAGTTTTTTCAAGGAGATCACCAATTTTCCTTTCTGCAACTTCATTTTGTTGCGGGGTATTCACACAAGATGACTCATGGATTATCCCATCCTTTTGAAAATATGGACTTAGAGTTTAATTAAAATAGTCTCGTGCATTGTCAGACCTAACTCTCTTGATGGTCACTCCAAACTGATTTTTAATCATGGAGCAGAAATTTGGAAAAACAATACTGACATCAGATTTTTGTTTAAGAAAAAAGACCCAGCAAACACGAGTGCAGTCATCAATAAAGGAAACAAACCATCGTGCCTCAGAAATATTAGCAATAGTAGATGGACCCCTGACATCACTATGGATTAAATGAAAGGGAATGGAACTTCTGCTATTGCTCACTGGAAAGGGTACGCGCTTGTGTTTGGCAAGTTCACATTTTCACAATGAAAAGACTCAATATCTAAATGTTGAAATAAAGATGGAAACAAGAGTTTTATAACTCGAAATGATGGATGTCCAAGTCGACGATGATGGAGCCAAATTTTCTTCGTATCAGGTGACAAAGACTCAGAAACAAATGACACTAACGGTTTACCCTTGGGGTTGGTTAGTTGACTTGCTTCAAGAAAGTAGAGGCCACCCCGTTCTCTAGCATGCCCAACCATCGTCCCCGAACTCTTGTCCTGAAATACACAACCATTATGATGAAAAACCACCATACATTGTAAGTCATGGGCACGTTTTTAGATAGATATCAGATTGGTAGCTAGCTTAGGGACATGGAGAACATTTTTCAAGGTTAACAATAGGTTAATTTGGACACTTTCAATTCCTGCCACAATGGTCAAAGAACTATCTGTAGTGGTTATTTTCCTACTGCTCGGGCATGGGGAATAGGTGGTGAAGATATGTGGTGAAGGGGTCATATGATCGGTAACTCCTGAATCGATGATCCAAGAGGTGGAAAAGGGTGTATCCGAAACATTGAACCTAATGGAAAGTGAAAACTTACCTGAATATGCCACATAACAAGTACCTAAGGGCTTTTCTAAACTGCTGATGAGTGCACTCAACTTGTCCAATTCAACTTGGTTGAGACTAGCAATGTCTGATTTTGGTAGCTCAGCAATTTGGCCAGCTACTACATTGGCTTGTCCACTTTTGGATTGTCTCCCGTTTTGTTCCCATTCTCAGCTGGGTGGTTTCCCATGAAACGTCTAGCCTTTTGCACTTACAACTCGTATTCGGGAGGTTGACATGGTAAGAAAATATATATTTTGCAGCACTTAAGGCTGCTTGAATAGGAAAAATAAAGAGAAAATGACAGCAATGAAGGCTGCTCGAAAGAGAAGACTGCAGTAATGAAGAGTGCTTGAAAGCGAAGAGAGAATAACAGCAATGAAGGCTGCTCGGTACAAATCAGTATCAAAACAATTAGAAACAACGCCAGCAATAAAGGCCAGCTATACAGCACCTATGAGGAAGAAAAACAGAGGAGAAATACCAGCAATTAAGACTGGCTGGTCGTAAGAATTAGAATGAACAAAACACCACCAGCAATTAAGACTGGTCGGCAGAAGAAGAAGAAGAAGCAAAGAATAGGCGCAAGCAGAAAAATCAAAAGCAGATTGGGATGAACATCTCTGATACCATATAAGAAATTGAGAGAGAATAATCTCTTTTCATATATTTCTCAAAGATTACAATGAACTAATTATATACAAGCTGTCTAAGGCACAAATATAGCAACTACCCTAATAAATTGATTCACAAAATCTCCAAATCAATCCCCTAATTACTACCCACAAAATCTCCTAATCACTGATTACAAAATCCCCTAATTTAAGAGTCAAACTTCCCTAATTCTAGTGTTACAATATTTACAGCCTTTCCTAAAATACACCCTTTAGCCATATTTTCCCACAGAGAGAGACAATAAAAGAAAGGAATGAGAGAAACTACCCTTAAATCTTACTCCCTCCGTCCCACTAAAATTGACAGTGGTTGACTTGGCACGATATTTTATGCAAAAGTAAAAGTTAGAATATAATAATAATATAATATAATATAGTATAATAAAAATAAGAAATATATGGGTCCCACAATACTTTATGTCAAATCTAAATATATAAAAATAATATATGTGGGGTATATTGATTATTTTATAATAAATTGTATAGTAAAAACTTTCCTTTTTAAGGAAAGTGTCAAATTTTTTTGAACAGTCCAAAATAGTAAGCAGGTCAATTTTGTTAGGACGGAAGGAGTATTTGATATGTTTGGTGCATCAAGTAAAGGCCACCTGTTTCTCTAGCATGTTCAATCGGCTGCTCTGAATCTTTATCCTAACATTCACAATAATTATGATGAAAAACCATACTACAATTTTAATCTTGGGTAAGTTTTTGGATAGAGATTAGTTTAGAGAATTTACGAATACGAAGAACATTTTTTAAAGTTAAAGATGGGTTGATTTTGACATCCACTACACTTCGGTACAGTGGTCAAGGAGTTATTAGCAAGGGCTATTTTCCTACTACTTGGATGTAGTGTGTATATAAGAAAAAGATTTGATGAGTAGGTCATATGGTCTACGGCTCCTAAATTCATGATCCAAGAGTTGGCAAAGGTTACTCCTAAAACTTTTAAACCAATAAGAGAATGGAAACTTACCTGAGTATGCTAAGGAACAAGTATGTGAAGCTTTGTCTAGGTTGCCAATAAGGCACCTTACTCTCGATTTCTTCTAGGTTAATACCACCTAAAGGCTTATATTAGAGCATATCTGCTAATTGTGCTGTAGTGGCTGTCTTTACAATCTCCAACATCTTCTTTGATTAAAGAAATGTTCTTTGAGAAATTAAGGCCGGTTGCTAAAACACCAGCAATGAACGTTGGTTCAACTCTGCTTAAAGAAACGATTTTTGGGCAATTTAGGCTGATCACTAAATAACCAGCAATGAAGGCCGGTTAAAATCACAAGGCTGTTGGTGATAAAGACTAGGAATTCAATTTGAATTGCCCCCAGGGATTCAAAGCCTACCTCTCTAATACAATGACAAGAATTGAGAGATAAGAATTGAGAAACAAGGATTGAGAGAAATGATTTCTATGGAAGGCTTTCTTCTATATTGAATAATACACAAGAAGTTAGATGTATAAAAGTTTCCTAGCATAAAAAGGGAAAGAATAGTCAAAATCCTATAATCATTGGGATATCTAATCAACCTAATTCAAGAGATACAGAATATTGAAATATCTAATCAGTCTAATTCTAGGGATATAGAATATTCTTAAAACATTCCCAATCATACAGCTAATTATACAACCCATTACAAGCGTTTCTCACAGCAAGTATACCATATAGTGAGTTGGGAATTAAAAACCATCAACAAGGAATATAGCACACGTATGCTAATCTCAGTTTGCAAGGTAAAACCTCAGATTTGACTTTTCTTCATTTCATAATTTAGGTATCCCATTAAAACAACAACAGTAGTTCAACAAGGAGTATATTTCATACCTTACAATCATCACTTCCAGATACAAGCATTGATGGATCCGTTCGCGAAAAGTCAACACTCCATGCCCGTTTTTCATGCTCCTCATATTCCATCACACTCTAGATGCCCAGAAAAAATTTATTTGCATTTGTAAATATAAATTGATTCTAGTCCATTGATCTATTTTTAGAACCATGAAAAGAAGTGGAAAAGTATATCAAAGATAATAGTGGACAGTGACTATTTACCTGTCGTGTGGTCACATCCCAAACAGTGACTATCCCCTCATAGTCACTACTTGCAATATGATTTTTGGTATACTTGTTCCAACTCAAGCAACTAAGTTTAGATCGTGTAGACATCTCTACAACTGGACAGTGCACATCTGCTGGTTCATTTATGATCTGAAAGTGTAAAACCATTCAGGGATCATACATCAGAGTGGGAGAATTTTATTTTTACTGACACATGCAGACGTAGAACACATGCTCAACAAACTAAGTAGTCCAACATCAGATATGTGATACATAGAGCAATTGCAACAACAAAAGCATAAAAATGATAGGTACAGCCAAGCAGGCAGATGTTTATCCAGACTATCGTCTCCTAATTTGGCATGTTGGCAATACATTTTAGTACAGCACTTGAAATAGTTACTAGATATCACCCACATGCACAAGAAAATAAAAGATGAAAGGATCTTAAAATCCTTCTTTACTAGGAAGCAGGAGTACTATCACTGCACTCCTAATCTGGACTAGAACTGAGGGTATAAAATATGTACTATGATTTGAAGGCTGATTCAGATGACTTGTCTACTATACAGTTGTTTCCTTGGATAAAAGGTCCTCCCTATAAATAAACCATTTAGCATACAATAGTATTTATTCTCATTTAGCTTCTAGCTTCCGTAGAAAAGGATAGCCATTCGCCCAATCCTTAAACATAGTTACCAGAAATGCAATACATTTCGGTACGCAGCATGGGACGGGTACACAATTCTTTACTTTGAAAGAATCGGATTCGTTAAGGGATAGGCTTCTTCAATATGCTATAATACACTAAAAGTCATAATATAAAAATTATATTGTGTAATTATATAAATATATATTTTTTGTTTGGAGCATATTAATATATAAGATACTAAAAATATGTAAAAAGATATAAATTTTTTTTATAATTCAATTAATGTATATCTTTATTTTAATAAAATAAATATTATAAATGTCACTTAAAAAATAAAAATTTATGTGAAGAAATATTGCAATGTATGTCAAAATGTCAAGTAATAAAACATTATAAATTGCTCTAAGTAACTAGTCACTGATTTAGTCAAATGGACTTTTTTTTTTTTTGGTGAGAATAAATAAAGGTCTTCCAACAATTTTATTTCAAGGGTCCTAAGCCTCACAGAGTCACAGTCATGTATATTGAAGAAATAGACAAGGCCACAATCATAATTTCAACATTTAAAAAAAAAAAAAACTATCATCCTTTCATCTTCTCCTTGCTCTTCCAAAACAGCTTTCCTCTGTCCCCCCCCCCTCCCCACCCCATGGCCGCCGCATCTCCTCTCCCTCTTTTCTTCTTCCATGGCCGCCGCAATCTCTCTTTCTTCTTTATTTAATTTCCTTCGCTATATCCCCTCCTTACTCCATCATTTTCTTCCATCTGGCTATAGGAAGAATGGGTTTGATCATTGCAGCAAATTGGAACATGAATTAGAGAGAATTTCAATGTCCCAGTACCATGAATCAGAACGTGCAAATCAATTCGCAATTCAACACCAAAAGGAGCGAATTTGGTAACTATGTCCTTAAAAACTAAACACTCACAGATATGCTAATGTTTTCTCAATCTACATTGTTCTAGAACAATCAGATATTTTGTTTCAATGAATATGAGCAATAAAACCCAACAAAAAGTTAGAGCCCACATTCAATTAGGGTGAATAGAAGTAAACAACCAGAGCAAGAGTCTTACCGATGAGTAATCAAAAACCTTTATTTGCCGTGAAACTCCAGCAGTAGCAAATAGTTCATCGTCACGATCAAATTCAATGCTGCCAAAGTCAAAAATGTATTACAATAAACTGATTAAGAGAAAAATATAATTACTACTATAGAAAATACACCTGGGGAGTTATTTAATTCTGTGAGAACAGATTGCAAAGAAGAACACTTCCTACCAGTCTATTGGGACTACAACATTTTTATATAGTCAAATTTTGGTATTCACTCTACTTCAGCTCTTCACTTCCATTTGGATGATTCACTATTAGATCAGTATGGCAACCCCCCCACAACCACCAAAGAAAAAAAAAAGGGGGGGGGGTGTGGAGGAGGAATAATTTGGACCTAATATTTTCAAAAAGGAGAAAAATTACCTTGAAACAATGTTGATGTTGGCTGAGTGAAAAAGGTCCCCGTGCCTAAGCTCAGCAATTACTCTTAGACGACTGTTCCAGAATAAGAATTCCATGAACTGAATAATCTACAAAGAGGACAACTATTTGTGAGGAATAATGTATCTAGTAACTTCACCTGTATCGCGTGAAGGTACTTAGTACAGATTGAAAATCTGCAAGACCTGCATTATAGCCATCTCTTCGAACAATATCATTATTCTTCTCTTCCTGATTATATAACTGGTTCACTAGTAGCCTTCTCTTTTGCAAGTAACATTCTTGTAGATCATTGAACTGTAAAAGAAAAAGAATATATCCCCCAATTGTGTGTGTGTATACACAGGAGATTAGGTGCCTGATATAAAATTTCAGCCCTAAACAAATGTAGTCACTTAGCTTTCACACACACACACACACAGAGGAAAAGTTTGACAGCTATTTGGAGGACAATTTGCAGCGTAGAGCATCCATGCAACCACAGTGCAGAGTCAAGATAGAATGCTAGGGTGATCTGACAATGATGAATTCCTTTCCTTATACTGACATTAACTATTGAGGGGTGGTATGCATCCACATGATGATAAAACAAGGTGGACCGCATATGCCAGTTACTTTATGGTGTACATAATAGTGAGTGAAGATCATTCTATAACTACAAATTGAAACAAATAATAGCAGCACAGATTTGTGTGATGTTAGCTTGACAGGGCTTTTGTTCCATAGCATTAGCTATGAGTTCATAGATAGAGAGAATGCTGAATTCATTACTTTTTATAACTACTAACCTGGGCATGAACACGCTTTTTGCGTACTACAGCAAGCCCTGATTGACTCATATGCTGTGAATTTAATCCACTGAGAGAAGTGTTCTTCTTTTGGGATCCAAGAGAACCAAATTGAGGTTTAGCTATTCCTCCATGGACACTACGGGAACTGGATACAAGCCCACTGCTAGTCCTATCAATGGATGAAGACTGAGATCTTGTACCCAAACGATCATCTGATATCATCTGCAGTTTCAATGAATACCTGTCCCTTGCCCGGTATAGATCTATCCTATGCCTTTCAACAGCATTTATGTCCTCTTTAACATATTGAAGATCATTTTTTATCTGCAGAATCGGCAGAAAAGTTTCCTAAGAATGAGACGATGCTTAAGCAAGCAGTAGATCAACTTTTAGCACAGCAACAACTTAAAAGGAGACAATAACACCAACCAAATAAGTGCTTACATGAAGTCATGTGCCTTTTTATTAATCATATACATAACTACAAGAATGCCATAATCATTCATCATGATGCATAAGGTATTTGAGCACTTTAGCCTTAAAAAACTGAATGAAGCAAAATGTCAAGGGCAAGTAGGTAAGCAAATACCAATAGCCAATGACTAAGTCATACTCAAGCATGTATTATCTTTCCAAAACTTCCATATAGCAGGTTGCAGGAAATACTAAATGGCAGATCACACTCTGTATACTGCTGTAGCAAGGTTTATGCAGAAACTAAAGTCTTCCTAAGAAGTCCATCTAACCGAGTATCTATTTAAAGGTATGGACTCACTGCTTCTGGAATGGTAAGGTCAGTTGATGCTTGGAGCCTCTCCCTTTTCCAAACCCAAATTTTACACAAGATCAAGCTTAATCCAAAACAAAAACCAAAATCAAACCAGGTCAGTTACATATTCCTCTTTAAAAATCCGGTAGCTAATTGTGCATCCACATAAGCGCAAATGTTGCCAGTTTCAATGCTTTTTGCTGCCCCCACCTTCATTCTTTGCGCAAATTAGTCAGCTTTGAGCTCTCGAAAGCTTAGAGACCGTTTGATTCTGAATAATGCAAACAGGAAACTTCAGAGATTCAAAGAAACTTCACACTCCACAAAAATTGCTGATGTCCTCTCTCAGATTTTTACAAATACAGCACATACTCCCTGCGGTCCTTATTAACTGTCACATTTTTGTCATTTTTTTTGTCCAAATTATCTGTCACTTTGTGAAATCAAGGAGCTATTTATTACTTTTTTTCCAAGTTTACCCTTATTCTTTATTGATTCACTAAACTCTCACATTAATTGGTTTAGAATTTATCAAATTAGTATTACATTTTTCAATACAAAATTACCCAATAAATAGTCTTTAACTAAAGACTTGTGTCATTTGGTTAAATGAGGAAGGAGGTTAGTTTTGTCATTTGGTTTTAAAATTACATACGAGTTTGTATTTTCTTAATCTATGTGAAAACCCAAAATGTGACACTTAATAAGGACCAGAGGGAGTATATTACCAGATGGCCCTCTTCAAATTCTCAGGATCACATATTTTGGTGCACATAATGTGAGAAAGCCACCTTTAGGGAGTGTTTTGGTCCAAACTGATTTCCATAGATAATACTGATGATGCAGGATCTTTCAATTTCAGCACCAAAGCACTAGAATTTCCGCAAGTAGTTGATGCGATTTCTATGGCTGAATGTTTGAGAGAATAAAGTAGGTTTCTGGTAAGATTTAGAGCAGATATAGCTAGGAGGATAGAGAAGAATCATGGGAAGAAGAGGAAGAAAAAAGGAAGCAGAAAGAGGGAGAAGGGTTTCAAGGGAGAGAAACTCTTTACTCAAAATATTCTTCATATTAGTATTGAATTATAGAGATGATACATATTTATAGAAGCCCACACTTAGCCATGATGCAGCCTGAGATTACTTAGTGACTAACTTAGTTTTGGATACTAAGTTTGACTTCTCTACCTCTATGCTAATCCCAAAACATAGAAATGTGCCGTAGAAAAGCGAACAAGACATTAAGTGTCTTAGGCAGCCTACTGGGAAGGATCTTAACAAAAAGGCCAAAATACCCTTGCAAAATTGAAAACTAACTAATCTGCACAAACTCTCAACTTGAATTTTGACAAATAAGATACTTGTACATGTGGTCTTCATATGCAACATTCCAAGTCCTTTTAGTCTTCTCTCTATGCATTCTACATCAGTTTATCAAGCATTCCTATATATTATACAACTATGATCAGGATGCCTGTCAGGGTAGCTAAAAGACTCACTAGAATTATGAGAGATTTCCGTGCTTGGAACTGGGGATGGAGAAAGATCATTTAGCTAGTTTGGAGTAGTTTCTAAACCCAAGTCCAAAGGAAGTTTAGGCTTGGTAACTCGGCGTCTTAAAACATTTCTCTAGTTGGTAATTTGATGTCTAAAAACTTTTATCCAGAGGTGAGATCTGTGCTACAGGTGAGCACTTGCTCTCAGCTATATTATTTGTTTTTTTTTTTTTTCTCTGGTTGAAAATGGTTATTGTATTCAGTTTTGGAAGGATCATTGTATTAGGGAGGGATCTTTTTCTATTGCCTTCCAAAATCTGGTTTTCCTTTTTTACCTTCATAATTCTCCAGTATCTTTCATCTACTTCCTTACATGATGGTTCTATTTCCTGACATGTAAATTGATCCCAAAATCAAACAGAAGGGGAATTAGATGAACCTTTTCCCCAATCCTTTTGTTGAACCTCTTTCTATCCTTCCTTCCACACTCAAGTAAATTCTAGGTCATCATTGGTCGATGCCTTTGGAGTTTCTTCCTCTCATTTATTGATTGATAGTCAACCTTCATCTTCTCTAGAGAAGTAATCCACAATACCATCCATCATCTCCTTTAAAATCAAATCATTCAAGTGGACAAAAGTTGTTAATATAATCAGCACCAGCAATTTGTTGCAGGTAAAAAGGCTTGGTAAAGTTCTTAGTCCAAATGGTTTTATGTGCACGTCTGGTAAAGACTTTAATAATAACCTTTTACTTCATTGCCAGAAAGCAAGGAAGTTTTGGGAGAATTTGGTACCTTGCTGGATGAGGAGTTTGACCTAGTACCATTCTAGAATTCATGTGTATAAATTTTCTGGTTTTGGCAAGGCTAAAGTAATAACAATGTACTTCGTGTGCAATTTATTGGACCATATGGGCAGAAAGGATGGTAACGCACATTTTCAACTTGTAGCTGATATGGTATTGCTTACTTTGTGAAGCAATGATGGAAGTTCTAGAAGAGAGAACAGTATGATTTAGAATTACAGAAAGAAAGAATCATGAGAAGGAAAGAATTCAGCAAGAGAATAGAGGGCAAAGAGGCAAACATAGCAACAGACAACTCTATTTCATCATTTAATAGTTGTCTCCCATCTTAAAGCAGTCATAACAATATATATACATACCATATCCAAGAAACAAACTACTTAAAAGCTAAGTAACATTTGCCTAAGCAACTTAAAAGCTGGAATCTTTGACCAAAAACTATTAAAGTTGATTGCAGTTAAATAATTTAGTGCAAGCTGAAAATTACCACAAGCACCTAAAAGATAAACCTAGAGAAACACACACAAAAATATTACAAGACTCAAATATTTTTTCACAAACAAGTAAAAGTATATTCAATTATATTATCATATATGATTTTCCAAATCCTCTTAGTCTTGTCTTTGAATTCTAAATCAAAGTAATAACAGAATTCCTAAAGCTCCCTATATGCCCGATAATCTATCTTGGGACAGAGTTATTTTTCTATCATCTCTTTAGGCAATGGCTAGTGTCTTTTTTGGAGACATAGCGACAATGGATTTACAAAGAGATTGGACGGCAGCATTGATTTTTTTAGTTTAGATAAAATTTTTCCTTATTTTATGTATTTGGGGAAAAAAAATTTGCTAGCTTACAAAAAAATAATATAATTTAACAGATGCCTTGGAACCTTAAGACTCTAATAATAACAAAAGAAAATGCATCCTTAATGTGATTGTTCAAGTAGCTCATGGGATACAGATCTACTTTCAGGCAACTGAAGTGGCTTTAGATGAAGCGTAATAGATAAGGATCAAACTTGAAGATTAAAGCACTTGAAGAGCAAATGATATGCATCTTCTTGATAGATCTTTATGGGAACTAATACATCTTTGTGGATGCATTTAATCTCAAGGATCATACACTAGATTCTAGGCTCTCACTTAAAATGTTTAAGCCCCAAAATATTCACGGTATGAGAGGAGCAAAGTCTAGACCAAAGATTTGGGTAGTTATAACTATTGATAAATTAGGAATTATTAGCTATTTTCTTACCATTTGTATGTGTGGGAAAATAAGGCTTATGGGTGTATTTTAAGGAAGTATTGCTCTTACAAAGATGGGAACAAAATGGAGGACAATCCAGAAGTGGACGAGCCAATGTAGTTGTTGGCCAAATTGATGAGTCACCAAAATTAGAAACGGTCTCAACCAAGATGAATTGGAAAGGGTGAGAGTTCTCATCAACAGTCTAGAAAACCCCTCAGGTACTTGTTCTGTAACATATCCAGGTGAGTTTCTGCTTTCCATTGGATTAAATGCTTTGGATGTAACTTTTTCCACCTCTTGGATCATGGATTCAGGAGCTACCGACCATATAACCCACTCTCTAAATGTCTTCACCACCTATTTCCCGTGCCCAAGTAGTAGAAAAATAAGCACTGTAGATGGTTCTTTGACCACTGTGGCAGGAATTAAAAGTGTTCAAATTAACCCATTGTTAACCTTGCAGAATGTTCTCCATGTCTCTAAGCTAGCTACTAATCTGATATCCATCTAAAAACTTGCCCATGACTTACAATATACATGGTTTTTCATCATAATGGTTGTGTATTTTAAGAGAAGGGTTTAGGGAAGACTGTAATACCCCATGTTAGACCGTCTTTGGTAAGTGGGGGAAAAGTCATGCATGTCACAATGAGTTAAACCACATTTGATGATTTGAATTATTTTCATGAAAATATTAATTTGTTGTTGCATGAATTAAATTGCTCTTGAAGTGGTTGAGGTAGTTGAGTTTTATTTTATTGAAGGGGATTTATTAGAAAAAGGGATGGAGTAAGTGAGTAGGAATTAAAGGAATTTATTAGGAGAATGTTTGCCAAGAATTAATGTGGTTTAGTGGATAGAGCTCGGTGTGTGTTCTTTGGTTGGCTTGGGTTTGAATCCTAACTATTTCAAATCCTTTTCGTTCTCTTATTTTTTTTCCCTTCTTCCCTAATATTTCCTTAGCATGGCCGAAATCCCTAGGAGAATCACCACTAGGAAATTAATTTCCTAAGAAGAGAAAAATAAATTAGGAGAGTGATTTATTTGAAAATTACTTTATAAAATATTGGAGAACAAATTAAATTTGTGTTTCTAATATCTTATCATAATCTTTTAGAGAATTTTAAAGATTATTAATCTAGATTTCCTTTTAGCAATATCTAAATAATATACTAGTAGAGAAAAATATATATAAGAAAGTATATAGGTATTATTTTTAAGGAAATAAATTTTCATATTTTATCTTCTTTTGAAATAATATTTTTTTTTATGGAAATAAAAGGCTTAGAGGTGAATTTAAATGAAGTATTTATCTCTTGGATAAAACCAAGAATTTTTGAAACCTTTAGGGAAAATTTCGGTGGATATGAATAGGAAACCAGAATTTTCTCCCAATATAACTATTTATTAGCTATTTAAAAATTACTCCAATTAATATAGAGAATTAATTAAATTATTTCTTAAATAGATAACCTAATTTCTTCACCAAATTTTCTGGAAAATTGCATCAAAGCAGCCGCCACCCTTGGAGCAAATATAGTCCAAATAAAACTCTCTAAAACCTAGCTAGGGTTAGCCAAGAAGACCTTAACCCACTAGGACTTTGTTTTAGCCAAAAGAGTAACAGAATTTCCCCCTCCAATTCCTTCAGAACTTCGGCCAAAAATCAGCCTTATTCTGCACGAAATTATCAGCAAACACCTGCACAGAAATTCTCCTAACTAGCAAGCAAAATACAGTTACACAAAGACTTCTTTTTCTTCTCTTGTTTCGCCACTTTAGAGACCAAAACCAACCAGCATTCCTCACTCATTCTGTCCAGATTTTTTCCTAACTGTTTTCCCAGAATTTTGGCCACCCTCAGCTTCACAAACACAGCAGCAATCAACCCTAATTCCTCTCCAAAATCTCGGCAGCCACAGAGAACACCAAAGCTGAACAATCTCCTCTTATGATCAAGGAACCATAGCAAAACCAAAACTCCTTCAAACACCTAAACCCTAAAGCACCTCAGCCTAACCTATCTCATTCATTAATCAGCCTCAAACAAACCCTAAACACCCTCTATTGCTCAGAAATTCCAGCCGCCAACCCTCCTCCAAATCTAGGCCAAAACAGCACCAAAACTCCATCAAAGCTGAAAACCAACTCTAAGGTAAGCAACTCCTCAACTCTTCATCAACTGCTCTTCATTTCTTCTCGTCTTCTTCTACTAAATCTCGATCAAAAGGGACTGATTTACCCTATCCCTAGTGACCTTTGAACCAAGGAAGCCAAAAGGGGAACAATCAACTCTCTCCCACAAGCGAACCCAAGTAAGCACCAAAGGCGCCACCTTTGCTCTTGTTGTGCCGCCTAAGAGGTAATTGAGGCTTAACCCCTCTGAATTAGATTAGGGTGGAATGTATGGAGGGAATAATATGCATGAAGCCTAGCATGGAAGCATGATTTGATTAGATTGCTGAGTTTAATAGTGCAATATGATGAACTAGGCATATATGGCATTGAATACAACAACAAACTAAGCCTTGATCCCAAGTAACTTGGGGTCGGCTACATGAACCAACGTCAGGCAACGTGTGGTCATCTACATGAATCCTCTATCCACTTTCTTCTATCGAACGTCATACTTTCATCCAAATCTAACAAAGACATATCTCTCTTAATTACCTCTATCCATGTCGTTTTAGGCCTACCTCTACCTCTACCTCTACCTTTGTCTAACCTATCCTGCCTCACTCTCTCCATCGCCCTAACAGGAGCATCCCTCGATCTTCTCTGAACGTGTCCAAACCAACGCAAACAACTTTCTCTCATCTTTTCCTCAATAGATGCCACACCCACCTTTTCCCTAATGATCTCATTTCTAACTCTATCCTTCCTAGTATATCCACACATCCACCGTAACATACGCATCTCAGCTACTTTCATTTTTTGAATATGACACATTTTAACTGCCCAACATTCCGTACCATATAACAAAGCAGGTCGTACGACTGTCTTGTAAAACTTTCCCTTTAAATTCAACGGTGCATTACGATCACAAAGAATACCAGTCGCACTCCTCCATTTCAACTAACCCGCCTTAACTCGATGTGTAACGTCGCTATCGAGCTCTCCGTCTTTCTGAATAATAGATCCTAGATAGCGAAAACAATCAGCTAACGGTATATCTCTACCTTCCAAAGTTACACCCTGGGCTATGTTTCTGCTACCACTAAACTTGCATCCCATATACTCTGTTTTACTCCTACTAATTCTGAAACCCTTGGATTCCAATGTCTGCCGCCATAACTCCAATTTAGCATTTACACCGGCTCTAGTCTCATCAATTAATACAATGTCATTCGCAAACAACATACATCATGGCACAGCCTCCTGTATAGTACAAGTCAACTCATCCATAACGGCTGCAAAGAGGAAAGGGCTATATGGATCAACTCATCCCTTTTGATTCATATATGGCATTGAATATAGATAAATATTGTTATGATGATCTAGATCTCGTGTATATTGAACAAAGAGGAGATCTTTTCATGCAATTAGGGTTCATAAAGGAAGTTAATGGTAATTGAGTATGGAAGTCGTTATGTAGATGGTTTGATTTGTCTATAAGCATGCATAATGATGAGATGCATGATCATAGGTAGCTATGGTAATGAATTAATGAAATAGTCTATCTAGCTGCCATAAATGACTTAGAGGGTTAATATGATCATTCGGATTCATGATGCATGATGATAGTGGAATAACCTTTGGGTCCTAATTATAGAATCGTTGATTCTAGATAAGGAAGAAAGTGAAAGAGAGGACGAACATTGCTGTGGTTAATGCTGAGAATATTCAAGTAAGTCCCTACATAACTGTTTTGATACAAGTTATATGTTTGCAAGCAATTTTTACAATGTTATTTGGAATTGATGTCAATATGATGTTTTAACACAAGGATTGAGCCTTGACTAAAAATGATGAGTTATACTGGATTGTTGTGAGACTTGGATTGGAAAAGTGGATGTTTTATTTTAAAAATGAATTTGCTAAATTTTAATGGTTCAACTTCAAAAATGATTTCTTAAACCATTGTCAAACAATTTGAAAACGCTATTACAAAAAACCACGTTTTGCAATCAAACTAATCAAAGACTTTCGAAAAAAGAAAATTGATTCTGCCCCTAATCAGGGAGCGTTGAGTACTCAGCGGGGGTATTCTAGTAGTACTAGTTTTGAAGAGCAAGAATGAGTCTTCTGGCAGGTGGCCACCTCCAGAAGATAAACTCAACTTGGAGAGACGACAGTACTATTTAGTCAGGCCGGTCCGCGCTAGCATATTGGTCTAGGTGGACATTGTTGATCCGGATTGGACAATCAGAATGTTGGGTGTAGAGATGGATGAGTATCTCACCTAGTAGGTGAATTCCCCACTGCCCTTTGTTGAAAGAATACATTGGGAAGCTATCATGGTGGTAACCATGATATGGATTGTGTTACTCTATTGTTGAATCATTTGCTAATCCCTATTTAATGAATTGTGAATGTGATGAAACAGTGATTTATTGTGAACTGTTTTGGATTGATTGAGCAAAGCTCCTTTGTATGACTGTTATTGATGAGATTACGATTTTGTGGTTTTGATAAACCTACATACATGAAATGGTTATAACTGATATTTGCACACACGGGACTTACTGAGATGTCAATCTCACACCTTTTATATCATGATTTCAGGGGATTGCTTTCGATGAGCGAGGCGAAGCTAGGGTTGAGCTCCAATTTATTTATTTAGTTGTGTTTTGAATTTATTTCAAGAGACGCTTGTTAGTTTTGATTTTCCAGACTTGTATAAGTTTTGCTTTCGGATGTAATGGAATTATTCTTTTAATTTTATTTAACAAATTTCGTTTTATTTTGTACCTCGTTATAAAGATCCCTGGTCCTTTGGACGAGGCGACATTCTGCCCTATCTAGGTAATTAGGGTGTGGGGTGTTACAAAGACAATTGGACATGCTAGAGAATGGGGTGGTCTCTACTTCCTTGAAGCAGTTTTGCGGAGAAGCAATTTTTTGATAAATAGGATGCCTTCAAGAATTTTGGGATTCAAAACACCAATAAACCTTTTCAATGAATGTTTTCCACATTCCAGGTTAACAACAAACATTCCACTGAAAAATTTTTGGAAGTGTTACCTTTTTCCATAACCATGACCCTAAAAAAAAACAAAACTTGATCCAAGAGCACATAAATGCATTTTTGTGGGCTATCCATCAAATAAAAACAGATATAAATGTTATGATCCTGTTCTTAAAAAAATGTTTATTTCTATGGATGTTTCTTTCTTCGAAGGACAATCATACTATCACACTTCTCTTCAAGGGGAGAAGATTAACGGTGAAGAATATGCTTTTTCAAATGGTTCTGACTTGACTATTGTTTTTGGAAATGTTAATAATGAGGTTTTAACGAAAATAAATGAGGAAGAGAATACAACTCAATTAAACGATGGAAATTTACAGCAACCTCTAATAGTGCCATCTCAGAGTCAATATTCTAAAACAACAAAGATGTGTGCGAAACGATGGAAAGGCCTTGTATATTCAAAGGAGTACCAAGTGTGGGAAAATATGGCTAAAGGGTGTATTTTAAGAAAGTAAGGCTGTAAATATTGTAACACTAGAATTAGGGAAGTTTGACCCTTAAATTAGGGGATTTTGTAATCAGTGATTAGGAGATTTTGTGGGCAGTAATTAGGGGATTGATTTGGAGATTTTGTGAATCAATTTATTAGGGTAGTTGCTATATTTGTGCCTTAGGCAGCTTGTATATAATTAGCTCATTGTAATCTTTGAGAAAAATATATGAAAAGAGATTATTCTCTCTCAATTTCTTACATGGTATCAGAGCTGTTCATTCTGATCTGCTTCTGATTTTTCTGCTTGCGCCTATTCTTTACTTCTTCTTCTGTCGGCCGGCCTTAATTGCTGGTGGTGTTTCGTTCATTCTAATTCCTACGACCAACCAGCCTTAATTGCTGGTATTTCTCCTCTATTTTTCTTCCTCGTAGGGGCTGTATAGTCGGCCTTTATTGCTGGTGTTATTTCCAATTGTTTTGATATTGATTTGTACCGAGCAACCTTCATTGCTGTTATTCTCTCTTCGCTTTCAAGCAGTCTTCATTACTACAGTCTTCTCTTTCGAGCAGCCTTTATTGCTGTCATTTTCTCTTTATTTTTCCTATTCAGGCAGCCTTAATTGCTGCAAAATATTTTTTTTACCATGTCAACCTCCCAAACACGAGTTGTAAGCGCAAAATGCTGGACGCTTCATGGGAAACCACCCAGTCGAGAATGGGAACAAAACGGGAGACAATCCAAAAGTGGACAAGCCAATGTAGCAGCTAGCTAAATTGCTGAGCCACCATAGTCAGACATTGCTAGTCTCAACCAAGATGACTTGGACAGGGTGAGTGCACTCATCAGCAGTTTAGAAAAGCCCTCAGGTACTTGTTCTGTGGCATATTCAGGTAAGTTTCCACTTTCCATTGGATTAAATGTTTCGGATACACCATTTTCCACCTCTTGAATCATGGATTCAGGAGCTACTGACCATACGACCCCTTCATCAAATATCTTCACCACCTATTCCCCGTGCCCGAGCAGTAGGAAAATAGCCACTGCAGATGGTTCTTTGACCACTGTGGTAGGAATTGAAAGTGTCCAAATTAACTCATTGTTAACTTTGAAAAATGTTCTCCATGTCCCGAAGTTAGCTACCAATCTGACATCCATCCAAAAACTTGCTCATGACTTACAACGTATGGTGGTTTTTCATCATAATGGTTGTATATTTCAGGACAAGAGTTCGGGGACGATAATTGGACATGCTAGAGAACGGGGTGGCCTCTATTTTCTTGAAGCAAGTCAACCAACCATCCCCAAGGGTAAACCGTTAGTGTCATTTGTTCCCGAGTCTTTGTCATCTAATACGGAGAAAATTTGGCTCCATCATCGTCGACTTGGACATCCATCATTTCGAGTTATAAAACTCTTGTTTCCATCTTTGTTTCATCATTTAGATATTGAGTATTTTCATTGTGAAAAATGTGAACTTGCCAAACACAAATGTGTACCCTTTCCAGTGAGCAATAGTAGAAGTTCCATTCCCTTTCATGTAATCCATAGTGATATCTACGGTCCATCTACTATTGCTAATATTTCTGGAGCACGATGGTTTGTTTCCTTTATTGATGACTGCACTCGTGTTTGCTGGGTCTTTTTTCTTAAACAAAAATCTGATGTTAGTATTGTTTTTCCAAATTTCTGCTCCATGATTAAAAATCAATTTGGAGTGATCATCAAGAGAGTTAGGTCTGACAATGCACGAGACTATTTCAATCAAACTCTAAATCCATATTTTCAAAAAGAAGGGATAATCTGTGAGTCATCTTGTGTGAATACTCCGCAGCAAAATGGAGTTGCAGAAAGGAAAAATAGTGATTTCCTTGAAAAAACTCGAGTATTGTTATTTGAACATCATGTACCTAAAACCTTTTAGGGGGAGACTGTTCTTACAGCAACACATCTCATAAACCGATTGCCATCTAAAGTCCTAGGATTTCAGAGTCCAATGGATGTATTGTCCACTTTCTATCCTAACTTCCACACCACAAATAATCTTGTTCCTAGAGTATTTGGATGTACATCCTTTGTACATGTTCACAGTCACAACCGAGAAAAATTGGATCCAAGGGCTCTAAATTGTGTATTTGTGGGATATTCCTAAACCCAAAAAGGATACAAGTGCTATCATCCACCCTCCCGAAAATTCTTTATTTCTATGGATGTTACTTTCAATGAACGTGAATCTTACTTTCCAAACTCTTATCTTCATGGCGAGAAGTTTGTGAGAGAATATGAGAATTTAGGTTTTGACTTGTTATTGGATTTTTCAACTTCAAATCACCCTACTTCCTCATCTACTAGTGATCCTGTCCCAGTTCACTTTGAACTATCTAAGTCTGTCACAGTTTCAACTGAACCTGTATTTGTTCAATCTGACACCACTAAGTTTGTTCCCAAGGATGTTAGATATGGCAAAGGAAAGATGTATACAAGGAAGAAGACGGCTACCCCCAACCCTACGCAAGTCCAAGAGTCTGATCAGGTAATAACTTCTAAACCCACTTTACAGATTGAAACAAAACCAAAGGTAGAGAGTGAGATCCATAGGGGTAGTAGTACAGACATAGACTTACCCATTGCATTGAGAAAAAGTGTGAGAGAGTGCACTAAAAGACCTTTATACCCCCTTGTACACTTCCTGTCCTTTCAGTGTTTTTCTCCGTCACACAGAGTCTTCCTCAGTAACCTAGAAACCATTGCCATTCCTTCTAATCTATCTGAAGCTTTGTCTAATGAAAAATGGAAACAAGCTATGAATGTAGAAATAGAGGCACTGGAAAAGAACAAAACATGGGAGCTTGTGGAGTTACCAGCAGGGAAGAAACCAGTGGGGTGTAAATGGGTGTACACAGTAAAATATAGAGCTGATGGTTTAGTGGAAAGATACAAGGCAAGGCTGGTTGCCAAGGGTTATACTCAGACGTATGGAGTGGACTATCTAGAGACTTTTGCCCCAGTTGCAAAATTAAATACTGTTAAGGTCCTATTATCTTTGGCAGCCAACTTTGGATGGGATTTATAGCAGTTTGATGTCAAAAATGCTTTCTTGCATGGAGATCTCCAAGAGGAGATATATATGGAGATACCTCCATGTAAGTTTCAGAACAAGAGAATGAATTGATTATCTTTTATTTTTCAATTATAAGGGTATATATACAAGTATAGAGATCCTATAATAGGAAGTAAAATATCCTATATTAATTAAAATAAATCAACCCTCTAATTCCTATTAGTTAGCCTACAAATCAGCTTATATTTGTTAACAATCTAACTTTCCCGACTCTGACAGTAAATCAAGCACATACTTCCTCTGAGATAGGAAGATTCCCTTCTTACTCCTGCTAACTTCAACGCCCAAGAAATACTTTAACATCCCCAAGTCTTTGGTATGGAACTGAGTACGAAGAAAGGACTTTAGAGACGAAATTCCTCTCAAGTCACTACCTGTGATTACAATATCATCCACATATACAACTAACAGAATAATACCTCCATCAGATTGTCTATAGAAAACAGAATGATCTGACTTGCTCTTTTGCATCCCAAACTTCTCAATAGCCTGGCTAAATTTTCCAAACCAAGCCCGAGGACTCTGTTTCAAGCCATAGAGAGGCTTTTGCAGACGATAAACTTTCCCATTCTCCCCTTGAGCAACAAACCCAGGTGGTTGCTCCATATATACCTCCTCCTGAAGATCACCACGGAGAAAGGCATTCTTTATGTCTAACTGATGCAGCGGCCAGTCATAAGTTGCTGCAAGGGAAATAAATAACCTGACAGAAGCAAGTTTAGCAACAGGAGAAAAAGTATCATGATAGTCCACTCCATAAGTCGGAGCATATCCTTTAGCAACAAGTCTAGCTTTCAATCGAGAAATGGAGCCATCAGGATTAATTTTGACAGTAAACACCCATTTACATCCAATAGCTTATTTACCTATAGGTAAGGTAACCAAAGTCCATGTACCATTGACATCTAAAGCATTCATTTCCTCAATCATAGCATTCCGCCATCCGGGATGAGCTAAGGCCTCTTGAACAGTTTTAGGTACAAAAACAGTGTCTAGGGATGTAAGAAAAGTACAAGAAGAGGAAGACAAATGATTGTAAGAAATAACTGAAGAGATTGGGTAAGTATATGTACATTTACCTTTTCTCTGAGCAATAGGAAGATCAAGATCGTCTTTGGTAGTCGGATCTGATGACGAAGATACGGGTTCATCAGGACATGATTCTGGAGACTCAAGAACTAAGTCAGACTTAGCGGATGTGGGCGACGCGAGTAGGTGTATTTGATGGAAGGCTTAACTGGTGTAGGGGGAGGTGGACCTAAATTTGGTATGACATTATAGATTAACAAATCATTATCCTCCCCCTGACTTACAGAACCTAAAGATGAAGGTAAAGGTGTTTGTTCCAAAAAAGTAACATCAGCCGACACAAGATACTTACCGAGATTAGGACAATAACAACAATACCCTTTTTGCACACGGGAATAACCCAGAAACATACACTTTAAGGACTTAAGATCCAGTTTTGTAACGTGAGGACGAACATCCCGAAACAAAACAAGTACAACCGAATATCTTTGGTTCTACAGGAAACAATTGTTTATTTGGAAATAGAGTGGAGAAAGGAGTATTACCAGACAAAACAGAGGAAGGCATACGATTGATTAGAAAACAAGCAGTAGACACAGCATCAGCCCAGAAGCATTTAGGAACCTGCATTTGAAATAACAAAGCTCTAGAAGTTTTAAGAAGATGTCTATTCTTTCTCTCAGGCAACCCCATTTTGAGAAGGAGTGTCAACACAAGAAGTCTGATGGAGAATACCCTACTCAAGAATGTATTTTTGAAAATTGCCTGAAACATATTCTTTTGCATTATCACTTCTTAAGATTTGGATAGGTTTACCAAATTGGGTGCGAATTTCAGCACAAAAGGAAGAAAAGTGACAAAATAATTCTAAGCAATTTTTCATCAAATAAAGCCATGTCATCCTAGAATAATCATCAACAAAAGTAACAAAATATCTTAAACCAGTTTTAGAGGTAACTAGACAACGACCCCAAACATCAGAATGTACTAACTCAAAGGGAGCAGTAGCTCGCTTATTGACTCTAGGACTAGAACTAAGACGATGGTGTTTAGCAAACTGACAAGACTCACAATCTAATGAATTAATGTTTGAAAACTGAGGACAAAGTTTCTTTAACATAGAAAGCGAAGGATGACCTAATCGACAATGTGCTTCCAAAAGGAGAGACTGTTCAGGCACATGCTATAGACCCTGGTTTCGGTGTATCAAGAATGTAGAGATCGTTAGACTCATGTCCTTTACCAATAATCTTCTTCGTCATGAGATCCTGAAATAAACAATAACCAGGAAAAAAGGAGACACAACAATTAAGGGCACGAGTAAGTTTGCTGACATAAATCAAATTAAAAGACAGTTGTGGTAGACTCAGAACAGATGATAAATGGAAAGATGAAGTGGGATTAGTGGTTCTAGACCCAATAACACTGGATGTTGAACCATCGGCTAAAGTAACAGGAGTGATAAATTGATGTGGCTGAAAGTTAGAAAGTAAACTGGGATTACCTGTCATGTGATCTGTAGCACCAGAATCAATGACCCATTTTGAAGAAGATGAAACAAGACATGTATTAGGTTTACCTGTCTTGACAAGAGCAGTAACATGACCGGATGGCTGTTTCACTGTTGCTTGAAGCTGAGTCAATCTGGCATACTCATCCACAGATATTGTAACAGACTTTTCAAAGATCTCAGAACTGGATGCAATTTGGGCAGACTAAGCTTTCTTATACTACAGCTTCCGACAGTCCCGCTTGATATGACCGGGTTTGTGACAATAGTGACATACCATTTCTCCTTGCTCCTGTCCACGATTTCCAGTATTCTTATCAGAGTTGTTGGACCCTGGCCCCATGCTCTTACGGTTGCCACCACTATTGTAGTGTTGTCTTCCTGAGTCAGATGTGGCAGTACGGCTAATAAGAACACTGTTAGACTGAGTAGATAGAACAGGTAACGTATTTTCTGTACGGAGAACTCTCCGAAAAGCATCTTCTAGACAGGAAATTTCTGAACTGGAAAGAATTTGAGATTTGGCAATCTCAAATTCAGACAGAAGACCGGCTAGAAAACTCATAACAGCCATCTTCTCTCGCTGATTCCGTTGTTCCTCCACATCAGTACTGAAGGGAAGCAACATATTGAGCTCTTCATAAGTTTTCTTGAAGTCCATAAAATAACTGGAGAGAGATTTATCTCCTTTATCTGCCTTGTAAAAATCCTTGCAAACATCATAGATACGAGAGAAATTTCCTTTTCCAAAATATAAAAACTACAAATAGTTCATTAAGTTTTTCACTGTCTTACAATGAGTAACCAGACCAACCACATCACTATCAATAGAATTACGAATTTGTATATACAAACGAGCATCTTCTCTCATCCACGACAATCTAGAGTCATCCGTAGGTGGATCATCAGTCAGATGACCATCCATAAAAATACTGAGCAGATATAATTCAATCACATGGTTCCAATCAAGAAAATTAATTCCATTTAATTTATAGTCCGTGATTTTTGAAACCAATGGAACCATATCAGAAACAATTCTAATCGTTTTGTCAGACATAATTGCTAAGAAACGTCAACAAGATAATAGATTACCCACAAGAAGGAGTCACTAGGTGCTGGCTAATCGGCACGACGTACCTCCCTGAGTTGATAGTGTCTATAGAGGAACCTCCAAAGCCTGTACCTTGAATATGGCAACAGCCTCCCTCACACCCAACAACCCAGAATTTTTTTTTTCTCAAATATCTAAGAACAGAACCAGGCTCTGATACCATGTAAGTTTTAGAACAAGAGAATGAATTACTTATCTTTTATTCAATTATAAGGGTATATATACAAGTATAAAGATCCTATAATAGGAAGTAAAATATCCTATATTAATTACAATAAATCAGCCCTCTAATTCCTATTAGTTAGCCTACAAATCAGCCTATATTTGTTAACAATCTAATCCCTACAAATCAGCCTATATACAATCTGTAACACTCCAGGTTATGGGAAACGAGTTGTGATAGGGCCTAAATTAGTTATATTTTTCCTAGTTATTTAGGGCTATTTTGTGATACATTTTGTGAAATAACTAGTTATATTCCTTTCTATTTGATATTTCCCTTATAAAAATGCTTTTCTGTAATTTTATGCAAAAATAAAGGAAAATTAAAGTTAATTGTGTGATTTTCCAGAACAGGACCAGCACCAGCCCCGAAAGGACAGCTGGCGCCAGACTTCCATTGGAAAGAACAGAGAACAGCGCATAGAAATTGAAAGAACAAAGGAATGAATTACAACAAGAACATGCAAAGAAAAAGTCAGCAATGTCAGGCAGTTTCGATGGCTCACGACTAAGCAAAAGAAAGGAAAAGCAAGCCAAAAATGGAAGAAAAATAGAACAGCCAAAGCTAAAGAAAGAATTGATTGATTTTGGTGGGGCCAAGGTGGAAGCAAAAGTCAACAAAAATGGCTAAAGCAAAGAAAGAACAAAAGCTACAGGAGAAGGAAAAAGGAAGCAGAAATTCGGTGGCTCAATTGAGCCGACAACAAAGCACAAACAGAAAGCAGCAATTTGGATGGCAGCTCGAGTAATGGCTCAATCGAGCCAATGCAAAACAGAAAAGGAAAACACAGCTGGTTGTCATTCGGTGGCTCAAATCGAGCCAACGCAACACAAAGGAATATCAGAGGATTCAGCGGCTCAAATTGAAGCCGATTTTAGCAATTGAAATTCCACAAGAATTGAAGTTCTTCAACAAACACGACAAAGCACAAAACAACAAAAGCAACGTCCAATTCAAATTTCCAATTCTCAATTGATCATATTAAGGCGGTGGACGGTGGAATTTCTTTATATTATTTAGATTTTTATTTTAGACTTTTTAGTACTCCTTTTTTGTTTTGGATTATTTAGGTAATTACTTCTTCTTTACTTAGGACTCTTTTAGGAACTTTGTGAGCCTATAAATAAAGGCCAATTTACCCTAAGAAAGGGAGGTGCACAATGTAGAGACTTAGATATATTTTAGAGTGCATCGTCAATATCTTCTTGAGAGGAATTCATTCAATCAAGGAGGATTGTGCAAGAATGTCTTCAAAAGAAGAAGAATGAAGCTTGTCTATGAGTGCTTTCTTTTACTTTGTTTTCTTTTTCTTGAACAATGATGTATTAATTGTTTTATTGTAATTTGACATTGTTTTAGATATTCATGATTTTTAGAATTATTTGATCTTTTGATTAATTGATTGTTATTCCTGGTATTTAATTACTTAGGTTGATTACGAGATTAATGGATTATTTCTTTCCATTAACTTGCTTGGGAAAGGGGTTAATGGTGGTTCCAATTTGTTAATGTCATATTTGTTATCTTTTAACTTGCTTGAGAAATGGGTTAATTGCTAAGAACAAGGTAATTAAAGGTTAATTGATGTTTGCCAGAGTATGGATTCATTGGTTAATTTCATGTTTTAAATTTGTAAGAATATGGAAATTTAATCAAGGATTGTGTTTAATACATCTTTTGGATGAATTAGTTGAGACAGAGTATGTGATGCTAATTTATCTAGAAGATAGTGATTTCACGGATTGGGAAAGAAGTAAGTCTACTTTAATCCTTCATAATGCCAAGAGAATAATTGGTTGTGATAAAGATTGGGTATTTTAAGATCATGTTTGTCTAAACAATGGCTTGAATTACATAATTCTCCGTCCTTGACATATATATATTTTCATTCTTATTTTCTTTTGTTTTATTTTATTTCTTCTTCACCTTGTTGAGTCGGTTAAACAATGAAAGAAAAAGAATTAATGCATACTTGTTCCTTGAGGATCGACACTCGTTTAAACCCTATGCTATGTTAATGATGAGTACGCTTGCTCATATGTGTAATTTGGATTTAACGTTTTAATGCAAACTTGATTGGGAATGTGCTTAGTTTTTATATAATTTTTATACCCAAATCTAAACAAATCAAGTTGCTGATCATACAGTCTGTAGATTAAAGAAGGCATTGTATGGGCTTAAACAATCTCCTCAAGAATGATTTGGCAGGTTTGTGAAGGGTATGGTGATGTTAGGATACAAGCAAAATCAAGGAAATCATACTTTGTTCATCAAGCATTCGTCTTCAGAAGGAGTCACGGTCCTCTTAGTTTATGTGGATGACATAATTGTTACAGGAAGTGATGATGAGGAGAGACATTCTTTGAGTGAGTGCTTAGCAAAAGAATTCGAGATTAAGACACTTGAGAAGCTAAAATATTTTCTTGGAATTGAAGTGGCACATTCAAAGAAGGGTATTTTTCTCTCTCAACAGAAGTATGTAACTGATCTACTCAATGAGACAGGAAAAACAGCATGCAAACCAGTGAGTATTCCGATAGATCCAAATATAAAGCTTGGACTAGCAGAGGAAGATGCTATGGTGGACAAAGAGGTATATCAACGTTTGGTGGGAAGACTCATTTATTTGTCCCACACACGACCAGATATAGCTTATGTTGTGAGTGTGATTAGTCAATTTATGCACAGTCCAAAAGAGGTTCATCTTCGAGTAGCACATAGGTGTTGCAGTATCTTAAAGGTACACCAGGAAGAGGACTTCTTTTTAGGAGAAGGGGGGGGGGAGGAGGGGGGGGCGCTAATGCTTGAAGCCTATACAGATGTTGATTATGCTGGGTCATTGATTGACAGAAGATCGACCACTAGATATTGTAAGTTCCTTGGTGGAAATCTTGTGACATGGAGGAGTAAAAAACAAAATGTAATAGCACAGTCTAGTGTAGAGGCTGAGTTTCGAGCTATGGCTCAAGAAGTATGTGAGTTACTTTGGTTAAAGATCATTCTACAAGACATAAGGATCAAGTTGGAGGGCCCAATGAGACTTTACTGCGATAATAAGTCTGCAATTAGCATAGCTCACAATTCTGTGCAGCATGATTGGACAAAGCATATCGAAATTGACAGACATTTTATCAAGGAGAAATTGAAGAGTCGATTGATCTGCACACCTTATGTGCCTACAAATGATCAGCTTGCTGATGTGTTAATGTAATACCCCATGTTAGACCGTCTTTGGTAAGTGGGGGAAAAGTCATGCACGTCATATTGAGTTATACCGCATTTGATGATTTGAATTATTTTCCATGAAAATATTGGTTGTGGATTGCATGAATTAATTTATTCTTGAAGTAGTTGGATTGTTTGAGCTTTCATTTATTGAGGAGAGTTTATTAGAAAAAAGAGTAAAGCAAGTGGGAAGAAATCAATGGAGTTGTTAGGAGAATATTTAGAAAGAAAATGTAGCTTAGTGGATAAAGCTTGGCATTTAAACCTTGACGGGCTTAAATTTGAATCCTAATTATTTCAAATCCTTTTCATTCTCTTATTTTCTTTTCTCCTTCCCTAATTTTTCCCTAGCTTGGCCGAAATCCCTAAGAGAATAGCCACTAGGAAATTAATTTCCTAAGAAGAGAAAAATAAATTAGGAGAGTGATTTATTTGAAAATTATTTTATAAAATACTTGAGAACAAATTAAATTTTTGGTTCTAATATCTTATCATAATCTTTTGGAGAATTTTAAAGATTACTAATCTAGATTTTCTTTTAGCAATATCTAAATAATATATTAGTATAGAAAAATATATATAAGAAAGCATATAGGTATTATTTTCAAGGAAATAAATTCCCATATTTTATCTTCTTTCAAATAATATTTTCTTGATGGGAATAAAAGGCTTGGAGGTGAATTTAAATGAAATATTTATCTCTTGGATAAATTCAGGAATTTTCGAAGCCTTTAGGGAAAATTTCAATAGATATGAATAGGAAACCAGAATTTTTATTTCCTAATAACTATTTAATAGCTATTACCCAATTTAATATAGAGAATTAATTAAACTATTTCCTAATTAGATGACCTAATTCTCCTCTAAAATTTTCTGGAAGATTCTATCAAAATTGCCGCCGCAATGAAGAGAAATAACCTACCAAAAGACTCTTCAAAACCTAGCTAGGATTGGCGAAGAAAACCCTAACCAATTAGGATATTTTCAGCCAAAAGGAAACCAGAATCTCAGCTCCTAGACCCTCAGAATTTTCGTCACTGTTCACACACACACACTCTCATGAAATTTCCAGCCAAAACCCCACATCAAAAACCCCTCCAGCAGACTAGCACAAACAGCTACACAAACCCTAATCTTTCCCTTCCTAATTTCGAGAAGCAGCCAGAAAATCAATAATTTTCCCTTCTCCTTTTCCTCCAGATTTCGGCCACCTTCAGCCCTAATTCACCCATAAATTCCAACACAAAATCTGCACAAAAGTTCCCCAGTTATCGAGCAGAAAAACAGCTGCAGAAAGGCCCATTCTTCTTCTCCTATTTTCGCTATTGTAAGGGCCCAAAACCAATCAGATTTCTCCTCTCTTTCTGTCCAGAATCTCAGCACCCTCAGCTTCACAAACACAGCAGCCACCAACCCTAATTCCCCTCCAAAATCTCGGCAGCCCTAGAGAACACCAAAGCTGAACAATTTTCTGTTGTGATCAAGAAGCCCTAGCAAGGCCAAAACTTCTTCAAACACCTAAACCCTAAAGCACCTCAGCCTAACCTATCTCCTTCATCAAACAGCCTCAAACAAACTCTAAATACCCTCCATTGCTCAGAAATTCCAGCCGCCAACCCTCCTCCACATCTGGACCAAAACAGCACCAACACTCCATCAAAGCTGAAAACCAACTCTAAGGTAAGCAACTCCTCAACTATTCATCAACTCCTCTTCAATTCCTCTCGTTTTCTTCTTCTAAATCTCGATCATAAGGGACTAATTTTACCCATTCTTTGGGGAGTCTTGATCAAGGTCATCCAAGCGATCCAAACTCTTCAACTAATGATCAAACTCAAGCTAGTCAACAAGGGGTTGCCGTGATTTAAGTCTAAATCGCTAAGAGGTAATCAAGATCCTATCTTTATTGATTTAAATGGTCTTAAACTTCAAAATATTGGCTTAAGGATGCCTATGGAGTCTAGTATGAAAGCATGAATATACTAGATGGATGAACATGTCGATGAAAGCCATAGACAAAGCATGTAGGAGATAGGACATTGATGTATCTTGTTATGATGAATCTAGATCCATGCTAAATAGGCAAAAGATGAGATCTTTTAATGTTTATGGGGCTATTTATGATGATTTTATGTTAGCTTAATATGGAAGATGTCATGTGATGAATTGATCTAGGTCAATGCATGGTCATGATCAATAGAATTGTAAAGGAAAGTTATATATGTGATTTAGTGAATTAAATAACATGGATGCAATAGGTAAATAATGAAATCATGAAAACTCATGTTTATGAATTAATGAGTGAAATGATTAAATCCTAATTGCGGGGTTATTTGCTCTAGATAAGGAAAGAGTGGAAATTAGAGCAATCGATTGAGTTGGATTTCACTGTGATATATCCAAGTAAGTTTCTGCATAACCGTTTTGATAAATGTTACATGTGTGCAAGCAATTTTTACAATGTTATTTGGAATTGATGTCAATATGATGTTTTGACACAAGGATTAAGCCTTGACTAAAAATGATGAGTTATACTGGATTGTTGTGAGATTTGGATTGGAAACGTAGATGTTTTATTTTCAAAACGAATTTGCTAAATTTTAATTGTTCAACTTCGAAAATGATTTCTTAAACCATTGTCAAACGATTTGAGAACGCTATTACAAAAAACCACGTTTTGCAATTAAATTAATCAAGACTTTCGGAAAAGGGAAAATGATTCTGCCTCTAAATGGAGAGCGTTGAATACTTAGCGGGAGTAGGCTAATAGTACTAGTATTGAAGAGCAAGAGCGAGTCTTCTGGCAGGTGGCCACCTCCAGAAGATAGACTCAACTTGGAGAGGCGACAGTACTACTTAGTCAGGCCGGTCCGAGCTAGCATATTGGTGGTCCATGTGGACATTGTTGATCCGGATTGGACAACTAGAATGTTGGGTGTAGAGATGGAGGAGTATCTCACCTAGTAGGTGAATTCCCCACTACCCTTTGTTGAAAGAATACATTGGAAAGGTATCATGGTGGTAACCATGATATGGATTGTGTTACTATATTGTTGAATCATTTGCTAATCCCTATTTAATGAATTGTGAATGTGATGAAACAGTGATTTATTGTGAACTGTTTTGGATTGATTGAGCAAGGCTCCTTTGTATGACTGTTATTGATGAGATTGGCTTGCAAACACGATTTTGTGGTTTTGATAAACCTGCATACATGAAATGGTTATAACTGATATTTGCACACACGGGACTTACTGAGATGTCAATCTCACACCTTTTATATCATGATTTCAGGGGATTGCTTTCGATGAGCTGGGCGAAGCTAGGGTTGAGCTCCAATTTATTTATTTAGTTGTGTTTTGAATTTATTTCAAGAGACGGTTGTTAGTTTTGATTTTTCAGACTTGTATAAGTTTTGCTTTCGGATGTAATGGAATTATTCTTTTAATTTTATTTAGCAGTTTTCGTTTTATTTTGTACCTCGTTATAAAAACCCCTGGTCCTTTGGACGGGGCGACATCCTGCCCTATTCAGGTACCTAGGGTGTGGGGTGTTACAGTTAACCAAGGGGTTAAGTGGTCCAGTGTTTGAAAATATTGTATCCAAGTTGGGAATGGAGAATATCTATTCACCAACTTGAGGGGGAGTGTAGGAAAATATGACTAAAGGGTGTATTTTAAGAAAGTAAAGCTGTAAATATTGTAACACTAGGATTAGGAAAGTTTAACCCTTAAATTAGGGGATTTTGTAATAAGTTATTAGGAGATTTTGTGGGCAGTAATTAGATAATTGATTAGGAGATTTTGTGAATCAATTTATTAGGGTAGTTGCTATATTTGTGCCTTAGGCAGCTTGTATATAATTAGCTCATTGTAATCTTTGAGAAATATATGAAAAGAGATTATTCTCTCTAATTTCTTACACCAAGCACAAAGGAACACTGTCTGATAGCATCACCAATAATCTGACCAGGGGTTGGATCATGAGATCAATGTGCCTTTAGACAATTCTAACAAAAAAAACCCCACGTAACTGTGAGTCAAATTCCTTGAGTTAGAATGACCTTCCCATTGCTCTTAGGAAAGGTGTTAGGTCTTGTACTAAACATCCTTTGCCCCATTTTATTTCTTATAACAATATGTCATCCCAATTTCACGCTTTCATTTCACAAGTGTCCAATGTGATTATTCCAAGTAATGTACAGGAAGCTCTAAATGTTCCAGAATGGAGGGAAGCTATTCTTGAGGAGATGAGAGCTCTGGAGAAGAATGCTACTTGGGCATGATCGACATCTTTGTGCCAACTTCAAGGGGAGTATTGATAAATTAGGAATTAGTAGCTGTTTTCTTACCATTTGTATGAAGGAAACTACCCAAGATTGAAATCTTAGTCCTAGAATTTCTCTCTATTCTCCCCAGAATTTCTCTCAATTCTTCCTATTCATTTACATCAATGTTTGCATCAGAATATAAGAAAAATATTAAGTTTTCTTCTTCTACTCTTATTTTTCCTCAATAACCATACATTCATCTTAACTTTGCAGAAGCCAATTTGGAATTTCAAGACTACATGGATTCAAATAAACATACTGAAAAAGCATCTGAACTCCATGGTTTTTATTCTATTCTCTTTTCACAGTAAGAAAGGTGAAGTTTGAACTGCTAACCTGAGATCAACCTTAGTTGGAATATTAGAATACCAATTAGACAAAATGATATGGCAACATTTCAGCATTAACTGAGGCTAATAAAATGTTGCTTAAGATAGGAAGCAATGGTGGGTTTTAGACGAGAGGACAGTCGACATTTGAAGAATAGCAAGAAAGAATAGATTAAGGGAAAGAATTCAAAAAGAGAATAAAGAGGAAAGAGGCAAAACCTCACAGCAAACAACTCCATATCGTCATTTAGTAATCACCTCATCATCTAAGGCTGTTACAATAATATTTAGACCCCAAAACCCTAGAACCAAAGCAATTCACAGCTAAGAAAATTCATCAAAGCAGCCTAACTTAAAGCGGAGATTTTTTACCAAAACAAAGCCAGCAAGTTTCTTGCAATTAAGCTGATTTACATCAAGTTGAAGATTACCGAAAACAACCTAATCTCTAAAACCCTATAGAAAGAAGCATAACACCATTAAAAGAGTCAATATTTGCTAGAAACTATCGGATAATAAGCCATTGGCAGAAGCAAGGAATCTAATAAAGTTCTCTCTTAATGACATCATTGAAACTACCTGGAATAACAAAATGCATCAAAGAACAGCAAGAAAATTAGAAAATATATCCCTGTTTTTTATCAATTCAGACCCACCTCCCAACTCCTCACTGCTTCCGCCCCCAACCCAAATCTCATTTTTGCTGTTCCACCACCACTTCTCGCCCTATGTCCCCCAACATCTCATCATCTTCTCTCCCCTTACTTTTTTCTACTCCGGCAACATCTCTCTTCCTACTTTCTTGTTCAAGCATGACAGATTGTAGTGTTTGGTGGTACAGATCTGGTAAGTTTGTTGTTCCACAATCACTCTTTCTTCCTCCTTTTCCTTACCTCTCTAGATATCATCTCTCTCCATCCTTGAGTCCTCTAGATTTGTTACTTTAGTTTGTTGGTAGTTGGATTGTGGTTGCACAGTGGCAATCGCAGTGACTTCACTAGCACAAATGGATTCTAGACCAGAAAATATGTCTAGATGGGTATGATTGATTAAGGAAGCCAATGCCTCTCCATTAACAAAGACGACATAGTGCATAGGAGTAGGATTTAGGTTTTAGGAAAGGGGAGAAGGAAGAAGGAGAAGGAGAGAATTTAAAATTAAAAATATATTCACTCCGTCCCACTGACATTGACGAAATTGACAATGTTTGATTTGCCACGGGATTTGATTCGAAGTCAAATTTGTAATATGGTAATAATATAGTAAAATAAAATGTAAAGAACATATGGGTCAATAAGTACATTCTGTCAAATCTAAATATATAATAATATATAGAAGGGACATTAACTCTTTATGGTATATAACATATTAAAATTCCTTTTTAAGTGCCAAATATTTTGGAACATCCTAAAATAGCAAGTATACTTAAGTGAGATGGAGGATATATATATATATATATATATATATATGAATACCTAGATCTAAAATTCATTCCAAAAATGTTAAAACAGTTAAGGTAATTGATTCCAATTATTTAGTTAATCATACCCATCCCAGTCCAATTGACAAAAGTGAAACAAGCACAACCTAAGTAGTGATTATTTCCAAGACAAGGAATTCTCTAATACATTAACCTACAAAGCCTTCAAGATGACTTCTGATATTTAACGTGCAAACCTCATTTAGCTCATCCACTTTTTGCTTCCTTAGGATGTGCAAGAAGTCCAGCAAAATTTGCATATTTCTCTCGGCCTCTTCCTGCTCCAATTTTCTCTTTTTCTCCCCTAGCAATATCAGTAGGGAGTCCAGCTCCTTTATAGACACTTCACAACCCTGTCTAAGAGTGATAAATGTCATACTTCAAGCTTACAGACACCCAAAAAAAAAAAAAAAATCTGAGGGAATAGACATAGAGCAGCAAAATTTCAATGCAACAAAGGAAACACAAGACACTCCTTCTCTCTCCTTGCAGTAAAATCAATTTATCAGAATTAGCCATGCAATCCAGCCAGAAAAGTCATGAATGCTTGCTTTCCTAAAGTAGTTCTCAAAGATTTCTCTTAAAATTTGGAATTAGCTTGTGCAAGTAAAAGATTCAAAAATAGAACTAGACGTGGTGAATTGGATTGCAATCCATCTAGGGGCATGTTTGATAACTCCATTAAGTATTTAAAATTAATCAATTAGGTACTTATTCAATTAAGTACGCTTAATAACGAATGTTATTAGCTTAACTACTTTAGAGTGTTTGATAACAAATTATTGTTATCATTTTTTTATTTTTTTATTTTTTTATTTTTTTTTTTTGGTGATAAAACCACCAGTGCCTTGGTAGGGGGTTTGGCAAACTCCTACCAGTTTATTAATATAAGGAAAAAAAAAAAAAAAAAGGTACAAAGAGGGGGAACATATGCCGTTCCTCTTAGCTCTGTGTACATAAGAAATGCAAACAGAGGGAATTGCCATTATTTAATTGGCATACACCTTGGAGGTAGTAAGCTAAATGAAGTTACAAAAATTGAATGACCATCACTTCCTAAATTTGCCAAGGAATCTGCTACCATGTTTCCTTGTCTATACACATTTGATATTGAAAAAACCAAATCTACTAGTGAGGAAGTTTATCGCCGAAGAATTTGATTCATTCTCCGTGGGGCTGATCCTGAGTTATCACTTAATTGTTCAATACATACTAAAATCCTGTTACAAAATTTTAGTGAAATAAAATCTAAATATGTTAGATATTTTTCTAATTATTGTTATTTTTCTCTAATTCAATCCAAATTATAATAAGATATAGTATAAAAATAAATTATAATTAATTCAGTTTTCAAATTTAGATATTTTAATTCAAAATTTAGCGTGTAAGTGGATAAGAATTTATTTGAGATGAATTTTGTAAAAATTTGTTAAATATATGGGGTTAAGTGGATCCCAAGAGAGATAATATGATGAGTTGTGATTAGATGACATTTCTCAGGAAACAAAAATTATATAAAATAATAATATATTTGAATTAAAATGAAACTTTGGTTTGAAATGAGATTGGAAAATCCTTGTACAAATAAGGCCTTAATCTTCAAATATCATATTTCAGAATTTAGTATTAAAATATTCAAACTTCAATGGTCATGCTTCTACTTTATCGAACTATCCCTAAGTCATTTAAATTAATCAATATGACTAATACTCCAAGTAGATCCAATAGTATCCATAGATATTTTTTGGATATCCAATAAATCCATACAGTCCATTTAAGAAAGTCAACATCTAGTCAAATAAAAATGTTAGTAATATTAAGAAATGTCAAATATATTGTATATCTGTGTATGATTTTAAGACTTGATTATAGGATCTGTATAGTAGCTTAATCGTTGGGATTCCTCTATATCTTTTCCCTTTTTTTAATTCTTGACTTGAAGGCCTTAAGATCAACAAAAAAGTACGACACATTTTTTCGGCCACTCATCAATTTGGTATGTGTGGGGTCCTTTCTCAAATCCTTCTCCTTCCTGTCATAAATATATTATGTCCTTTATTGATGATTATGAGATATATTATTTGATGAAATCTAAAAGTGATGTTACACATGTTATTCCTCAATTTCACAAAATGATTGTCACAAAATTTCATACTCATAGTCAAGGTTTTTCATTCAGACAATGGAAGTGAGTTTGTAAATTAATCTCTTACTGATTTCTTCATAGAACATGGTATTCTCCACGAGATAACGTGACAAAATGGCATGGCGGAACATGAGAACCAAAATCTCCTTGAGGTAGCTTGGGCCTTATGTTTTACTATGAATGTCCCTAGCCGTTTCTAGGCAGAGGCTATCATGCCTGCTACCTTTATTATCAACCAAATGCCTACACGCATCATTGCCTTTCAAACTCTTTTTGAAGATGTCATCACAATTTCATTCTATTCCCTTTACTCTAAACATCCGTCCTGAGGTTTTTGGTTGTGTGCACTATGTTCATGTGAGCGCTCTTCATAGGGATAAAATTGATCCACGTGCTCTTAAATATGCTTTTCTTTGTTACTCTAATTTTCAAAAGGGTTAAAAATTTTTCCATACTCCTACAAGTAAATAATATGTATCCACGGATGTACAATTTTGTGAACATTAGTCTTATTTTTCTAGAGTTGTACCCATGTTTACTCTTCAAGAGGAGAGTAACAGAAAGGAAATTGAACGGTTATGGTTAGAGGAGACAAGGTTATGAATTACAAGTAAGAGGGTGATGAGAATTCATCTTTGACATGAGACTAAAACCAAACCACATGAGAAGGATAAAAGACCAGCCTGGTTATTTCAAAAATGTTATACACAAAGAACGGGGGACCCTTTTTGATATTACCACGCTATCAGATGACTCTTCTAAGATTAACTTTAAGGTAAGTAGTTATCCTACTGAACACTGAAATTTCAGCTTTAGATATTAATTCTAATCCTGTAACTTCAAAAGATGATGTAGAAACTACTTTAAATCCTCAAGGTGAAGTTTGGCATAGAAGATATTCCTTTTTGTGAATGTAAAGAACCTGATAGATTTGTTTTCTTCTAATCGTCTTCAAATATTGTTTCTCTAATTTCTGATTTTGTTTCTTATCATCTTCTATCTAAGTCTCACCTAGGATTTGCTATTCAGTTGTCTTCTATGTCTATTCCCAGTCATTTTCAGGACGCCCTTGGAGATCCTAAATAGAAAGCTGCTGTAGTAGAGGGAACGAAAGCTCTCCAGAAGAACTCTACTTAGGAGATGGTCAAGTTACCTAAGGATAATAAGGCAATGGGATGCAAATGGGTTGAATACAGTGACGTATAGGTCAAATGTGAAGGTTGAGAGATACAAGGCTAGATTAGTTACCAGAGGTTATAACACTCAAACTTATAGGATTGACTATCAAGAGACCTTTGCTACCATGGCTAAGATGAATACCATTCGAGTCATTCTATCTGTTACACTCTAGTTTGATTGGCTGCTATGGTAGTTTAATGTAAAGAACGCTTTCCTTCATGGTGATTTGACAGAAGAGGTGTATATGGATACTCTAGGGTTTACACAAGAAGGAGGTAAGGTGTGCAAGCTAAAAAGGCACTACACAGTTGAAACAGTCACCAAGTGCATGGTTTGAAAAATTAAGCTACCCTATGATTTCAAGCAAGCATTGGCAGATCACATTCTATTTTATAAAAGAGATCACGACGATAGTACCTTACTTATTGTTTATGGTGAAGATATTATTGTTACAACATAAAAAAAAGTTTCAAAACTATTTGCATACAAAATTTGTGATAAAATATTTCAGGCCCCTGAAATATTTCTTGGACAAACAAGGTAAGATATTATAGACAAGTGAGGGAGTGGATTTATTTGACAAATACTAAGCCTAACTTAGCATATGTTGTTAGTGTTGCGAGTCCAATTTATGGACAATCCAAGTGATCATCACATACCACCGACCTTGTGGTCAATGTTGTAAGTTACCTCAAGGTCCACTTTGAGCACCTAGGTTCGAGTATAATCCACCAAGCCAATTAATTATGTGTACTATGGGTTGAGGCATTATACTCTCCAGTGTGGGCTATGGTGACCTAGTTGGACTTAAGTCCCAACAAGCCTTTTACCCTTCTGGGCAAATGACCTAGTTTGGCTTAAGTCCCAGCGAGCCTCGTACCCTTTTGGGTGAAGGTAACATTCTATGGCGGCTAAGCCGTGTGTTGGTGAGGCTATGGTGACCTGGATGGACTTAAATCCCAGTAAGTCTCTTACCTAGATTCCATGGCAACTAGGTTCCTATAATAAGTGTAGTCACAACGTATTTAAATCAGACCTACCCATTTACTAACCCCACAGGGAAAAAAAGAAAAAAAGGGTGATCATCACATGAATGCAATTTGCTTCACAAGACTTAAACCCCAGTGAGCATTTTACCCTTCTAGGTGAATGGAACATTCCATAGCGACTAGACTTAAGCCCCAATGAGCCTTTTACCCTTTTGGGCGAATGAAACATTCCATGGCGGCTAGGTTCTCATGTGTTGGTGAGACTATGGTGATCTATTTAGGTCACCGAGCTTCTTACCCTTCCGGGCGAATGGAACATTCCATGCTAGCTAAGTTCCCATAATAAGGGTAGTCAAATTGGATTTAAATCCAACCTACCCTTTTACTAGAAGGGGGGAAAAAAAGTGATCATCACATGAAGGTAGCAAATAGATTTGGATTTAAGTCCCAACGAGTCTCTTATCCTTCTAGGTGAATGGAACATTCAATGGCAGCTAGGTTCCCATAATAGGAGTAGCCACATCAAATTTAAATCTAACCTAGCCTTTTACTAAAGGGAGAAAGAGAAAAAAAAAAAAAAAAACTAGTGATCATCACATGAACGCAGTAAATCAAATTTTAGCCTATCAGAAGTCTTCTCCAAATAAAGATATTACGTTCTCCAAGCATGGACACCTCAATATTGTGGGTTACACAGACTCTAACTTTGTTGGCTCTATATTAGTTAGAAAGTCTACAAGTTATATATAATTTGTTCAAGGTAATTTGGTGACTTCGAGGGGCCACAAAAAAAATGTGGTATCATTGTCTAGTGTAGAAGCAAAACACCGTGCTCTTCATAGTGTAATCACGAAGCTTCCGTGGTTGAAAATTATCTTAGCTGAGCTGCGGCTTGGTCCAAGGAAAACTATGACCCTTTATTGTTATAACAGAACAACTACTGAGATTGCTAATAATCTTGGCATATTAAACTCAATAGGAACCATATCAAGGTTAACCTGGATTTTGGTAGGATAAAAGCTCCATACATTACGAGTGCATATTAGTTGGCTAATACGATGACTCATGCAATTACTAGTGGCTAGCATAGGCATGTGGGCCAGCACGCACAATTTAGGGCCATGCGGGCCTGGCCCAAGGACCAGCCCGTAGGTCGTGCAAGTCAGTTCCATGCTAATGCAGGCCAAGGCCAGAAACCTTAGGCCCAGCCCAGCCTATCCTTCCTCCTTTTTTTTTTTTTTCCACTTAACTCGATAAAAGTAATGATATTGATTTGGATACATTATATCTAAACAAAAACAACCAATTAAAATTCAAAAAAAATTTCAAAAAAAATAAAATAAAGTATTAACAAATAATGAAATAAGAGAAGTGAAAAATATAAATTAATTCAAATAAAAGTTCAAAAAAATAAAATAAAGTATTAACAAATAATAAAATAAGAGAATTGAAAAATATAAATAACTTGTAAATTAACTTAAAAATTAAACAAATAACTAAAACAAATAAGCAATTAATAAAACTAAAAAATAAGAATGTAAGATTAAAAAATACTAACTAGTTGATGGCCAAGAACAATAACACTTTGTGGAGCTCTACATCTTTTCTTCTTCAAGACTTGAACTATCCACTATTCCGCTACTCAATAATCTTTCAAAATATGAAGACTTTGTTTGAAGAATTGAAAAAAAATATAAAAAAATAAATTATATTCTAACACTTTTTGTAGAGGAAATGAAGATATTTGAGAATTATGAGAGAAAGATGAATGCAAATAAGAGAGTTGGAGATAATTGGAGAGAGTGTGTTTGGTGAGTTTTGGGGTGAATTGGGGGGTATTTACAGAGTTTTGGGGGGTTAGGGCGAGAATATCGTTGGGGATACAAAAGTAAAAAAAAAAAAAAAGGTTTCTTGACCATTGAGGGGCACCAAAAAAAAAAAAAAAAATCTCTTCAAGGCAAGGCGGGCCATGAGCATAGGCCAGGCCATGATTTTAATCTCTGGCCCGAACCGGCCCGCTACAGTGTGGCTGGCTCGGCTCGCAGGCCCGGCCCAGTCCGGCCCGAGACCGGCCCACTTGCCAATGCTACTAGTGGCCCTTTCTATGCATCATTATCCAAGTTAGGTATGTGTGATATCTTGTGCCAACTTGAGAGGAAGAGCTAGCAATAATAAGGAATGCCAAATGTATTGCATATTGGCCTATGATCTTAAGCTTTGATTATAGGATCTATATAATAGCTCTATCTTAGGTGTTCTTGTATATTTTTTCCTTTTTTATCATGGTTACTAGACTTGTATATAAAGGCCTTGTGATCAATATAACAAGTCATATTTTTTTCTCCCAATTATCAATTAAAAGTAATACTCCTTTCATATAGAATTAAATGTCCACATTTCTCCTTTGAGAAGTCCAAAAATAAATATTTAAATTTCCTAAAATAAACATAGTTTTCAAATAAACTTCCACAACTTCCTTCATGTAGGGAATACAGGTTTCACTAACACATGAGTCCGACCATTAACCTCTTTAGTAAATTAATAACGGTAAGGGTAATATCTTTTCTTGAAAGATAAAGTTCATGATCAAATTTTAAAGAATTGAAAAAAAAAAATCAAAAGGTCACAATAGTCAATACAAAATGCCAACATCCATCTTTTTTTCACTAGCTCTTTTTTCACAATGCCTCCTATTCTCATCTGCCAACCCCTGCCACCTATTGCCACCACCTGTCAACCCCTCCCCTAAACCATCAACACTATCAACCCCCCTATCTCCTCCTATGCCACCAAGTACTAAAGAAGAATTCTTCAAAAATTTTCAATCAACTAGCAGAGCGTTTGGGCATGGACTCTTTACTTCATAAAATGCCATTTAATAACACTTTTGAGTAATAAGGAAAAAAAAAAAAAAAGCTTGTTATTCGGGTTATGATCAAGGAATTTAGTATGCTAAATTCATGGATACGGAGATTGTTTTGGGAGTTCACGTTGCTTCCATATTTTCCAGAAAGTATAATTTTTATTTAAATTTTTTTATTTGGGATTAATGATGTGATTTGGTAAATATAATTATTTTAAAATAGGAAAATGAAGAGTTCTTTTCTTAGGCAGGATTACTAAAAATAAACATCTACAAAATTCTAATATTCGATATGAGCATGTGGACTTAAAAACTGACCCTAAATTTTGATTGAAAAAAGAAAAAGGATTTTCTTCTTCAATTCACCATCATCTTTTCAACAGATAAAATGTGTTGATTTGTTCTAATCATCTTTAGAAAGGTGAAAAGTACAAAACAGGTTTGAGTAGAGAACGGCCAAAATACCCTTTTGGCAAAAATACCATTCAGCATATCAAGGCCACTAACTCCAAATCCCTTCACACTCGTCAATCTAATAAATATTCAAGAATAAAGATAACCACGTCCCATCTTTATACGGCATAGGATCTGCTTCGGGATAGCTGTGTTTTTCACACACAACTACAAAGAAAATGCCCCCCCCCCCCCCCAAAATTTGCAGAAGTCAATTAATTGTAATACATAAAGCTTATGTGCGTCATTCCAGAAAACAATTACTGCCGAGGCTCTTGCAGTCAGATCTTTTTTAAGTTAATAACACCTAATGGTTATATGTTGACGAGTGAGAACTCTCCTTCCGTGGGTTTAATTCTACTTTTGTAAGTTTCCTAACCAAATGTCCATGCTCCTTAGCATTTGCCAAATTTGATCATTCTGTTGGGGATAGAGACAAGTGGTAGCAACTAGTTACGATTTACAAGAGGAGGGAAAAAGACAACCCTAAAGCCCAAACCTTAATTTGGCACACCTTAAATGCTGGACAGACGGACAGTTCTTATGAGGATTAGAATCATATTGAGTCTTTCTTTTACATGGTTTGTTTTATGAGTTAGAGTATTTTTGGTAACTTGTGAGTTTGTTGAAGTTCTCTAAAAGTTTAAAGTTCTGTTCTAGTTAGGATTCCTAAGTTGATTGGTTAAGAATCCTATGCAATAGTTATTATTGATTTTAGAATCCTAAAAGAGTCTAATCCTAGTTAGCTTAGTATTTTAGGCCTACAAATAGAAAAGTTCTCTATTACTTATGTATATTTTTCATTATTTGATCAATAAGAGTCTACATATTGTTTCTGTATTTCTGGCGTGGGGCCTTACGGTCCAAGGTGTAACGCCTAGGGTTTCTCCTTCTCTCAATGTGTTGATACGCTTTTGTGATCAGCTTCTTTGTTGGAATTCCTAATTTACAGCAACTAAACTTAGTCATTCCAATAAACTTAGCCATTCTAGTTTTCAGCAATTATGTGGACTGCCTAACGGTTATACTGCATCAGATGGGAGTCTACTTCCCCCACTCTCTCCCATTGGCGTTTGATCCATTCAAAACAAATGCAGTGAATGTTTGAAATCTATGTACACCTATGAAATCTACGTGGCTGTAGGCTGCCTACCCCATGGCTTATCACTTCAGCCAATCTTACCCTAAAAAACCCCCCATTCAGTTATGGCACCAACAAATGCTAATTGGCCTGAGGTTTGAGCCTAGAGTATTATTCACTACAAATCAAAACCAAGCTCATAAAGTTACAGACAATTTTGGAATCTAGAAGGCCAGATAGTCTTTCTTTGGCTCCAAATCCATGTTAGCCACCAAATTTGCTATACAATTACTTAGTGTTCCAACTTATAATATTTTAAAAATTTTTCTTACAAAGTTTGGTTGGTTACTGTAGTAGCATGCAAATTAAACTAAATATAGTCTAATAGATTTTCAGTCACAAAATCTTCATTGTAAGATAATATCCAACACATATAAAAATAGAAATTAAAATTTCAAATTTTCTCAACCGGATTGGAAACATGTCGCAACCGATATATTCCTTTTTCTCTTTTCCAGTGTGAATCTATGCAGATATTTCAATTGGGTCATTGCTGACAATGACCGAAATCACAATGAATTCTAGAACAAGAGAACACCAAGAAAAGGGCTGCCAATTATGTCATGTAGGAAGATCAATTTTCAAGTATCAAGAAAAACTTGAGAAGCATGGTGCACATGAATTATGCCTGACCGTTGTTGCAAATTGAAGTGCTGGAGGAGAGGAAAAAAAAAAAAGAATTACACACACACAGCCAAGAACCACTAACAAGATTTTTAGTCAGTGCTCTATTTTTAACCAGAAGACTGATATCATACCCCGCAAAGACCTAAACAACAAGGAATAAGAAACAACTAGTTGTAATAAATGATGCTCATGTCTGGAAAGAGAGAAAAAATATATATAGTCAATACGGTTGATCAAATATAAGGAATAGCAACAAGACATGAATAGTGGCAAATATAGGTATCCAGAATAAGCAGATATAAAATTTACTTCAACTAGCTATCTCAATCTCAAGCAACTAATTGCAAGTTATCTACTATAAAATAACAATACCTGTTGAAGTGACTGACGGAATTGTTCTAAAGGAGATGCAGTTTTTGAATTTTGAACAGCAGATCTCTTCTTCAATAGCTACAAATGTGGTACAGAGAAACCTTATAACAATAAGCTGCATTTTGAATTAAAAAATTTCAAGACACAAATCATGTAAAAGCAGAAAACTAAAAGTAATCGTATATATTAAATAGAAAGTTTTACCAAAGGATTAGGAAACACTAGGAACTGTAGTACATACGTGGAATACATACATACCTACCAACTTAGCAAGAAAGTTGGGAGATCACATAGAAAAATTTGTAATAAAGTGAATGTAATTCAAAAGAGATAGATGAGGTTTGAAAGCAAAAGGTATACAGTGCAAGCCACCTCTTTCTCCTACAGCTCCAAAAGAACAAATGCTTAACCACTTAATAGCTAAAAAAATTTGCACAAATGCTAGAGAGAAGCCTCTAATTTTAGCAACGACATCCAGAACTGTCAAACAATAGATAAGATCTTATGAAAATCATTACATGGCATAATACGTCAAATGATTTTTTATCATGCAGCCATCAAATTTCTTGCTTTGTTTCAAACATAGGAATGAACAGTATATTTTCTCAGCAATTCCAGCAAATAGTCATAGTAACTTTTTCAGATAGCTTTCTGAAATCTCAGGTCCAAAAGGCAGTCTTTTTAACTACTTAACTACAGGTTAAACCAACTTCAGTTCAATTGAAAGTTACAGCTTACAATAGACTCAAAACAAACCTCTCCCATATTCATGTCACAAAGAACAATGAAACCCTGTGCTACAAGGGTTATGGAACCCACATCTTTGCTTGGTTCAGATTGTCCCAATGCCCCAAAGCAATGATCCAGGGCAAAATCAAACTCTTTATAAAATTCATTTCATTTTAAAAATTTAAAAATAAAAGATCATGTTTACCAGCAACAGAAACTGAATAACTCCAATGATTTTCATTGATGATTCATTGTGGCAAAAAATTTGCACCATTTTGTGTTTCCAGAATATACAAGGGATTTTCAGATTCCTCATAATATGTACTTGGCTTCAGCGGATACAATTGCTCTATTTATAAACAATGTAGAAGCTAAAACCATTTCTGTACCAAATTCTCAGTCTAACACAGGCACTTCCTGCATCCTAAAAGATCCGTGGAAAATATATCATACCACCATCAAATAGCAAAATCAACACAAAATTGTTACAACATTAATTCGATATACACAATTCTTTAGTCACGGAATAACAACAAAACTATCTGTTTTATACCCTTCGGTCATACACTTCTGATTCACATCCAAACTCAACAAAATAAGATACAGAATCAAAGAACAAACATAAACATACTCTCGATTCAATTACAATTCCAATCATTCAACAGCCCGCAAACCAATTAAAACTAAAGAATTTGCATGTCCAGGACACAAAGTTTCAAACATTTTACTCCATTCCATTCAATACACGTGGGCACCTTATCGAGGAGGAAATTGGGATAGAGCTGATTGGGAGTAAGATAATGAGAGCAACAAGGGCAGTCACTCTTGTTCTGCAGATGAGTTACTATGCACATATAGCAAAAGCTGTGCCCACAAGAAGTCAGAAACGCATCTTTGATTATCTGCATACAAATTGGGCAAAGCAAATCTTTATCCAGCTCCCCTTCTTTCTCCGCCTCCTCGTCGTCCTTCGAGGCCGCTACCACCGACTTCCCTTTCACTTCCCCCTCCACAGCCGGCACCACAGCCCCCGTCGAGCTCTCCTCCATTTCCTAGCAGCAGAAGCTCGAGTACAGAGCCCACCCTTTTTCCCCACTTTTTGCCTTTCTTGTTGTAAAAAAGAGTTTCCGGTGGGTTGATTTTTCTCCAGCTTTGGCTTGGCTAGCTTTCGGGTCCAGAGATGATTTACAGCCATTGGTCTAATATCCAAAGAGAATAAGGGCCCATGTCAGACAGACGGAAGGATCCACTATCGAATTAAATCTATATATATATATAAGGAATCACAGAAATATTCTACAGCGATTTGTAGTATCATTAATTATTGATACTTAGCAATATGAAGTTTAAATAAATATTTTTTAAAAGAAATTTGAATGATTTTCTTTTTAAAATATTATAATTATTTAAATTCAATAAATTCATATAAATAGAAACAATCTTATAATTTTCTTTTCAGATTCAAATAATTCAGATGAATTTGGATGATTTCTATTTATTTCTTTATTAAATACCCCTTCGAATTCATATCATTAAAATTAAGATAATTCAAATGATTTTGGATTTTTTTTTTTATAAAACTAATTTTTCATCTTTCTGTTAGATACCCATTAACCACAAGAATAAGCAAAACATCAGCATCGTTTCACTCGAATTACTCTCTGAGTGCCGAAAAGATAAGATTTCCCATTGGGAAAGCCATGGCTCCAACTGCTCCTGATTGGCAAAATTTTCCATCCATTATACGTATTATGATTTTTCTATTTTCTATGATTTTTTTTATAAAACTAATTTTTTTATCTCTATGTTAGATACCCATTAGCCATAAGAATAATCACAATAGCAGTACCGTTTCACTCGAAATACCCTGGGGTGCTAACAAGGAAAGATTTCCTATTGGGGAAGCCATGACTCCACTCCCAAGCATTTTCTTTGATGCTGCTCCTGACTAGCAAATTTTTTCATCCATTATACTCCCTTCGTCCATAAATAACTAGCATAATTGTAAAAACTATGCATATTAAGAAAGTGTGGAATTCTATAATAAAAATAATTACAATATCCACTATACCCTTTGGAGTATTTTTATTATCTTTCCCACCTCATTAATTTGAATTCTACTGTTTCTTTAATTACATCACTCTAATAATTACATATATCTCTCTCTTACCTATGTCATTTGCCTCTCTCTTCCCACTCTTTGTTTTAAAGTCTTCTTTTTACCCATATTATCTCATTAAATTATACTTTTGACTATTTTTATAGGATAACGTTATTTTATTATTGGTTAAAATAACTTCAATATAGATAATTGTAATACTAATTAATTGATAAAAAAAATTGTGCTAAGTGTAAAATTAGAAAAAAAAATAATTAAATACAACCTACATTTAGAAAGTGGATAGTTATTTTTAGACAAATCAAAAAGAAAATTAGACCAGTTATTTGTGGACGGAGGAGGGAGTACGTATTATGATTTTTCCATTTTCTATGATTTTTTTTTATAAAACTTTTTTTTTATCTCTCTGTTAGATACCCATTAGCCACAAGAATAAGCACAGCAGCAGTACCATTTCACTCGAATTACTCTAGGGTGCTGAAAAGGTAAGATTTCCCATTAGGGCTTTAGGTATTCGATAAACAACAAAAATCAACTTAATTGGAACCAACCAAGGGAAGGACTGATTGATTGTTGCATAGTTCTTGTAGCTTAGAACAAGAATTCTTTTTTGTTGGAAGAGAAATCAAGCTGGAAAGATAATGATTCCCAACGGAGTTGAAGATGAAGAAAAATGGCTCACCTCCGATATCACTGGCCTTCAGTAGAACGCCTTTTACATGCATCGGGCTCTAGTAATTATTGCTTGCTGTTGTTTTTTCATGATATTGGCTAATTTATTGGATCAATCAACGAAAACCCAAACTGCAATTTGTTGGATCGAATTCATCAAGGACTCGAACAATTTAAAGGATGCGCTGAAGTATTCAGCTCAGATGCTTTCCGAGCTACGGACTTCGCGCCTTTCTCCTCAGAAATACTGTGAACTTTATATATGTACGACCTCACCTCTGTTCTCGTACTTTTTTTTAATTTTTTTTTTATTCATTGATCGAGATCTTGGGTTTCAGCTTACGTTTTGTCAATGGATTTCAGTTAATTTTGGATTCTTAAATATGTGAATTTTGGTCAAGAACCACAAAAAAAAAAAAAAAAAGATGTGATTTTGATTCCAAATGGAGGCTAATTGGCTAATTGTGGTGGATTAATGAGGTGTGTGGTAGGTTCTTTTTTTTTTTTTTCCTCCTTATTTGTATATTGCTGAGGAGTAGATGGAATATGGAAATATAGAGTGTGCACATTAGAATTTTGAAAAAAGTAGATATCAAAGAGTATTATCCATATCATATTTATGATGTTATATTAAATAACCTTATTAATAAATTTTATATTTTTTAAGAAACAAACATTTAATTCTTTTAAGTAAGTTATGAGAAAGATACGCAGTATTGGTGAATTCCGTAAGATTCTTATCTGAATATAAATTTATTGAATTTGGATTCACTGGATATAAATTCATTGAATTTAGAAAAAGTTATCTCAATTTAAGTTATCTGAATTTATGAATTTTGTATAGTTACAATAAAAAAATTAAAAATATTACAATAATATATTGTAATAAAAAATAATTAAAATATTATAAAAACAAAATTATTGCTCGGGCCACCTACCTAGTCGAATTTTAAAATAATCGAATCGAGCTTTATTATTTTTACATAAAGGCTCAAATTCGAACTCAAGTTCAATTCGAATATCAAATCTTGATTCGAACTCAATTTGTTTAAAATAGTTTAAAACTCAAATTCGATTTGAAGTTCGATTATATTAAACTCAAAAGTTCAATTTCAAGTTCAAGCTCGAGTTCAAATTTAAATAAATAATTTATAAAATAATATAAATTATATATTAATTGACTAATTAATTAATTGAATATGTTCGCGAACCTTTGAACTTAATATTTGGATATTCAAATCCGGCTTGCTTAAAATTCGAACCTAAACATAAAGTTTATATTCGAACTTGAGCTCAATATTTCAAATTCGAATGCTTATCAAGTCAAGCTCAAACATATTCGATAAAAATTTAATTCATTTGCACTCCTAGCTGGTCCCGCCGTTCTTTATTTTTTAAATTCTTTTGAATCGAATGCTGTAACGGGCCCCAATGAAAACAACATGGAAAGAGCATGGGAAGAGATAGAACCTTCTGTAGATCGAGAAGAAGTCCACAATCACTACCGTGTTGGGTGCGCACTGGGTGAAGATAGAACATTTTATGTTTTGATTATGAGTTGAACAATTTATTTGTTGTTTTGTTATAAACAATTATATTTTGTTTTCATTTGGATTTTGACTTTTATTTTAATTAAAAATGAAAATTGCAAGTGTTGAGCCCAGGTGGTGTTGTTCAAACGATGCCGCTTGGTTTGTAGCAAAAGGAAGCAACATTTCACTTTGTGCGGGGATTAGCATTAAGCAACCAGGTAGCCATGCTTAGGGGGTGTACTTGAATCGAATCAAGACGAACTTTAAGATAATTGAGTCAAACTTTATTATTTTTATACAGGGCTCGAATTCAAGCTCGAGTTTGATTCGAATGTCAAACCTTAGCTCAAACTCAATTCATTTGAAATACTTTAAAGCTCAAGTTCGATTATCATAAGCTCGAAAGCTCGAACTCAAATTGAAATAAATAATTTATAATATAATATATTATAAATAATACAAATTATATATTAATTAATTAATTAATTAATTGAACATGTTCGCGAGCCTTTGAGCCTAATACTTAGATTTTTGAATTTTGCTCGTTTAAAATTTGAGCCTAAATATAAGGTTTATATTTGAGCTCGAGCTCGATATTTCGAATTTGAGTTGAGCTCTTATCGAGCCTAGCCCAAACATGTTTGATAAAAGCTCAATTCATTTACACCCCTCTGCCTCATTACAAAATAACAAAGAGGCCCGATGCTTATTTAGAGTTCTTGCACTCAAGCGCCTCCCCCTCTCTTTCAAGTTCCTCAAGCGCCGCTTCCTTTTGGAGAAGACCCACCTTCTATCTTTCTCCAAAACTGTTAGAATTCCCTCACAAATTTAAAACGCTATGGCTTCTCCAAAGTTCTTCAAGCCACATCTCTTCAACTTTCATCTTCCATTCTTTAAATCTCACCCCAATTCCTTCACACCCACGTGGTTATTGGGTGTTAAGTTGTTTGCTTTGTGATATTGTGATTGCAGTGTGGTGTTTGTGGAGGTAGAGTTGTGATTTTATTGTTATTTTATGGCTGTGATTGGTGGTGGGGGAGTTGATTGAATAGAGTGTTTTGTTGTTGATTTAGGAGGGAAATAGTTCTATCTTCTATACCTATGAAGTGAAAAAAAAAAAGGAAAAAAGAAAAAAGGGCCTAGGAAATCTATTGCCTCCAAGATACCGTCTAAGAGAGCTAGAGGAGAGTCTTCCTCCCAAGCCCATCATCCTCTTTCTAATTAACCATTTGAACGACCTAGGCATTTTGAATATAATGATTGTGCAGAATGGTATAACAAGAGGGTCAAGAATAAGATTTTAGTGGAGTGAACCATTGAGCCCCATGATTCGAACCCTTAGTCAACACAAGACTTATTCTTAAAGACTTTCCAAAACCCACACCCTAGCATCCTTTTCACCCTAATTGCCTTAGAGCAGCAATAACACCCACTCTAGTCACACCTTGGTTATGGAGAGAATAGCATTCATTGAGCATGTGTGTGTGCATATGAGTATGATTTATGACTATTTCTTGAACTCGTGATTATGTGTTTGATTACTATATGAATATCTGAATTTTCTTGAATATGTTTGTACTTGATTTTATGTTTTAGAATAAGGTAGAATTAATGGGAGTCGTTATCTTAATTATATGTATTATGAAATATCTTATGCGGGGGGAGACTTTAGTATCTAGTTTCTGAAAGGAATCTTGTGTAATTTCTAAAAACCTAGACCCATAAGAGAGATATGGGAAAAGTTGTGAACTGAAAAACTTATTTAAATAAAATAAATCATAACTAGATCTTTAAATTTTAATCTTTCCTAAACTTTCCTAGCTTTCCTCTCTCTTGATTGACTTTCTTAATCCCTACTCCCTACAATTTTGTTTGTGATCTATCAAGGAAGATATTAATTGATCTTTCTCCTATATTTTCTCTTCTTAGCCGCTATTCCTAGGGCTATCAATACTCATATATAATAATTTTCTTTGTAGGAAAATTTTTTATAGAATCTTTTTCCTAATTTTTCTCTCTTGGCTGCCTCCCTTACTCTCTCTCTCCCCTAAATTATGCAATTCTTGTTCCATTTGTCCAGCAAACCTTAATGGCGTAATTAAGGTAATGCAAGGCTGGATTGTTATTTTGAAAAAAATCTGAATAACAAAAAAGGATAAGATTCCTAAAAACTCTCCTATTTTTCCTCACTTTTGGCCACTACTCCAACTATTGGCAAGCCTCACAGTTTTTCCTTTTCCCTTAGCAAATAACTCCTAAACCTAAACAACTCATTTACCCTAATCTCCTTTCTAGCCGTCACCACTCCCATTCACTCCCAAAACTCATGACTTTCACACTTTTCTCTCAAAACAAGCCCTAACCTAAAAAATCCCTCTTGGCTAACATACACATAGCATTGAATCTCTGCGACTATTCTTGCCTTTCTTGAAGAATTTCCACACTCAATCCAATAAGTTAAGGTTGTTCATCAATGTCCTAAGGCTGTACATTGGTTGTTCTTCCAATGGGTAAACAAAAACTCAATTTTTCTTCTCTTTCTCAACATGTTGCCAGCTAAAGGTACCCAAGTTGAGATTTTTGGCCCTTTTATGACTACATTGTGTATGTATTTTGATTAAGAGTGCCATGGATTATTGTTATCTAAGTTTCCTCTTAATACTCTTGCAAAAGAAATGATTTTCTAAAGGAATTCCTAAGAAATAAATCATCTTTTATATTCAACAAAGTGATCATGAAATCTAGAAATTTTCACAACTTTTATATAAGAGTTCTTGAATGATTCTTGCATGAATCTTGATTAGGAATTTGCTTTCTTGGTTTTTCCACTCTCTTACACATGTTCGGATTAACTTTCTTGAGAAAATGGATAAAAAAAATCAGCTTCTTGATGTTTGTGATTAAACCTATATTACTGGAAAACATTTTGTTATGGACATGTTAATATTAGGGCTTAGGAAAGTGCAGCAAATCAATTTATTCTTGAAGGGTCTATATGTAATACCCCACCGAGAACCACCCTTAGTCGTGTAGGGTAGTAGGCATTGCATAGCATATTGTTTGAGCGTATGAAATTTTTAATGCATTTATATATGTGTATTTATTTGTTGTATTTGGTTATGTGTATTTGCTTAGAGAGTTTATTGTGAGGCTATGATTGAGTTAGTTGGAGTTTGTATTTTGGGGAGTAGAATTTAATATGGGAGCATAAGATGCAATGGTTGGGGGTGAAAAGAAAATGTTGGGGAATATTTGAACAAGAGTTGATATAGCCTAATGGTTAAAGCTTGGTGTTTAATTCATAGAGACCTGAATTCGAAACCCAACTTAAGCTTATTTTATTTTTCTTTTCTTTCTTATTCTTGGCCGAAATCCCTCATAGCTACCACTCCTGGGATAACGTAGGAGCTTGATTCTTTTGGGATATTTAAGGTAAAACCCAAGGAATTATCTTTTAATTTTTTTTCTCAAATTGCATTTATCTTTATTTAATTTATCTAATTAAATATTTAGAGCTTTATCTTCAAAATAATATCCTTTTTCCTATTTTAATTTAGGGATTAATTATCCCTAAAACTTAGGTTAGCAGCCACTAGCGAGGATAAACCTTCTAAAATCTAGCTAAAGAGATAATTTTAATTTAATTATCTTCTATAAAATGCTACTTCTCTTATCTAATTTTTATTAAATATAATTTTAGCTATATCCTGATATATTATAGCCACCACATAGATATAAAACCCTACAAGATGATTCTTATTTAAATTTTAGAGATAATAGGATAAAATTTGATTTTTGTATTTTAAAATTCACTATTTATCGTTTACCAAAATTCCACTTTATTAATTGGAGATAAAATTCAGCCATTTTATAGCATTGTAGCCACTACCTATAGGGGATTTCAAACCCTAGAAGAACTCTTAGGAAGTCCAGGAAATCTTTCTAAACCCTAAAAAATAAACTTTATCAAATATCCTTCGAGATTATCTCCTGAACCTAGAACACCCTATAAATACACCCCTTACTTGCACCTTTCCATTTTTTTTTTCCTGTCAAAGCTCCCTCTCTTCTCTTCTCCTAGCTAGGCATCCAGAGCTCTCAAAGTAGCCATTCCCTTCTTCTTTTGCTCAAGAAAATGAGCAGCATAGAAGTAGACACAAACCTGCCCAAAACGCTAGTCTATTTTTGGCCACTATACACCCACACTTCAAAAACAACACAAACATGACTGTACATGATTTGCACACATCAAACTATCCAAAGATCTTCTCCTCTCTTGGCCTCCTTGCTAGCATTAAGCAAGTGGTCATTTTCGAGTCCTTATACACATACAACACCCAAAATATCACTTCTTCGTTCCTAACCAAAAGAGGCCCAAAGCCTCTTCCCTTTACATATATTTTCTTCCCAAAACCAACAGACCAAGAAGATCTATTGGAAAGTCCAAACATACACAAACCCTGAAATCATTTTGGTTCTCTCTGCTATTTCACACCAAACAAACTACACACTCTCTCTTAGTAATACCAAACTATCTTCATGGTAATACTTCTATTTTTCTTCTCTCTCTTTTCTTCTTTTCTCTTAAGACCTAAAACAGTATGATAGAACTCTTACTCATCTCTTAAATGCATGGATCTCATTATTCTCTAGGAAAAGATCAAACTTTTTGAGTTCGGCATATCCTTTGGGTGCAAGGGTCCAACTTTCTGCTCTTAAAGGGTTCACATCATCTATTCTCTTAAGGTAAGCCAGGAACTTTGATTTTAGTTGCTAAACCTAGGATTCCTATTGTAAGATTTGATATTAAGAATGTGATATGAGTTATTACTATTGAAACTAATACTATGGTTGATTAAGTTATGCTATGATTGACACATGACATTGAGTTTAAATTATTGTACGAATTGAAGCATGTTTATTGTAGATCTTAGCTATACTTTAATAGAATATTATGTTTAAGAAGCTCTTGAAGTATGAACATATGCTCGATAAAAATATAAGTACTTGGTGATGATTAAAAGTTAATTATGACTTGATCTTAAATGTGAAAACGATTAAGTAATGAGATAAGAACCGGTTTGGGATATTGGCTTATTTGTGGTTACTAAGAGTTGCTCTTTGAAGCAATGAGTCTTGAATAAATGTGCTATATGGACATGTGGTTGAACTAATGTGATCTTAGGAGTAAAATAATATACCCTTGACATAGGAGGTTGAGATGATTCCATAAGAAGTTGAATTTATTTATGATGATGTGTTTTGTTTGGGATGATGGTTAATTTTTATTCTATAATTTATTGCTAGACTGAGGTAGGAGTTAAGGTCAAAGACGACCCATCCTTGAGTAAGCTGATTCAAGTAAGTCCTTGCATGATTTTCAAATATCAATGCTCTTAATTACAAATTATTATAAGTTGATGTTGAATTAAAATGTGATTACTTAGGTTGCAATCATGGTTTGTTTTTCTTACTAAAAGTTTTGAGTAAATAATGATTTCAGATGAAACATATCTTTTATTTTTCTAAATGATTTTTAATTAAACTATTCTAAAACTATGCTTGCATATCCAAGGTATTGGAAATGGTTATTTAAGATTGATTCTTGAGCAGAATGCTGATTCGTTGAGTACTCAATAAGGGTAGACTATTAGGACTAATCTTTGAAAGTTAGGGTGAGTCTTCTAACTGGCGGCCGTTTCCATGAGATAAACTCTGATTGGATAAGACGACAGTCCTATTGAGTCAGGCCAGTTCGAGCGAGCAACTCAATCCAGATGGACTATTTTTTAGGATTAGACATTCAGTTATTTTGGGTGTAAAGATGAAGGGGTATCTTACTTGTGGGCTAATCACCTACCACACAATAATACAAGGTTTCACTGTGCATTATCATGATGCAGGGTTTCATAGCAAGAGCTATGATGTAGGGTTTTGTAGTCCACCAATTTATTGAGAGTGGTTGATTTCTCAAGTTCTTCAATTATGTTATCTTACAAAAGAATATAATATACCACTCCTTATGTTAAAAGGATTCTGATATGACTTGCAAATTATTTTGAAGTAAATGTTCCAACAATGCATACATGAAATTATTTTGAATGTTTATTTACACACACGGGACTTACTGGGAAGCAATTCTTCCACTTTTTATATCATGATTTTAGAAGACATCGGTTTTGAATGTTGAGATTCTTTAGAGACTGAAGATTTCAATAATTTGTTTCTTATAATTCCTTTTAAGTTATTACCTTTCCATTGTTGTTGAGACTTGTGCCAATACTTTGGATTGTATTAAGATTCAGATATCTTTTATTTATTTGAATTTGTTTTTTTAATTTTGTTATAAAGACCCCTAGTCTTTTGGATGGGGCAACATCCCTACCCTTTTAGGATACGTAGGTAGTGGGATGTTACACTATATGAAGCTTATTTCTATGTGTGTTTATGATACTTTTCATATAGGAAAACATGCTAGAAAATACTAAGTTAAATTGCAGAAATTTTTTGAAGACAGTGACATTAAGATGATTGATTTTTTATGCTTTTTGTGATCTATTTTTTAGCACGTTTTGTGGTCTCATTTGTGCATAGTTTTAAGGGATTGTAATGGTGAAAATATAGCAGAGAATGTACTCTTTTAGAGTGAAAAAGTTGGGGTAAAACTGAGTTCAAGAAATGAAGTTTCTCAACCACCAAAGTTGACACCATTCTTGAGAAAAATTTGAGCAGTGAACAATTTGGTATTTCTGTGATTTTCATGGACCTTATTTGATGGAATTTTTGATAGAGTCTTATTCTATACATGTTGAGCTATGTACTAGTAAAATTTAGGGTCATTTGGGCGAGTGTACATAGGTGATTTATCTTAGGAACTTAAGCTGTACTTGCTGGAAACTGTAGACAGCTTAGCACTTTAACATGAAATTTCTGAGTGTGATTTTATTTTCATGGGTTCTTACTAGGAATGGATTATATATTTGCACAAGAATGTTTTGTAGACCTTGAGTGTGGATAACATGAAGAATACTCTTGTTGCTCTTACGTGTTATTTGACTAATGATACAAAGTAGCAGAAACATGCATGACGTGTGTGTTTGCTGTAATAGGGAATTTGAGTTTATGCTTTGAAGTATTGAGATAAAATAGGCTAGTATTTATTTATACAATTTTCTTGGTAGATGTGGAAGGTTTCCAAGGGCAAGGGCTGATTTATTGAATTAAAGTTTCTACACTAAGCTTGAAATAAGGTAAGTTTCTTTTGCATTCATGAAATATTTGAACATGACTTATTTGTGGAAACTTTTTAAATTTGTTAAGCATGAATTAGAAGCCAAGCATAAAACTTTGTGCCTTATTTTGGGAATTCAAAATATGGATTTATATCCATGCATATGTTTACAAAAAATCATATCATGACTCATACAAGCATGTGGCTCCTTAATTATGAACTCTTGACTTATAAACTGGAACTTTAAAAACCATGCATTCTGGAAACCTTTGTATAATTTAAAAGACATTGTGTAATATCTCAACTACTTACATAACCCAAAATAGGTTGAGGATGGCACCTTGCCTATTAGACCACGAGTCTTTATAACAAAGCATTTGTGCATATAGAAAATTCATTTCAAATGTGTTTCGCATATACACAAGTTTTACTAATTAAAATCACATAAAACACACACATATAAGCAAGTGCACATATCGTGTAGTATAGTATCATTGGCAAGTATCGAAGAATATTTAGGAACGCGGCTACTACCCCTACTTCCTTCTCTTCTCATTGTTTAGCTAAATAAAAGTGTGAGGTATATAAGACTAACTACATTAGAAGAAAAGTCATGTTCTTAAACAAGAGAAAGTTATAAGTTTATCAAGGAATAAGAAAAAGATAAACCAATGTAACAAAAGGAATTCTCCCATTCAATACCTAAAAGATGAACATCCCTTGAATCTATAATTTCTAATTCTAGGTGCCAGAATGAGTTAAATATCAATCTAACTCTCTCTCGAATTATGAGATTTCTACCACCAAATTTGATTAATCGGTATCTCTATCTAATCAACCAAACTTAAGGATGTATTAATCATTTCTCACCATTCGAAATCATCCAGAGGCCACAAAATAGCAATCTCTAGGTAATCTCACAAACACTTTAGTTATTAGCCCTAATTCCTAACTTCTTTCTCAGGTTAATTGAAGTTAGGAAATATTAAATTAGTTAAGTGGGTGTCCAAACATTAATCCCATATCTCGAAATCATTAAGGAGGAATGTTTAATTGAAACAAATCAAATAAGACCCAACTCAACGAAGATAACCAAATACTATAGAACAAAAAGTATAGATCCAAAAATAAATAAATAAATAAATAAATCTTAGCATAAGAATTACAAGTAAGATTACAAAAAGAAGAGAAAAGCAAACTCATAGATAAGCCTCATTCTTCTTCCTCTTGAGATCTTTAAGTAACCCCTCTTTGTCTTTTTTGAATCTCAACATCTCTTTCTCTTTCTTGAATCTCTTAGTCTTCCTCTCTTCTTTGTGTGCAAATGCACAAGACTTAAGGTTCTTTAAAGAAAACCCTAAACCTTTCCCAACCCTCTTCCTCTTCTTGTGCAAAGGAATCATCTTTTAAAGCTTTCGAGTCTTGGCTTGTCAAGAATACACTGAGAAATGCACGAAATATGCTTGTGGGTGGCCCAAGGAACTTGAACTTTCTTGGGTCGCCAAGTACTCCGGAGACAAGATGGCTTAGGGATCTTAAGCTTCCTTGCGCTGCCAAGTCTCTGGACTTAGCCACAATCAACAAATAATGAGGCAGCCTAAGGAGCTTCCTTCTCCCTAGGCCATCAACTTTCTGGACATATTCTCTTGTCAGACATCACAAGGAGGCCTAAGGCAGTTTCTTCTCCCTGGGCCGTTAAGTTTAAAGCACAAAGCACACTCATACATATATCTAGGCCACGAATTTTCTAGAAATTAAGCAATATTGAAGACCACCAGGAGGCCTAGGGAAGTTGAGGTTCTTTTGGCAACCAATTCTCTGGACAATCTGCTCGAATGAAGCATGCCAGGGGCCTTGGGAAGTTGAACTTTCCTAAGATGCCAAGTCTCTAGAAACTTGGCGAAATCTTGCTTAGTATAGGTGGCCAAAGGAAGATGCACTTCCTTGGGCAGCCTTCTTCATTCTTTGGATTCTTCATTTTTCTTCCATTTTCTTTCTTTTCACCTTTAATTGGTATTTTTCATTTCCTAACAAAAACAAGATGAAAAATGTGTGGTGAGTAGTGAAATGCGTAAGAATTTATCTCAACTAAAGCACAAAGCACAAGAATATATATATATATATATATATATATATATATATATATATATATATATATATATACGAGCCCTCATCATATACCCCTATACTTAAACATTTTCTTATCCTCAAGCAAATAATAAAACACCACAAGCAAAAAAGTTTCTCATAAAATAAGGTGAGATTTTTGAATATGAGTTGGCCAAGATTGTAAAGGTATTATTTCTTATTTAATTTAAGAATCAAGTCCAAAACTTAATTAGCCAAGCCAATTTTTGTGCAAACTAATATATTATGATAGAAATAATCAAAGCCATCGAAGTCAAGTTAAACAAGTTCATACTTATTTAAGGCGTTCTATCTTGATTCTTTGATTTTCAATAGTGAATGATGTGATTCACGTAAGCTTGGACTAATAAGTTAATTCCAAGTTCTATGACGTCCCAACCACCATAATCCAAGTACTAAATATAAGATTGGTCTATGGACTCACTTTATTCCCTCAATTCTTTTTTATAGGCGCTAAAATTACAATTATTTTTCTAGTTATTTGAGATTATTTTAAGATGCTTTTGTTGTAATAATTAGGCATATTCTTTCTTATTTGAAATTTTGCCTGTAAAAAATATTTTTGACAAATTTATGCATATTTGAATTGATTTCGAGCAAAAATGTAAAATTGCCAGGACAGACCTAGCGCTAGGCCCAGCTAAGGGACCAGACGCCGAGTCCATTTTGGTCAAACAACAAAAACAGAGAAAAAAAATAGAGAAAAACAAAGTAGACTCGGTGTCAGGTGGGCCGAACGTACCTGGCACTAGGTCCATTCTGCTCAAAGGCCGTTATGTACGAATTTAGTATTTTTCAAAAAATTTTGGTATTTTTTGAATTCTACTCGAACTAGACTTCTCAAGAAATGAATTTTGGTATCAATGAGGCTTATAAATACAAAAAAAAAAAAAAAATACAAGAGAAATGTATAATTTGAAGGATCCAAGTCAGCTACTCAATCACCACTAAAAGGAGCATTGTTCAAATGAGGTTTTCAAGAGAAAAAAAAAAGGGTTTGTCTATGAGTTTTATCTTTTATTTGCTTTTCTGGAACAATGATTTGTTTAATGTTTTGATTGTAATTGGATATTATTTTAGAGATTATAATTTTAAATTAATTGAAACTTTTGATCAATTGATTGTTGTTCTTGGTATTTGATTACTTATTTTTTTTTACGGAGTTGGTTGATTGATTTTTGTTATTAACTTGCTTGAAAAAGAGGTCAGTAATGACTTCAATTAATTAATTTCATATTTGTTATCTCTTAGCTTGATTGAAAAAGGAGTTAATTGTTTAGAATATTGGTAATCAAAGATTGGTTGATGATTGCTAGAATATAGGGATTTGTGTGAGGATTAATTTTAATGCATCTTTTGGATAAGTTAGTTGAGACAGAATATGTTCACTAATTTAACTAGAAGATAGTGATTCTATGGATTGCAAACTAAGTGAGTCTATATTAAATCCTTCATGATGCCAAGACGATAATTAATTGTGATGAATGCTAAGTGATTCAATATTATGTTTTCAACATAATTGTCTAGTTACATAAATTTGCATCCTTGAGTTATATCTATTTTTATCTTTATTTTTTTATTCTCTTTTTATTTTATTGGGTAAACAATAAAGATTTGGGTAAAGTAAGGTGGGAGCCTAAGTTCTAGTGGATTCGATACTTGTTATTCCCTATACTATACGATGGGTATACTTGCCCATTTTAGTGGTTGACACTTTAATTAAAGCTTAATTAATTGTGTAATTTGTTAATAATATTTTCTACACTAAAAAACACACATCACTCTTTCAATTATTTTCTTTTATTTTTCTTATAGTAAGATAATGCAAAAGTCTATTAAAAATATGTAATAAGGATTTTTCAGCCTTTGTGTTATCTTACTCCAAAAATTTTTGTATTTTCTTGCTTTTGGGTGTGATAAGGTAATAAAAATGCCTAGTAAAGATATAAATAAGGATTTTTCAACTTTTATTTTACCTTGCTTTATTCTCTCATTTTTTCCCCTTAACCACATTTACTCATTCGGAATAAAGATAAGTTGTGTTATCATAGAACAAAGATTAACTTAAAATTGCATGCTTATATTTCATCACAAACACTACTTCAATTCCTATGAAACCACATAGTGTCACTTTTACTAAAGTCCAAACAAGGTTAATTTAAATTTTCAAGATTTAACCATTTCACTCATAATGTATAAGTTTACTCAAAAGAAAACTCATCCAACAAGTTTTAAATCTTATTCTCATGCTAAAGGGATACAATAACAATACCATTATGGCCCAACCAAATCCCAAAGTCGAAAAAAATTTCACCCAATTTCCACAATTGCACACAACTCATCTAAAACAAAGAAAATTTTGTAATCACAATAAAAACTTGAAGAGGATATTAAATAACTCTTCCCCTATATTTAAATTGGACAATGTTTTCATTGGCCACAAATATGGCAATAAAAACATCCAAATCGGATTGAAATGAATAAAAGATAAAAATGTTAGCAATATTCCCCAAGTGATCACAACTTCGTGAAAAAGTGTATTTTTGTCAAAAGAAAAAGAAAAAAAAATTGCAAAAAATAAGTGAAATACAGTAAATATTAAATGGAAGCAATAATAATATAACATAACTAAAACAAAAATAAAAAATAAGATATATATACAAAACTAAGTCCAAAGAAAGAAAAGAAAAGCAAATGCAAAGAAAGTCCCTAAAAACCAAAAAAAAAAAAAAATAAAAATCAAGGCTTCTCTACATCTTATAGGATGTAGTCCACTCTTTCTATGTCTCCAATGTTCTCTCCATGATAGAGTTTCAACTGGTTCCATTTACTTTGAAGACTCCCTTTTCCAGATGAGATAGTTCAACTGCTCCAAATGGGTACATCTTGGTCACTAAGAATGCTCTAGACCACCTAGATCTCAACTTCCTGAAAAATAGCCTCAACCTTGAATTGAATAGTAGCACTTGAGCACCCTCTTTATATGATGTGTTTGTCATGCTTGTACTTCATATTCTCCTTGTAGTTTCTTGAGTTCTCATAAGCTATACCCCTCCATTCTTCATGCTCATTTAATTGGAAAAGCCTTTTTGTCCTTGTAGATTCAAGATCAAAATTAACCAATTTAATGCCCAAAAAGCTTTATGCTCTACTTCCATAGGTAGATGACACGACTTCTCATAAACTAGACTATATGGAGTTGTTTCTATAGGTGTCTTGTATCCTGACCGATAAGCCCAAAAAACATCATCTAATTTCATACTCCAATCTTTCTCAGTATAATTTACTATCTTTTCTAAGATTTTTTTTAGCTCTCTATTGACTACTTCTACTTGGCCACTAGTTTGGGGTGATAGGGAGTAGCTAGATTGCGGATCACACCTAATCTGTGCAGCACTATCTCCAATTGGTTGTTGCAAAAATGAGTTCCTTTATCACTTATAATAATTCTAGACACACTAAAGCGAGTATATAGCTTTCTCAGAAACTTAATCACCACTCTAGCATCATTTGTAGGCAATTTCTGTCCTTCTACCCACTTGGATACATAGTTAATAGCCATCAAAATATACTTATTACCAAAAGAACTTGGAAGAGATCCCATAAAATCAATCCCTTCATAGTCAAATATATCATAGGCTTAGAAAATAGAAAAGGGTATCTTATGAGCTTTAGAGATATTGTCTATTTACTGGCATCTATCACAATTTGTCACAAATCTATGTGCATTCTTAAATATTGACGACCAGTAGAATCTACAGTCAAAACTTTTCTTGCTGTCCTATTTGCTTGATAATGCCTCCAATTGGTCCCATATGACAATGTTAGAGAATGTCCCAAGAATCAGTAATATCTACACATCTTTGAACGACATTATCTGCACAACAACGAAATAAGAAAGGATCCTTCCAAAAGTAATACTTCACATCAGAAAGGAATTTCTTTCTTTGTTGCGGAGTAAGTCCTTTTAGAAAGATACCTACTGCAAGAAAGTTAACATAATCTGTAAACCAAGGAGAAACAGAATTTTTACATCCAACCCATAAAAGTTGTTCATCTAGGAAGACATCATTGATCTCTTCTTCTTTAAGTGCTTCCAAAGTGGGATTTTCTAGCCTTGATAGGTAATCTGCAGCTAAGTTTTCAACTCCCTTTTTATCCTTGATCTCCAAATTAAACTCCTACAACAATGACACCCATCTTATCAATTTAGGCTTAAAGTCACAATTAACAAGAAGATATTTTAGTGTAGAATGATAAGTGTAAACCATAACTTTAAGGAAAGGTAGGGACAAAATTTATCAAAAGCAAACACTACTGCTTGCAACTCTTTTTTTGTGGTTGTATAATTCTCTTGAATTGCTATGAGAGTTTTGCTAACATAGTAGATTGGCTAAAAGTACTTTCCCCGCCTTTGTCTAAGAAGTGCCCCAACTACATAATCACTAGCATCACATATTAGCTCAAAAGGGAGTGACCAATCAGGAATAACTAAAATGGGAGAATTAATCAACTTTTCCTTTAACAAGTTAAAAGTAGATAAACACTTTTCATCCAAATTAAAAGGGGCATCTTTTTTAAGTAAAACGGTAAGGGGTTTTGAGATTTTAGAGAAATGTTGAATGAATCTCCTGTAAAATCCCTCATGCTCAAGAAAACTCCTAATGGCCCTCACAGAAGTTGGTGGAGAAAGCTTCTCAATTTGCTCTATCTTAGCTTGATCGACTTCAATTTCTTGTCGTGAAATCTTATCACCTAAAATAATACCCTCTTTTACCATAAATTGACACTTCTCCCAATTCAGCACAAGATTTGTTTCTTCATATCTTTTGAGTACTCTTTTTCAAATTTTGCAGATACAACTTAAAAAGAATCCCAAAAAATAGAAAAGTTATCCATAAACACTTCCATTATCTCCCCTACTAAACCTTCAAAAATAGCCATCATACATCTTTGAAAAGTGCCAGGCCTAGTACAAAATCTAAAGTGCATACTCCTATAAACAAAAGTCCCAAAGGGGCAGGTAAAGTTAGTTTTCTCTTGATCTTCAGGGGCTATGAGAATTTGAAAGTAGCCAGAGAATCTATCCAAAAAACAATAGTACATATGTCCAACTAGCCTCTCTAACATTTGATCAATAAAAAAAAAGGGGAAAATGATCCTTTCATGTGGTTTCATTCAGTTGTAATCAATGCACATTTTCTATCTAGTGACAAACCTCTTTGGAATAAACTCATTCTTCTCATAACGTGCCACTTTCATCCTTCCTTCTTTGGTACCACTTGTCTAGAGCTCACCCACATTCTGTCTAAAATGGGGTATACAATTCTTGCATCTAACAGTTTAATCACTTCACCCTTAACTACTTTCTTCATATTCGAATTTAACCTTTATTGGGGTTGTACCACAGGCTTTGCATCTTCCTTAAGAAGGATCTTATGTGTGTAGAAAGAAGGGCTAATCCATTTTATGTCTGTGAGTTTTCATACTATTGCCTTCTTGTGACTCTATAGAATTTGAACTGACTACAGCTTTGGCTATTTCTTCAAATCTTTTGCAATAATCACTGGCAAATTATTCCTTTGGGCCAAGAATGCATACTTAAGATGATCTAGTAGCTCTTTTTAATTCTAACTCTGGTGGATCCTTAATAGACGATCTCATTGGCTTAAGACTTGATTTCTCAATAACTTCAAAAACTGATGGTTCAAAATTGTCCTTAAAGTTCTCCATATGTGGCAATAGATCTTGGAAATACTATTCAACACTTTCTACTAACCCATCCTCGGTCCATTAAACAAAGTGTTCCTGTACAAAATCATAAATACATTCATCAAGAATATCAATCATAAAACAATCATCTTGCATGGAAGAATGTTTCATACTATCATAAAGTTTTATGATAACTTCTTCCTTTTCAACTCTTAGTGTCAGCTTTCCCTCATGAACATCTATAACAGCTTTTGCAGTAGCTAGGAAAGGCCTGCCTTAATAAAACTTTAAAATACTTATCCATATCAAGAATAATAAAATTAACTAGAAAAATGAATTTGTCAACCTTAACAAGTACATCATCCACAATCCCTCTAAGATATTAGTAGATCTATTTGCTATTTGGATACTCATTCTAGTAGGTTTTGATTCACCTAAGCCTAACTTGCAAAAAGTGCTATATGGTAACAAATTGATACTAGCCCCTAAATATGCCAATGTTGTGACAAAAGTAACACTACCAATCACACAAGGAATAGAGAAACTCCTTGGATCTTTCAATTTCTATGGCAGCTTTTCTTTGTGTTGGAGGAGGGCAGAACATTCTTCATTCAATTTACAGTAGACAACTCTTCTAGCTTTCTTTTGTTGGATAAGATGTCTTTAAAAAATTTAGCATACTTGGGCATTTGTGTTAGGGCCTCAACAAGTGGAAGATTGATATGCAACTATTTGAATAACCCCAAGAAATTTTTGAATTGCTCCTTATCTTTCCTCTTTTTTAATTGATCCAGATATGGAACAGGAGAAGCATGTTTCTGCTTTTCTGTCCTTTCCACTCCTATTTTCTCAGGTAGAGGTGCTGCCTTTTCTGTTCCCTTTAATGGTGCTGCAGGCAAGTTCCACTATTTTCCTGGATCTTCTTCTGTTCTTTCTTCATCATCATCATTGTGCAACAGTGTCACATGATTAGTTAACTCTTTTTCACTTCTCAATGTGATTACCTCAACAAGCTCATAGGAAGTATATTCTTCAAGACTCCTAGAAAATCGTCCAATCTCATTCCCTAGATTACGGATAAGTAATTCTTAATGCCTTATTAATGCCTCCACTTCCTCGAAATGTGAAATGGCTAAAATAGCGAATTGCTCTAGAAGATGTTCGAGTGATAACTTAGAATGATATTCATCAAGTGAAGTGGATGCTTGAGGACTGTGAAGTGAACTTAAATGATTGACCAAATTTGTATTGTACCCATAACTTAGCTCATGCACTCCATAGACATCATTGACCTACTCATTATGATAATCATCTTGAGTTTCATTATCCCATAACCATACACCTTCCCATCTATCATTATCCTTGTCATAATGTTAAATCAACCTCGTAAGGACAATTCAAAACCAAAATCAATGAATAAAGGAAAAATTCCTCAATTTCCAAAAGATGAGCAAAAATTCAAGTCCAAATGACCCATTCATTTATTAGGCAAAAACACAAAGTAAAATTGCTCCCAAAATAGACTCCAAATCTCAAATCAGCATGCATAGTCCATAAGAGAGCATGAATTCCAACTCCACAAAAAACGAACAAGGATTAAACATAAAACCAATAAAAATTCCAAAAAGATAAATCCATATATCCAAACCATATACCATATATCATATTCACATATCCACATTCAAAATCTCAATTTCAAGAAAAATGAATATTATCTCCATCACATCAATCAACCTCCATTTTCAACGCCATGAAATAAGCCACAAATCTCCAAATCCAACAATTTTCCACATAGTCATTCTCACTCATTCCAAAGAATAAGATATAAATAAACAAAATCACACAAAGCCTAAAAGAATAGATTTTACAACAATAATACATTAATTAAAAAAGTCAAGTACAATTTTGGCCAAAATAAGTAAAATCACAACAAACATGCAAATAACTATTCACAAACAAGTTAGTGATATATGCAAATATATACATAAATACAAGTTTAAATCAACAAAATTAAAGTTTTTAAAATATAACCATAGCTGACCCTTGCAACGGCGCCAAAAACTTGATGTGCGTGTTTGTACATATAGAAAATTCATGTCAAATGTGCTCCATATACACACAAGTTTTACTAATTAAAATTCCAATTAAAATCACACAAAGCATACATATAGGCAAGTGCACCTATCATGTAGTATCGTATCATTGACAAATATCGAAGAACCTTAGGGAACGTGGCTACTGCCCCTACTTCCTTCTTTTCTCATTATTTAAGCAAAATAAAAATGTGAGGTATACAAGACTAACTACACTGGGAGAAAAGTTATTTTCTTACACAAAAGAGAGTCACAAGTACATTAAGGAATAAGAAAGAGATAAACCCATGTAACAAAAGGGAATTCCCCTTTAAATACCTAAAAGATGAGCATCCATTGGATCCATAATTTCTAATTCTAGACAATGGAGTGAGTTAAATATTAATCTTACTCTCTCTCGATTAATGAAATTTCTACCCCCAAATTCGATTAATCGATATCTCTACCTAACCAACCAGACCTAAGGATGCATTAATCATCATTCACCATCCCAAATCATCCAGAGGCCATAAAATCCCTATCTCTAGACAATCTTGCAAACCTTTTGGTTATTAGCCCTAATTCCCAACCTCCCAACTCTTCTCCTCTTCTTATGTGAAGAAATCATTTTTTAATGCTTTCGAGTCTTGTTTTGTCAAGAACATGCTGAGAAATGCGTGAAATCTACTTGTGGGTAGCTTAGGAAACTTGAACTTCCCTGGGCCACGAGGTATTCCAGAGATAAGGCGGCCTTGGATCTTAAGCTTCCCTAGCCAGCAAAGTCTCTGGACTTGACCACAATCAATAAATAACTATACGACCTAGGGAACTTCCTTCTTTCTAGGCCACAAATCTTCTAGACATATTCTTTTCTCGGACATCACAAGGCGGCCTAAGGCCGTTTCTTCTCCTTAGGCCGCTAAGTCTAAATCACAAAGCACACTCATACATACATTAGGTGGCCTAGGGATCTTGGACTTCTGTAGGCCACCAATTTTCTAGAAATTAAGCAATATTAAAGACCACCAAGTGGCCTAGGGAAGTTGAGGTTCCCTTGGCCACCAATTCTTTAGACAATCTGCACAAGTGAAGCATACCAGATGACCTAAGGAAGTTGACTAACTACTAAGTCTCAGGAAACTTGGCGAAATCATGTAGTATCGTATCATTGACAAATATCGAAGAACCTTGGGGAACGTGGCTACTGCCCCTACTTCCTTCTTTTCTCATTATTTAAGCAAAATAAAAATATGAGGTATACAAGACTAACTACACTGGGAGAAAAGTTATTTTCTTACACAAAAGAGAGTCACAAGTACATTAAGGAATAAGAAAGAGATAAACCCATGCAACAAAAGGGAATTCCCCTTTAAATACCTAAAAGATGAGCATCCATTGGATCCATAATTTCTAATTCTAGACAATGGAGTGAGTTAAATATTAATCTTACTCTCTCTCGATTAATGAAATTTCTACCCCCAAATTCGATTAATCGATATCTCTACCTAACCAACCAGACCTAAGGATGCATTAATCATCATTCACCATCCCAAATCATCCAGATGCCATAAAATCCCTATCTCTAGACAATCTTGCAAACCTTTTGGTTATTAGCCCTAATTCCCAACCTCCCAACTCTTCTCCTCTTCTTATGTGAAGAAATCATTTTTTAATGCTTTCGAGTCTTGTTTTGTCAAGAACATGCTGAGAAATGCGTGAAATCTACTTGTGGGTAGCTTAGGAAACTTGAACTTCCCTGGGCCACGAGGTACTCCAGAGATAAGGCGGCCTTGGATCTTAAGCTTCCTTAGCCAGCAAAGTCTCTGGACTTGACCACAATCAATAAATAACTATACGACCTAGGGAACTTCCTTCTTTCTAGGCCACAAATCTTCTAGACATATTCTTTTCTCGGACATCACAAGGCGGCCTAAGGCCGTTTCTTCTCCTTAGGCCGCTAAGTCTAAATCACAAAGCACACTCATACATACATTAGGTGGCCTAGGGATCTTGGACTTCTGTAGGCCACCATTTTTCTAGAAATTAAGCAATATTAAAGACCACCAAGTGGCCTAGGGAAGTTGAGGTTCCCTTGGCCGCCAATTCTTTAGACAATCTGCACAAGTGAAGCATACCAGATGACCTAAGGAAGTTGACTAACTACTAAGTCTCAGGAAACTTGGCGAAATCTTGCTTAGTATAGGAGGCCCAGGGAAATTGCATTTCCTTGGGCCGCTATCTTCATTCCATAGCTTCTTCATTTTTCTTCCATTTTCTTCCTTTTTACCTTTAATTGGTCTTTTTTCATTACCAAAAACAAACAAGATGAAAATGGTAGGGTAAGTAGTGAATTGTGTAAGAATTTATCTTTAAAAATGTATATATGATGAGCCCTCAACAAAAGTACAATTGAAAACTTAAAAAAAAAACTTAAACTTATTGCAAGACTTTAATACTTATATATTGTTTTCAAGAGAAATAATAAAAGTTTGATAATCAAATAACCAAAGATTAACTATCACATATGTAAAGCCGGACAAACTCTCAAACATCTAGACTTCCAACCTGCTCAAAGTCTAGTCTCCCTGAAAATCATGATTTTAAGAAAGTGTGAGACATAATCTCAATAAGCTCTATGGGTGAATATGCAATTTAAAAGATTCATTCATGATACATGTAAAACTTAGTGTTTGAAATAATTTCAAGTATAGAAATAATTCTTTCTAATAATTGCTCAAGCAGTTCTTTTGGAAAAGTTATACAATACTCATATAGTCAAGTTAACCAAGTCACAATTGAAGTCATTCTCAATGTAATTCCAAAAGTACGTAAAGCACTTACTTGAAATCCTTGAACATAATTATATACTATCATAGGAAATTTGGACCATTAAGCCCTACATCATGACGAATAATGATAGGGCCTAAATTAGTCATATTTTTCCTAATTATTTGAGGCTCTTTTGTGATACATTCTGTTCAATAACTAGTCATATTCCTTAATATTTGAGATTTTACCATTGGAAAGATATTTTGTACATTATTTCAAATTTTAGGAGTAAAACAAAGTAAAAACGTCGCAAAACAGAACAGAGGCGGCGCCGGCCAGGCCAGAGGAACCGGCGCTGGCCATGTACTATTGGCATGCAATTTGAGATAACAGAAAATTGTTGAAACTGGACTGGAATAGAACCAAACCAGCGCCGACTCTAGCAGCCAAGGCGGCACCGGCTGTACTCTGGACAATGTTGTGCTGAAATCAAGAAAAAATCGGCGAATGATTGAAGAAATAGAACACAACCGGCACTGGCTCTAGCAACCAAGGCGGTGCCAGCTATGCCCTGAGAATAAGACGGAATCTTGATTTTTCCACGTGGTTTTTTGTAATCTGCAAAATTTTAGTATATTTCTACTTCTACTCGGCTAAGAACCTTACACCAATGAGTTTAGGCACTTCTTAAGCTTATAAATAGATGGAAAACACAAGAGAAAGTGAGAGAATTTATAGATCATCATAGAAAATCACTCAAATCAAAGGAAGAATTCTCCAAATCAAGGAGAGTTGTACAAGAAAGTTTTCAAGGGAAGAAGAAGGAGGCTTGTCTATGAGTGCTTTCTTTTACTTTGTTTTCTTTTTCTTGAACAATGATATGTTAATTGTTTTATTGTAATTTGACATTGTTTTAGATATTCATGATTTTTAAAGTTATTTGATCTTTTAATTAATTGATTATTCTTCTTGGTATTTAATTACTTGAGCTTATTACGAGATTAATTAGTTGTTTCTTTCCATTAACTTGCTTGAACAAAGGGGTTGATGGTGGTCTCAATTCGTTACTTTCATAATTATTGTCTTTTAATTTGCTTGGACAAAATGGTTAATTGTTAGGAACAAAGTAGTTAAAGGTTAATTGATGTCTGCCAGGCTATGGATTCATTGGTTAATTTCATGTGTAAATTTGCCAGGAATGGAAATTTAATAAAAGGATTGTCTTTAATGTATCTTTTAGGTGAATTAGTTGAAACTGGATATGTGATCCTAGTTTTATCTAGAAGATAGGGATTTCATGGATTGGAAAAAGAAGTGAATCTATATTATCCTTTATGATGCCAAGAGAATAATTAGTTATGATAAAGATTGGGTACTTTAAGATTATGTTTGTTAAAATAATGGTTTGAGTTACATAATTCTCCATCCTTGGCATGTATATATTATTTTATTTTATGTTAATTTTCTTTTTATTTTGTTTTCACTTTATTGGGTCGATTAAACAATGAAAGAAAAGTGATTAATGCATACTTGTTCCTGGAGGATCGACACTCGTTTGAATCCTATGCTCTGTTAATGATGAGTACACTTGATTATATGTGTAATTTGGGGTTAACGTTTTAATTTAAACTTGATTGGGAATGTACTTATTTTTAGATGATTTTTATACCCAAATAAATACGTATCAAGTTTTTGGCGCCGTTGCCGGGAAACAATATCATGAAAGCTTGGATTTTGTTGATTTAACCATGTAAATATGTAAATAGGTAAATATGTACAATTGTTCTTTTTGCAAAAAGGTACCCCGTTTTTTTGTTTGTATAATTGTATTTTAAATTCACTATATATTGTAAATATGTAAATAGGTAGATACATGTTCATAATAACTAACTTGCCTTTGTATATTTGTATATATTGTATATTTAGTTATTTAATTTTACTAACCTAATGTTAATGTGGAATATGTGTAATCTTTGTATTTTGAATTGGATGATTTTGACATCTATAATTTTGAGTCAATACTAACTCTTCTTATTTTCAGGTTTGGACTTCTGCTAATATGATATTTTAGACAGGCTATTTTTATTTTATTATTGGTTTCTTTATTTACAAATTTTAATATTTAATTTATGAATTCGTGGTCATGCATTCAATTAGGATAGTTTTTAGTGATTCAAAAAAAAAAAAAAAATTAAAAAGGGACAATTGATGTTACAACCTCACATTAGTGTATTAATAATAGATTGGCAATATTACAAGCTCACATTGATGTTTTTAGTGAGACGTCATTAGAAGCATTAGTGAATTCTTTTGTTGTTAATACAAATTCATCTGTTCAGTGGCATGAAGAAGCTTCCCAACGATTAGGCGATCAAAGGAAAAAATTAGTTAAGATTGTTGAAGAGACTCATGAGTTCATGCTAGCCTGTACAGGTGACCATGGGAAAACAGAGAGGTTTTAAGAGACAATTGCATGATGTGGCAAGAGAGCTATTTGATTCTACTCTATATGCTCATAATTCTAAATTTCTTTGTCACAGGATTTCTTAGGTTCCTCTCACTTCTTGGAGAACAATGGTCCTAGTGATGATGTATAAAGTTTAACATGCCTCAAGAAGTTGGATTTATCATTCCTTCTAAGAAACCCTTTGAGGATGTTAACGAATTCTACCATTTATCCCAATTTTAGGGAGGTAACATGGTATTTGTAGATGCCTTGAAAAGTAAGGATTTTCTTGATCCCATCTTTGAGAACTCAAATACTAAGTTTAAAGGGAAATTTTAATTGTAAAAATTCTTTTGAAGGGTTAATTCGTGATTTCAAAGTTGATGCATCCGTTAGATACCATGTGCACTCATATGTTGAAAAAAATATTTATGTGTCTAAAGGAATTTTAGATAATGAGGTTTATGTGTTTTGCTTTAGTGTGAAAAATTATTTTTATAAACCTTCTATTTTTCAAAAACTTCTCTCCATTCTACATTTGTCATGCCTATCTTCTATTTTGAGTTTTAATTTCTTTTCAAAAGATTTGATGAGGAGGCATAATGAGTGTGAAAAGTTTTTGTTTTATATTTTTTATTTAAGTCTTTTTCTTTAGTTTGTTTTCTTTTATTAAGGTAGGTTTTTATTGTATTATTATTTTCCTTGTACTTTTATTTGTGTTTTGTTTTAGATGAATAAGGTCCTCTTGGATAAGTCCTTCTCTTTACCTCAAGTTTGGATACCTATTGGAGCATTATTGCACTTGGGAAGTATTACTTAAACTTTCTAATCCGTTATTATTTTTAGTCCTTTTGGAGATGCTATCTTGTGTTTATGTTTTGCCAATGAGGACTGTGTCCAACTTAAGTGTGGTGGAGTGGTTTGGTGATATACCTTGTCCAAGTTTTTATCAATTATCTTGGTGTTTTCTTAGTATTGAGCTACTTTGGAATATTTTGAAATTGAGAAAGAATTTTATTTTGAGCACAAAGTATAGAAGTATTTTCTTTCTTCCCTTTTCCTCGTTATTTTTGGTCCTATGGCAGTGTTTATTCTTTGTTCTATTTCTTTAGCCATTGAGGAAAATGTCTAGTTTAAGTGTAGGGGAGTGGTTCGATTGAAAATTTTTTTATGCATCAGTCTTTTATCCTTTATCCTTCTTGTAACAAAAACTTTTCCAAATTTTTTTCTGATCTTCTTTGAGATTTCAGGCGGTATTCTTAATGCATGTCTTTGCGATAGATTGTAGAGTATATGTTCTATATCATTTATGGCTTATGTATGACTTTATGCACGCACTTGGATTAAGTAGTTCTTGATCATATACTTTACATTATTCTTAAACCTATTTTTCCAGTAAAATTCATTGAGCATTCTAGAACTTACTTGAATATCTCCCAAGGTAAAATAAGAAAGACATTCATGATTTAACTTAGGGATGACGGTAATAGGCCTTTTTTGAATAGTTTGAGCTTTTTAAGCCTACCTATTTTATTATCCCTAGTGCCTATTTTGAGCATAAATTGGTGAATTTCTTTCTTAAAACCCGTTATCATATTGTGTCCATTATTTCTTTCTAAGAGTTTGAATAATTCTTCCAAACCTCTATGCTCTTGATGGATAAAAGTATATGTAGGAGAATGTTAAGGGAGAATACTTGTGAAAAGATCATGACTTGTTACTTTCAGTCATGCATGAATAGTGTTGAGCTGGAAAAAGAAAGAGAAGAAAGAAAACAGAAAGATTGAAAACAAGAAAAGCAAACAAAAAGCTGCTAAGACAAGATGGAAAAAGAGAAATTGAGAAAGAAAAGAACAGTAGCAGTGAAAAACAGAAGAAGAGAGAAAAAAAAGAAAATAGAAAAATTAAAAGAAAAAGAAAAAAAGAAAGATCACAAGAGAAATGGTGATTGAACTGTAAAAGTTGAGTTTACATCAAGTCTTTGACACCATTGGTGAAAAATTCAAGTGATCTTGTGAAAAAAATAGAGAAGAGTTGATGAAGGAGCTGAAAGAAAAAAAAAGGAGAGAAAATGCAAGATTTGCTTGAGTTGAACTGTAATTGCTAAACAAGGTTATGAGTTTTGATTGATTTGGGAATATGAGAGCAAGAAGAGTTTGGAGATTATTGATACATTGTGTTTATCCTTTTCTTGCGAACTCTCATCTTCTTTGATATTTAAATTTCCTATATCCTTCATTTGACAAGCTACATTACAAGCCATTTAGCCTTACATTACAAGATTAAAAGTCCTACATAATCTAAGTAGAATCATGATATGTCTCGGATTAGTGGAGAGAGTGTATGAAAAGTAAGCTTATGGAATGCATATTCTTTTTGAACTAAATTCTTTCCAATAATTTGAGAATATTGTTAAGTATTGGAATAGTTCTATTAAGTCACTATTCACCTACACAAGTCTTGCATTTATTGTGAAAGATATAGTAACTTATGTTTTGTGTTCATGAATGAAGAAAGCATTAGAGATATCGTTTTGGAATTGGTTTGAGTGAATCTGATGAAACCATGTGTTTTCCTACTTGTCTTTAATACTTTGCTTGAGGACAAGTAAAGAGTTAAATGTGGGGGAATTGATAAGGCCTAAATTAGTTATATTTTTCCTAGTTATTTGAGGCTCTTTTATGATACATTTTGTTCAATAATTAGTCATATTCTTTCATATTTGAGATTTTACCCTTAGAAAGGTATTTTATGCATTATTTCAGATTTTAGGGGTAAAACAAAGCAAAAACGTCGCAAAACAGAACAGAGGCGACGCTGGCCAGGCTAGAGGAACTAGCACCGGCCATGTGCTGTTGGCATGCACTTCGAGATGGCATAAAATTGTTGAAATAGGACCGGAATAGAACCAAACCGGTGCCGGCTCTAGCAACTAAGGTGGTGCCGGCTGTACTCTGGACAACATTGTGCTGAAATCAAGAAAAAATCGGTGAACGATTGAAGAAATAGAATACAACCGGCGCCGGCTCCAGTAGCCAAGGCGGTGTCGGCTGTACCCTGAGGATAAGACGGAATCTTGATTTTTCCACGCAATTTTTGGTAATCTGCAGAATTTTAGTATCTTCCTACTTCTTCTCGGTCAAGAACCTTACACCAACAAGTTTAGGCACTTCATAAGTCTATGAATAGATGGAAAACACAAGAGAAAGTGAGAGAATTCATAGATTATCATAGAAAATCACTCAAATCAAAGGAAGAATTCTCCAAATTAAGGAGGGTTGTACAAGAAGGTTTTCAAGGGAAGAAGAAGAAGGCTTGTCTATGAGTGCTTTCTTTTTCTTGAACAATGATATGTTAATTATTTTATTGTAATTTGACATTGTTTTAGATATTCATAATTTTTAAAGTTATTTGATCTTTTAATTAATTGATTATTCTTCTTGGTATTTAATTACTTGAGCTTATTACGAGATTAATTAGTTGTTTCTTTCCATTAACTTGCTTGGACAAAGGGGTTAATTGTTAGGAACAAAGTAGTTAAAGGTTAATTGATGTCTGCCAGGATATTGATTAATTGGTTAATTTCATGTGTAAATTTGCTAGGAATGGAAATTTAATCAAATGATTGTGTTTAATGCATCTTTTAGGAGAATTAGTTGAGACAGGATATGTGATGCTAGTTTGTCTAGAAGATAGGGACTTCATGGATTGGAAAAAGAAGTGAATCTATATTATCCTTCATGATGCCAAGAAAATAATTAGTTATGATAAAGATTGGGTACTTTAAGATTATGTTTGTCAAAATAATGGTTTGAGTTATATAATTCTCCATCCTTGGCATGTATATATTATTTTATTTTATGTTATTTTCATTTTTATTTTGTTTTCATTTTATTGAGTCGGTTAAACAATGAAAGAAAAGTGATTAATGCATACTTGTTCTTGGAGGATCGATACTCGTTGGAATCCTATGCTCTATTAATGATGAGTACGCTTGTTCATATGTATAATTTGGGGTTAACGTTTTAATTTAAACTTGATTGGAAATGTGTTTATTTTTAGATAATTTTTATACCCAAATAAATACGCATCAAATAACATGAAACCCTGCATCATGATATTGATATTGGTAGGTGTCAGTACAAGAAAAAACATATCCTTTTGTGACAAAACTTTTTCTAGCTAAAGCCATTTTTTTCCTCACTAAAGCTTTTTAGTGAGGAAAAATATTTTGTTACTCATTCCTTGCTGAAGCACCGTCGCCAAAGCATTCAGGTGACAAAACAAAAATTTTGTCGCCGAAGTGAACCCTTTAGTGAGGAAAAGCCCCCACTTTTTGCTAGGAAAAGCTTTGTCACAAAAACTACAAATATTTTGTCACTAAAAGTTATAGTTTTGTCACTATCGATAAAGGGCCAAATTTATTTCAAAAATTAAATACGTTGGTAAAAATATTTTATGCACTTTTGTCGAGTTTAATTTTTGTCGCCAAAAAACCTCAATGGCTACTAAAAGCTTCCTTGCTAAAGCCCATTTTTTCCTCACTAAAAATATTTGGGGACTTTTGGTGAGGAAAACTTTGTTGCCAAAAAGGCTTATTGGCTAGGAAAAGTTTCCTCGCCATGCTCTTTTGGTGAGGAAAACTTTCTCGCCAAAGCTTATCATTGGCGAGAAAACATTTTCTGACTCTTTGATGAGGAAAAAATTTTCTCACCAAAAAGCATTATTGGTGAATGCATGCTGAAAGCAAGATTCGAAGGTTGGTCTAGTGAGAGTGCAATGCACCACTCAACTGCTAGGCTAAACTTCATGTTTGGTCATACTTTTTTTTATTTAAACTATTTCTAAAGTTCTATTTCAAAATTTTTAAACATTAGTGTTATAACAAAATATAATAATCATATTAAATTTACTATAAAAATAAATTAATTTTATATATTTGTATAATTTTTAAAGTCCATATACTGTTAATTATGTCATCATTTATGTTAAATGATTTATATATATAGATCAATAAGAAAAAATGACTTACACACACACACACACACACACACACACTACGTGTATGTGTTGAAATGTTGAAAGTATATGTTGAAAGTGTGTGTGTGTGTGTATATACACACACAAACATATATACAACACATATATAAATATATATACATGCACACACACATATACAAGATTCACAATACATACTTAAATGTACATATATATACATGCACACACATATATTTATGTATATACTACATATATAAACGTATATTCATATACATATATGTATACACTACATATATACATCAATACATTATATATATAAATACACACACACACACACACATATACAACACATACAAATATATACATAAATATATATATTATGGTGAACAAATCATATTAGAAATAGATAAATTAAAACATTGATACAACAAAGAGAAAGTGGGAAAGGAAAAGAAATATTAGCTGTTAGTATAGAAATAGAAACTACAACAGCTATATATACAAAGAAACATCCTGTTTAGTTCATTTAGAAAGAATGAAAATACCAAAAGAATATAAGGAAATGAGTAGTTCTGAAAGTGAATATATTCCTTTGGATGCAGAAAATTTAATAACTAAAATAGGAGATTTAAATATAAAAGATAATTTTATAAATCTAAAACCAGAAATACCTGAGATCAAACCATAACTTAACCCCAATATTTTTGATATTCCTAGTACAAGTACAAATCCTTTAGGAAAATCACAAGCTTTTGATAAACCCACTAGAGGACATGCGGGATTAAGCTCAGTTATGCAACAAGCTGATAAATATACTGTTGGAAAGTATGCCTTCATAGACTAGGTTTTGGATGTAAATATCAAATATTTTTAATAAAAGAATTTATTTTAGAAATCGTTTGTGAATTTATTTTTATTATGTGTGCATAGTTTCATTTGAAAAAGATCCATTGTGTTTAAATAAGTGATCCATGTGAATGGTGGTCTTTCACAGTAAGGTATGGATCATGGGATATTTAAACACATAAACATTTGTTCTTGACCAATTGATGAGAATGAGAATCTCATCATATTTAGGTTATTATATTCTGAATTCCAAATGGGGAATGTCTTACCTTTAGCTAGTGAGTAGACCACTCACTTCATGACATAAGCGTATTTCGAATACGTAGAATAGGATCTGTAGTAGTGGTTTCTAAAAGTACTATATGGTAGAAACCTAGACTACTACCGCTACAACGCGGACTAGTACTTTACGACTTGAGTATAAGTTGGTGGTCTGATGAAGCTGGAAGCATATACTTTGATATGCTATAGATGAGGTTCTATCGTAGAACCAATATACTTGCATATTGGGTTTATGTAACTAGTTAGTTAAGACAGACTTGTATAAGATAGTTTCTACATAATATCGCCCCTTGTGGTTGTCTGAATGATCTAAATGTCCAGGGCCCTGGGAAACATGACTTGGATGTTTGCTTTAGGGTAGCTCTCTTGAAAGTGGAAACACTCCAGGAAGTCGTGGATCATTGGACTAGAAGCCTAAGGATGGTAGATGTCATTTGGAGGGGTGTTCGTACACTTCTTCCTCTCTAAATGCACGGCGATGTGTAGAGGGGTATTTTAGTCATTTCAACTATAGGTCGGAGACTTTGCTAATGCAGCATTGTCCTTGGGGTCAATATTTTCTTATGGTGATATTAGGAAATATTTAAATTGCAAAACACAGCTATTTATATAGTAGGGGTATTTTGGTTCTTTTAGTAGCCAATGCGATATGTCTTTTTGGTCATCGGAATAGCCCGTAAGTCCTAATTAATTTTTGGGTTGAGGAATTGGTGTCAATTAAAGAGGGTTTTATTTTATTCAGGAAGTCTAATTTATTATTAGACTAGAATAAAATAAATTGAGAGAAATTTATTATCTGGTTTAATTAGTTAATTAATTATTCAGGGCCTAGGTCCAGTTTGAATAATTAGAAAAATTAACCTGGACTTAAACTAGAGAAAAATATTTAATACTTAATTATTTATTGGGTTATTTATTTAATCCCAAGAAATAAATAGTTAAAGTTTAATTATTTTGGTTCATTTGGGCACATTAATTATTTATTGGGTTATTTATTTAATCCCAAGGAATAAATAATTAATGTTTATTATTTTGAGCTTTTTGGGTCCATGAAAAATAATAAATATTATTTTAGCCCAATAGCCTAGACTATAGGATTTTTCCATACTCGATTCAGTAGAGTTTAGGGTGAAGCCAAAACTTACTCTGTTAATAATATCTGAGTGTTTCAAATATTAAATCTCGGGGATATTATTATTATCAGAATAATTATTTTGGCTTCATGACTCTTGGCTCTCTGTGTGGAAAAATAAAAATCTCTCCCTCTCGTAACTCTTGGTTCTCTGTTTCTTGGTTTTGTTTTGCTAACATAAGATGCCAACGAAGCCAACGAGAACCGTGTGACTGATGCTCTTCTCAACCCACTTTCTATGTTCACCAACAAGGTTAGGCTATGGTATATTCTGAGAACTAAAAGGTTTGGCATTAATGCACCGGAGGTGAAGTGGAAGGTTGGCAGTTTTTGCACCAGAGGCTTCATCAAAGGGGAAGGAAGAAGCTGTCCCTGTGATTCAATCCATTCTACCACAGTCTTCAAGGTTTAAAGCACTGAGAGGTATGATTTTAATGCTTCCATGCTGTTGTTGTTCTTTGTTCAGTTTGTTTCCTCCATTTTTATCTCCCGTATGCATGCTCTCTGTTTTTTTTCAATCCTCACAAGTGGTATTAGAGCATGTGATTTGATTGGCTTAAGGAGCATGTTAGTTAATAAAAATGGAGAAGATCATTGTTTGGTGCTTAAACCTGTTATCCTTCGTTGTTTTGGTATGAGATAGACATTCTTGTAAGAGTGGAAGCATAGGCCTACTGTAAAAATTTTTGCTTTGATAGAATAAATGTGTAAACCCATTTTAGAGGTCATAGGCAAATGTGGTTTTGGTTTCGATGAGTTTTTGAATGGAAAATGTCCAAAGAAGCCATGGAAGAAACAGTAGAAAAATTGTAGAAAAAACCCAGAAGAAAAATTTGCGGAGATGAAGAAAACTGTTCCCAAGCCGCCGTCTAAGCCGAGCCAAAAGCCAAGCCACCGGCTATTTTATGTCTGGAGCCGCTCCTCGCCGCACTGAGCCGATTGAGCCGTTTGCAATTGCGCGCGGGTCAAACGGCCAAAACGAGTGCATGCGCGAGTCAATGCGCGGGTCAAGCAGGCGCAACGCGGGCGGGTTTTGGAGTGGGTCGCAGGCGGGCGGATTGGCTTCGTGGGCTGAACTAGCTGGTGATTCGGTACGACTGGTGCACTGGATCGCTGTGGACCATAGTGCAAAATGGGCTTTGATCCGGTGAGCGAGTGTACATGGACCGGCAGTTTTGTTTTTTTTTTGCAATTTTCTTTGTTTTTTTTTTCCGTTTGGGGTCCCATACCAGGCGAAGTTAATATTTTTGCAATAGTTTATATTCTTGGAATATATTTGCATGAAAAATATTAGTAAGGGATTTTAGAATTAAACAAGACCATTAATTAATTAATTAATGTGTTTAATTCTATTATTTGGCCACTTAGGTTTAACAATAGAAAAGCATGAAAACGTTTACTGTTTTCTAGCATGCTATTTTTGGTGTACCTTTATGCGCATTTTCTCAAAGACCAAAGTCTTTAGGAATATTTTTTATAAGGAAAGCATTTTTCTTTATAAAAATTAAATGGTTATTTTAACTTGAACAAAAATTAATCCTTAGATATTTTCTGAAAGGTTTTAATCCTTGACATAGAAAATATATTGGATTTAGATATTTTTGTAAGTTAAAATAGAAAACCATTGTGTTTTATTTCGCACAAGAAAAATTGTTTTGTCAAATAAATTTGAGAGCAAAGTCTCTAGAAAGTTTTAATTGAAAATTTTTGAAATCATTAAGTTTTAATTGAAATAAAATTAGTCCATGGAAAAATCTCTCAAAGGATATAAATTTTGACATAGAGATTTTAATGGATTTGGATATTTTATTTTTAAGTTAAGGAAAAACTTAATGGAAATTTCAAAAGGATATTTTTCAGAAAAACTTTATTTTAAAAGACTAAGTGGAGAGGGGTTCCAACGGTCCCACGGCTTCCATCACGATCCTCATTAGAGATCGTGGATCCTCTCGCGTCACCTTGGGAGTGAACCCATATAGGATGGGGATACCACAAGGATCTAGATCTAATGGGAGGATGTAATTAATAACCCGAAACACGTACTATAATCGGCCAGCCCACGTTGGAGGCTATAGTGTGAGGTATGTCCATAGGAAATGAGAGGAAACGGCCATCCCCTCGATGGAGTTATTCTCTAGATCATTACCTAGAAGGAAAATTAATTTATGGTGGTCAATACACTTAGCTTAGGGAACTGTTAATCTTCCTAAGAAGTTATATCAGTTTTCCTAAGAGCGAAATTAATTTCAGTGCACAAATTTATTTTCACAAACTAAATCATTTCTTTTATTTTTTGGTTTTTTTAGAAATGGTGGGAGGTTCTTTTAATTCATTGGCCGTTATTCTCCGTAAGAATAAGTTAATGGGACCAAACTATGTAGATTGGAAGAGGAACCTAGACATAATACTCATAGCCGAGGAGTATAAGTATGTCCTTTACTAGACCTGCCCTGTGATCGGGGAAGGTTCTACTGCCGAAGAGCGAGAGGCCGAGAAGACTTGGAAGAAGGCTGACGAAATGGCACGTTGCTATATGCTAGCCTCCATGTCTAATGTGCTCCAGTCAAAACACGAGCACATGGCTTCTGCGTATGACATCAGTCAATTATTGGCCACTATGTTCACGGACAAGAGTCGGCCCGCAAAGCAGGAGGCTCTTCGAACTATAATAAACACTAAGATGGCTAGGGAGCATCAGTCAGAGAGCATATGCTCAAGATGATTGCTGCTTTAGAGGAGGCAGAAATCTTAAGGGCTGTCATTGACCCCGAGAGCTAAGTGGACATGGTTCTCGAATCTCTACCGGGTTCCTTTACTCAGTTCAAATTAAATTATAACATGAACAAGTTAAACATGAGTTTAACTGAGTTAATGAAGGAACTCCAAATGGCAGAGAAGGTCATGAAGCCACAATCAAATGCCATGATTGCTAAGGCTTCTTCCTTAAGAACTGGGTCCAAGCCTAGAAAGTTCAAAAGGAAGAAGGGAAACGTAGCGGTCCAGCCCAAGAACCAGCCTAAAGACAAACTAAAGGACAAGTGCTTCAAATGTGAAAAAAACAAACACTGGAAAAAGGAGTGTCCAAATCTTCAAGCCAAGAAAAACCCCACAAGTAATGTTCTCTATCTAGAGTCTATATCAATGGTTGGATCAACTTCCACCTGGATTGTTGATTCAGGAGCCACTGACCACATCTGTAACTCCTTGCAGGGGTTTAGAAAGATTAGAAGACTCAAGAGGGGTGAACATAGGTTACGGGTGGGAAATGGAGTACAAGTCTGGGCCCTTGCATTGGGAGAGCTGGATCTTATTTTTGATTGTAATAATATAGTGGTTTTAAAAGGTATTTTATATGTACCTGGTTTTCATCAGAATTTGATTTTAGTTGCAAAACTAATAAATCAAGGATATTTTGTATCTTTCCATTCTAGTATTTCTATCAGTAGAGATAGAGAAGTTTTGTGTACTGGGCACATGTATGCAAATCTATTCTATTTAAACCCTATTAACCATCAATCAAATAACACTCAATCTGAACCTTTAACTAAGAAGAGAAAGACTGATGTCAATGACTCATATATTTAGCATCTAAGGTTGGGGCATATTAACTTAACCAGGATTCAGAGGCTAATCCATGATGGGCCTTTAGGCTCATTGAGATTGGAAAATTAGCCTCAGTGTGAATCCTGCCTAATGGGAAATATGACCAAAAGGTCTTTTATCCTAAAGGCAGATAGGGCCAAAGAGGTATTGAGTCTTGTTCATACTGATATGTGTGGTCCCTTGTCTACACCAGCTAGAGGAGGTTTTGAGTACTTTATCACTTTCACGGATGATTGTACAAGGTTTGGTTATATTTACCTAATGAGGCGCAAGTCTGACTCTTTTGATAAGTTCAAGGAGTTTAAGGCTGAAGTGGAGCGTCGGACAGGTAAATTAATCAAGACCTTATGATCGAATCGTAGTGGAGAGTACATCTTGGGTGAATTCAAGGACTACATGGTACATCATGGGATAGTATCCCAACTCTCTGCGCTGGAGACACCCCAACAGAATGGAGTAGCTGAGAGAAGGACTAAGACATTGATAGAAATGGTCCGAAGCAGGATGTCTCATGCTACTCTTCCAGTGTCTTTTTGGGGATATGCCCTGGAAACGGCGGCATACATTCTGAACTTGGTACCTTTCAAGTCAGTAGCTAGGACTCTCTATGAGATATGGACTAGGCATAAGCCAAGTCTGAATCATCTCAAGATATGGGGTTGTCCAACTTATGTATTGGTCAAAGGAGACAAGTTGGAACCAAGATCGGAATTATGCTATTTTGTTGGGTATCTAAAAGGGACAAAGGGTGGTTACTTTTATCATCCTAAGGAGCAGAAGGTACTAGTTAGTACCAATGCTAGATACTTAGAGGATGATTAAAGTACTTCCATGAAAGGTTCAACTAGGTTGGAACTCGAGGAGAAGTTATTTTCGGAAGCAACTTCTTCTAACCCGATTATGGAACAAGAAGAGGTACAGTCTCAAGAGCCTGTACAAATGGTGCCTCGTCATAGTAGGAGAGTGTCTAGGGTTCTAGATAGATGGACTGGAGAAGCCTTTGAGCTGATCTCCGACTATCAGGAATAAGACCCCACGAGATACAACGAGGCTATTGCTGATGCCGATGCAAATCTATGGCATGAAGCAATGAAAGCCGGTATTGAGTTTATATACTCAGGTTTGGGATCTTGTAGCTTCACCTGAAGGGATAAAACCCATTGGGTGTAAGTGGGTGTACAAGAGAAAGAGGGGAGTGGATGGGAAGGTGGAAACCTTCAAAGCTAGGCTTGTGGCAAAAAAGGTATACTCAGATAGAAGGGATCGATTATGAGGAAACCTTTTCCCCGGTAGCCATGCTTAAATCCATCCGTATCCTCTTTGTCATCGCATGTCATTTTGACTACGAGATATGGCAAATGGATGTCAAGACGGCATTTTTAAATGTCCATCTTAGCGAAGACATCTATATGTCTCAACCATAAAGTTTTATTGCTGAAGGTCAAGAACATATCATTTGCAAGCTTAAGAAGTCCATTTATAGACTTAAGCAGGCATTGAGAGTGTGGAACATTCGTTTTGATGAGACTGTAAAGTCTTACGGTTTCATTCAAAATAAGGATGAACCATGTGTGTACAAGAAATTTGAAGGCATTAATGTGGTTTTTCTTGTCCTGTATGTGGATGACATTCTACTTATTGGAAATGATGTAGGGTCATTGTCATCTACAAAGGTTTAGCTATCTAGTCAATTCAGTATAAAGGACTTGGGAGAAGCCAGCTATATTCTCGGGATTAGACTTCTTAGACATAGGAAGTAGAGAATGTTAGGATTATCCCAAGCTGCATACATTGACAAGATGCTGGCCAAGTACAGCATGGACTCATGCAAGGGAACTCTAATCCTTTGCGGACATGGGTTGTCATTTTCTTTAAGAGACTGTCCTATGTCTCAAGAAGAAAAGGACAGAATGAGTAGGATTCCCTACGCTTCGGTTGTGGGAAGTCTCATATACGCCATGCTGTGTACTAGGCCGGATATCTGCTTTGCCGTAGGCCTAGTTAGCAGATACCAGTCAAACCCTGGGGAGGTTCATTGGGAAGCTGTAAAGCATATTCTCAAGTACCTCAAAGGAACGAGAGATTATATGCTGGTTTACAAGGCTGCTAATTTGGTTCCTACAGAATACACAGACTCAGACTTCCAGGTGGATAAGGATGAGAAAAAATTCACTAGTGGATATGTTTTCACCTTATCTGGAGGAGCAATTTCATGGAGGAGTATCAAGTAATCTTGCACTGCTGACTCAACCATGGAAGCTGAGTATGTGGCAGCTTCGGAAGCATCTAAGGAAGCAGTCTGGCTCCGGAAGTTCCTTTCAGAACTAGGAGTCGTGCCACATATGGACAAACCGATTGTGATGTACTACAACAACACTGGAGTAGTATTGCAATCCAAGGAACCTCGGAACCACAAGAAGGGGAAGCACATTGAGAGGAAGTACCACTTGATCCGGGATTTCATCCAGAGACGGGAAGTCGTGGTGGAATAAATTGCCTCAGATAACAATCTAGCAATTCATTCACCAAGCCTTTGGCTGAGAGGGTCTTCAAGAGTCTCTTAGATGTCATAGGGGTGGGCACCTACGGACTTACCTAGTCTTAGAGTGCAAGTGGAAGATTGTTGGAAAGTATGCCCTAATAGACTAGGTTTCGGATGTAAATATCGAATATTTTTAATAAAAGAATTTATTTTAGAAATCATTTGTGAATTTATTTTTATTATGTGTGCATAATTTCATTTGGAAAAGACCTATTGTGTTTAAATAAGTGATCCATGTGAATGGTGGTCTTTCACAGTAAGGTATGGATCATGGGATATTTAAACACATCAATATTTGTTCTTAACCAATTAATGAGAATAGGAATCTCATCATATTTAGGTTATTATGTTATGAATTTCAAATGGGGAATGGCTCACCTTTGGCCAGTGAGTAGACCACTCACTTCATGACATAAGTGTATTTCGAATACGTAGAACATGACTTATAATAGTGGTTTCTAAAAGTACTATATGGTAGAAACCTAGACTATTACCGCTACAACATGGATTAGTACTCTACAACTTAAATCTAAGTTGGTGGTCTGACGAAGTTGGAAGAATATACTTTGATATACTATAGTTGAGGTTCTATCGCAGAACCAATATACTTGTATATTAGGTTTATGTAACTAGTTAGTTAAGACAGACTTGTACAAGATAGTTTTTACACAATATTGCCCATTGTGATTGTCTGAATGATCTAAATGTCCAGGGCCCTAGGAAACATAACTTGGATGTTTGCTTCAGGGTAGCTTCCTTGAAAAGCAAAAACACTCCAGGAAGTTGTGGATCATTGGACTAGAAGCCTAAGGATGGTAGATGTCATTTGGAGGGGTGTTAGTATACTTCTTCCTCTCTAAATGCACAGTGATGTATAGAGGGGTATTTTAGTCATTTCACCTGTAGGTCGGAGACTTTGCTAATGCAGCATTATCTTTAGGGTCAATATTTCCCTATGGTAATATTAGAAAATATTTAAAATGCAAAATACAACTATTTATATAATAGGGGTATTTTGGTTATTTTAGTAGCCAAGGCGATGTGTCTTTTTGGTCCTCAGAATAGCCCGTAAGTCCTAATTAATTTTTGAGTTGATGAATTGGTGTCAGTTAAAGAGGGTTTTATTTTATTCAGGAAGTCTAATTTATTATTATACTGGAATAAAATAAATTGAGAAAAATTTATTATCTGGTTTAATTGGTTAATTAATTATTCAGGGCCTAGGTCCAATTTGAATAATTAGAAAAATTAACCTGGATTTAAACTAGAGGAAAATAATTAATACTTAATTTTTTATTGGGTTATTTATTTAATCCCAAGAAATAAATAATTAAAGTTTAATTATTTTGGTTCATTTGGGCACATTAATTATTTATTGGGTTATTTATTTAATCCCAAGGAATTGACTTTGGTTTTGACATTGTTTTCAGCATCCATAATTTTTAGAGTTACTTTGATCTTTTGATTAAGTGATTGTTATTCTTGGTATTTAATTACTTATGCTGATTACGAGATTAATTGGTTGTGTGTTTCCATTAACTTGCTTGGAAAAGGGGTTGATGGTGGTCTTAATTTATTAATTTCATATTTGTTATCTATTAGCTTGCTTGAAAAAGGGGTTAATTGCTAAGAATTGGGTAATTAAAGGTTAATTGATGTCTGCCAGAATATGGATTCATTGGTTAATTTCATGTTTTAAGTTTGCCAGGATATGGAGATTTAATCAAGGATTGTTCTTAATGCATTTTTTGGGTGAATTAGTTGAGACAGAATATGTGATGCTAATTTGTCTAGAAGATAGTGATTTCATGGATTGAAAAAGAAGTGAATTTATCTTAATCCTTCATGATGCCAAGAGAATGATTAGTTATGATAATGATTGGGTACTTTAAGGTCATGTTTGTCAAAATAATGGTTTGAGTTACATAATTTTCCATTCTTGACATGTATATATTCTTTTATTTCATTTCCATTTTTATTTTTATTCTTTTTCACTTTATTAAGTCGGTTAAACAATGAAAGAAAAGTGATTAATGCACATTTGTTCCTTAAGGATCAATATTCGTTTTAAACCCTATACTATGCTTAATGATGAGTACGCTTGCTTATATGTGTAATTTGGGGTTAACGTTTTAATTTAAACTTGATAGATAATGTACTTATTTTTGTATGATTTTTATGCCTAAATCCATACACATCAATCATCCTAATCTCTTTCTTTCTCTCTCTCTCTCTCTCTCTCTCTCTCTCTCTCTCTCTCTCTCTCTCTCTCTTGGCCAAACCTTGGATGGCCATTCTTGGACAACCTTCAACCAAGGAAGGACTCTCAAGAACTCAAGGACCTCCATTAAGCAAGGCAATATCTTCATATAACATTAATCAAATCAAGTATTTCTTTCTTGATCTTCTTTTTAAATTCTCAAACTCAAGACTCTTAGATGATGGATTTGATAGGTTGATTGAATAATATGGGGTTGAAAATATGTATGTGGGTGAAGAGAATGGATTTAAGACATGTGAATTGGAATGAATGTTGTGACTTATAGGTTATGCTTTAGGATCATTATATGTTCATTATGATTAAGAGCTTTATGGATGTTTTGATGTATGATAGTCATTACACCACCATTGTTGAGTATGCCTTCATGATATTACTTTTCAATAAATCCCTAGATAATATTATGCCTAGTAGAATATCATTCTTGTTGTGATGTATGTTAATTCAAGTCTATTTTTGGATAAATCGACATGTTATTTGTTGAATCCATGTATGTATGAATATGTGTATGGATTTTCACTGGCAATAAGATTATTGTAAGAACTACCTTTATTATTTTTAGAATTATTCTTCCTATAATAATTATTATTTTATTTAATTGACTAAGTTCAATAAACACAAATATTTTCAAAATCAATAATTAGTTGAAATATTGTTAATTTATTAGATAAATAAATAGTAATATTTTTTTATTCAATATAAATAATAATATATTGAAATTAATTAATATTAAATGTCTTTTATGTTCATATTGTTGTTAGTTAGCCTTACTAAAACATTTATTTACACTCATAAATATTATTTATATTATAATAAACTATTTATTATTAATTTAATTTGTTATTTGTTACTTGTTATTATAATTATTTATAATATATTATTAATATTACATATTATTTGTAATATTATTATTTATTATTTATTACTAATATTATTTAGGATTTATTATTAATAGTACTCATTATTTATTACTAATTTTATTTATTATTGATATTACTCATTATTTATTATTTGTTAATAAATAGTTGATATTTTAATTTATTATTTATTCTTTATTTATAACACCTATTTATTTTAACTTACCAAATTAATTTTATTTTATAAAATACTCTATAAACTAGTGTTAAAGCTTAAAGCATTGTTGTCATAGCTAGATGTTGTTGTAGCTAGTTGAATCTAAGAGTTATTTACGTAAGACAAATGTTATTAGGATGTTGGACTTATACCTTGTATTTACCCAAGGCGAGGTTAGGTTGCCTTAAATTGCCTTGAAAGGCTATTGTATCAAGGAAAAGCAAGAGATTAGGTAAGTTATTGCATAAAGATGTTTGTGAACAAAAGCACTTCTGCAAGTCAAATGCACGGATTGCCGTGGAAATGTACTATGGATACAATTATGGACAATTTTTCTTTTCTTTTCCAGTCAATCAAACAATTTCAAATTGAGCAGGCAATTTTAATCAAAATGCTAATTTTTTTTCTAAAAACCAACTTTGACAAGAATTTTGGAAATCATAATTGCTATTTCAAAAAAAACACATTGGATGATTCTTCTTTTCCCAAAAGGGACAAATACAACGTTGAGTACTCAATAAGAGTAGACTACTAGGACTAGTCTTTGAAGGATTGGGTAAGTCTCTTAGTAGGAGGCCACCTTTAAGGGATGAACCCCGCCTAGACAAGATGATAGTTCTTCTTGGTCAGGTTAGTCCGAGCTAGCAATATAGTTCAGTCGGACTGTTTATTTTTGGAGTGGACAACCGGTAAGTTTGGGTGCAGAGATGGAGGAGTATCTCACCCGGTGGGCCGTAAACCCACTTTGTATCAGTATGCACAAAGTGTGGCATCCTAATCATTCTCTTATCATGATGCACAAAGTGTGGCATCTTGACCATTCTCTTGACATGGTGCATAAAGTGTGGTGCCATATCTATTCATGATGCATGGTTTCATAGTCAACTTTATTAGAGTGACTATTTCTTTTCAAGTTAAGCATTTTTACTTTACAAATGCTAATAAAACACCACTCAATGTTCAAAGATAAATTCTGTACTTGCAGACTTTTTATTAGGACTTGTTCAAAACTTGCATACATGAATTATTTTTCCGAAAATACTATGAGCACTTATAGGACTTATTGGGAAATATTTCTCACACATTTTATATCATGTTTTCAGGTCGATCCTTCTTGAAAGGGTGATTTACTTATACTGCCATGAGCTTGGAAGATTTATTTTGATGTATTTATTTATTGGAGGATTTAGTTACCATCTATTTGTTCCAAGACTTGAATAAGTATTATTTTGGGATTGTAATAAGTTTATTATTAAGTTATTTCCTTTTATATTTTCTATTACATAGTTATAAAGACCTCTTGTCCCTAGGACGAGGCGACATCCCCGCCCCTTTTGGGGTACGTAGGTCATGGGATATTACAAGTAGTATTAGAGCTTAGGTTTAGATAGATGTTGACAATATTTGGATTTATTACATTAAGCTTTATAATCTCTAGTGCTAATCTATGTATTCTGTTTGTGGGATGGTTAGGAGATTTGCGTCTGTTACCCGAGATTGGCTTTTTATGTGTAGTAGAACACCTACTCTAGTTCCTGTAGTGGACCTATCCTCTTCGGGCATTGTACTTGAACCTGGGTCAGATTGGTTTGAGTTAGAGAGCAGTGACAGTGAGATGGAGATTGAGGCTTCCAACCCTATTGTGCCAAATAATGATAAGGAAGAGAAGATGTTAGTTGAGGTTGCTAGACTAGAGTTACCTGAGCGGGAAGGAGGAGTTAAGGATGTGTAGGTAGTAGACCCTCCCATTCTAGTGGTTGATTTAGTCTCGGATAGCGAGGCTGAGAAGGAAGCTCCTGATCTTGACTTAGGTGGTAAGGGAGAAGAAGAGATGGGTGATATTGGTGGTGAGAGAGGTGAGGAACTGAGTGATGCTAACAATGAGAGAGGAAAAGAGATGGATGATTTGAGAGTGAAATAGAAAAGGGGGATGGAAGAGTTTGATGAGGAGGAGGTGTTAGGTATCTCGGGCTCGTATCCCATACGGCGTAGCGGAAAATAAATCGAGATACCCTCCACGGATTCTTCTATGTGTGGAAAACAAGACATAACGACAATCAAGGCAATAGCTTTTACTTTTGGGTGATCGTGCGAAGAACAAAATTTTCTTCTTCAAGTTGAGGCGCAATCCAGCAATCCTTGTGATCAACCTCCACGTGAGTTGAACGTTTACCCACTATAATCACAGTGTGTGATTATCTCTAATAGTAATCCACACAGAGGAATACTCAAGCACGTAGTTTTCTGTGCTAGCAGAAATTCTAAGTGGCGGCTAGGGTTCCTCCTCAAGATCAAATCAAGAGAGAAGAAGAAGAAGAAGAATAAGAGAAGGTTTAGGCTGCTGCTGTTTTTCTCATGTGAATCACCCTTAGGGTTTTTCGGTTATCTCATCAAAAAACCAAAAAATCACTGAAAATCTGGAATTCTAAAACAATTAGAGTTTCCTAATTGTAATTGGAAACATCAAGTTCTCACAATTACAACTTGTACCACAAATTATAACTAATTATAATTTATCCACAACAACTTCTCTTTCTCTCAATTAACTCCACAATGTTATTAAATAACATCTTGAGTATATAATCTTCTATTGTGTGTGACCTATTATGTTTCCCAGTCAATTGGTAGAGAATATGAATTAATCCAAATGTCTTTGAGATTAATAATCCATAATTAATTAGAATTAATCATATTAATTCTAATCAGTATTGGTTTATTAATTTATCAATTAATAAACCCATATTCCCAGATCATGAGCGGTATCTAGCAACACATCATGACCACCCAAGAGTCTAGGAAGTCAAGTGGCTTGACATGAATCCTTCAATAACAAACTTTAGTGCAATTAACTCCTTTTACCATACAATATCTCATTCGGTTTGGAGTACGGAATTAGTGCCAACTCCCTCTAGAAATAATTTTGGCCCGAATATAATAGTACTTGTACCAGGAACCTATTACTCTAGATGTGTATCAATTATAATTGTTTCCAATACACAATCGTCTTGGCCAAGGACTTTCTGAGTAGTAATTCCTACAAGTGGCCGTGAGATATTCGTCCCTACTATTGGGAGTGGTGAATCCTTTATTGACTCTCTCAACTACATTCGTTTACCTTACAATGTACCCAATATCCATCCCATAGGCGGCCCTCGATCGAGCTCCAGAGATTGGAATCAAAGTACAAAGCTCAGCAAACAAAGTAGCTTGGAGATCTCAAGTCAAAGGATACTTACACGTTTGCTATATTAAGATTATATCACTGGCACTAAATAGTTATTCATGTGATTATCTCATAGCTAGGTCATCCAATGAACTTGTTCCATTAACAAGCATCCATGTGTTAACTTTGAGTATCTCAATACTCACAGATATGCAAACCACCGCCTGATTAAATCAGGAAGTCTAACACATGCTAGTCTTAACGCATTAATGATGTCCTGTCTCATTAATACTATGACTAGGGACTATTTAAGTACTAACACCATCCAGTGTAGTAGGAATCTCATATCATGATCTCTATCATGATTTCCTTAACACAGTGTTGTACTAGGGACTTTATCGAACAGTTATATTACTTAAAGTAAACAAAAAGAAACTGTAAGATAAATAATGCCTTTTATTAAAATAAAATGTGTCATATATAATGTACAAGTAATTGCCTCTAGGGCACAACACTAACATGAGGAGGAGGCAGTTGTGCCTCCTCAAACTCCACCAATAGGAGAGTTTGACATTACCCATTTTGGCTTTGGCTTTGAGGTAATAAGGGACCCAGTCAGAATGATAGACTCACTTCGGGTATGAGAGCACTTCGAGAGTTAGCCTTAAGGGCGAATGACAAGGGAAAAGGGAAGGTAGAGGGAAGTCCTAGTAAGAGTGAACTAATAGTTGTACACTTACGTTTAGATTGGGAATAGACTGCAGGAAGAGAAAAGAAGAATGGTTTGAAAAATCTATTTCCAATTGCTCAAGTGACAACTAGAGCAGCGAGAAGACATAGTAGATTTGTAACACAATTTGTTGATTAGGGAATCTGTTTATTGAGTTTTTGGCCTTATTTACTTTCTTGTCTATGAGTATCTGATTCCTATAGAGGTATCATCTATGATATCCAATTTCTTTGTGTTAAAGTATGATTTGTTTTGAATAAAGCTTTTGAGTATTTCACTTCTTTAAAAAATAAAAAAAAACTCTCATATGTTCAATAAGTGAGCAAAGGTTATAAATGTTATCTTTACATTATATGTTTGCATTCATATGTATGCATTTGTCGACATATAATTTTCGTGATGATGATCGAAGATGACATCTAGATGTAAAATTACAGCAAGAGGAAGAACTGGTCATGTTAGAAAATCTTCAACACTTGAAGATGAGCCAGAAGAGCACTTGTAGCCAGATGTGAGAAAAGAGTACGAAGAAGAGCAAGAGATAGAACCTGAGGGATCTTCTAAGGTGATAGTTGGACGGGCCCGATTAAGACCCTACCACTGAATTCAGCTAGCTGAGGAGACATAGTAATTAAAGGAAATAAGTTTAAGCCATAGGTGATGACCAAGTTGGTAAAGCAGAGAGGATGTGAGATCGGATGTAGTCGTGGTGCCAGGTTAATTCTTTATTTCTCCCAAAAGAATATGCTCTTTGATCTTTATTTTTCATAGCCTAAATATATTGTGTAGTGTACCATTCATTTTAGGTAGTTATAAGCTAGACCATGAGAGTCGAATCTATGAACTGTGCATAGTATAGATTTTCTTATTAATTGGTTAAGCATCCTTCATTGTGCAAGGAACTAAGGATCTATAGGTTTGATCCAAGAGATGAAATTTTGGCCGAAGAAGTAAAAATTATCAGGAATCTGACTCGTTTTCTTTTGAGGATTATGGTAGCATATTAAACAAGGAATGATTGCCAAAGCAATAAGTTAAGTTGGTTATAGAGATGGAATAATGCATTTTTGGGGATCAGATGGATATGATTAAATTGTAGAAGAGGTAAGGTGAAGGAAGTATAGAGCATAATGCTAGGAGCGAAGGCTCATAAACTATTGTTGAAGGAATACTAAAGATATCTAGCCTAGTGTTGTAGCCTACGATACCCAGTAGTAATGGTATAAGAAAAGGTTGGCATTTTAAAGCTATGTATAGACAAGAGAATATTGGGTAGTTTGGTTATCAAAGATATCTATGGTTACTCCTAAGTTAGATTTACGATAAGGATATTATTAAGTGTGAATTTGAGAAGGAGATACATTTGAGATTGTGACTAACATTGGGAATTGGTACTAAGGACGGGTGGTGATGTCATACTGATTGACAAAAGCTCTATTGCTTATGGAGTAGATGCATGTGATTTCAATCATGCTTTGATAATTTTATGGTGCCCTTTTTAGATAATATCTGATGTATTTTGAGTGCTAATAAGGACATGGAGTAATCAAAATTGGTGTTAGAAAGTGCAAATAGTATAAATTTTTGTTAAGTTTGGTAAGTGAAAGTTTAGTTTAGCATAGTACTATTTTTGGAATGAGGGGTAATCAGGGGTAGTTTTAAGATAGCCTAGCTAAGATAGAGGCCGCATGGGATGTCATCAAGTATTGTATCTAAGTGAGATCCTAGGTTCACTACAAGATTTTAGACTACGTTCCTAGAGATAATGGGATCAACTTGGAAGTTTTGAGCTACAGCATATTCTCAAAATTGATATCCAGTCAGAGAGACTTATTCAGATACTAAAGAACATATTTAGGGCATGTATACTAGACCTTGTTGATAAATAGATTGAAAGCGTGCTACATGCTAGTAGGCCTACAAAAGTAATTACCGATCTTCTATTGGTTTGGCCCTATATAAAGCATTGTAAAGTCAGACATGTCAAGTACTATTATAATAGGGGTCAATGGAAGATAGGCAGATTATCAAATCCGATGAAGTTCGTGTTCAAGAAAAGGCAAACAAGGCAAAAGTAATAAGAGAAAGACTAAAGATGACTCGGAGTCAGCAGAAGAGCTATGCGAATGATAAGAAGAGAATGATGGAACTGTCGTCTACAGATTGGGCTTGCTAGACATTTTATTGAGATTATGAGACGTGTTTCATATATCTCAGCTAATGATGTACGATCTTGATCCGAAATATATTTTAATGACAGGCCTTTACTATTATAACCTAATTTGGGTTACATAGAGAAGTCGATTAAGATTCTAAATTGAAGCATCAAGACTCTTCGAAATAAGCAGATACCAAAGGTGAAAGTGTTATAGGAGCATCACAATACACAAGAAGCTAGCTGGATTATTGCAACCATTGCCGATACCAAAATAGAAATGGGAAGTGGTAGCGATTGAATTTGTCACCGACTTGCCTATGTCAAAGACCCAAAAGGAAGCCATTTGGGTAGTGGTTAATTGACTAACAAAGACAATGCACTTTATCCTTGTAAGTGTAAGGGACTTTATGAAAAGGGTAGCTCAGACATATGTTCGGGAAATAGTAAAATTGCATGAAGTACCCTCAAGTATCGCCTCTGACCGAGACTCGAGGTCTACATCGCAGGCTTGGGCAAAGTTTCGAATAACTATGGGTTTTGATTTGAAGTTTAGCATGCTGGCGCATAAAATGCCATGTGGGAAGTGGAAGAATGGATGAAGTAGAAATATCCCGACTTGAGAGAAAAGTACGCCTGAATTTCGGGATGAAATTCTTCTAAGGAGAGGAGGATGTAAAACCCCACCTAAACCTACCCCAGGGTAAGAGGGATAGGGTGCATATCATACCATCTTGCATAAAATATATTCCTTGAATGATTTTATGTGCCTTAGAATTGTAGTTTATGTGTTATATGGTTTATTTGTTCTTGTTGAGTAGAAATGGTAAAAAGGTAATTTTACTTGAGGGTGAAATAGGAAGATGGCTTGAGGCTTAGATAAGAAGAGGATTTGGTTGGAAAAATTAGAACAAGAGTTGTGGTGGTTTAGTGGTTAGAGCTTTGTGATTAATCTCCAAGGTCTTGAATTCAAATCCATCACCTAAGTTTTATTCATAATTATCTTAACTAATTTTTGAAATTTTCTATTTCTTACATTCCTTAAAGTTAGAAATGTTGTCTTGGGGAAGACACATTAGTAATGTCTTAACCATGTGATCTTGTTTTAAAAAAAGAATTCTAGAAGAATTTAAATATTCAAAAGTAGTAGCCATTCAAAATTAAAAATACAGGGTATTACACAATTCATTAAAGACATAACATTGATGGACTAGCAAATACCTCAATTAATCATTACTCTGGCACCATGAAAGAACAACTTAGAATCACTTATTTTTCAATCCATGATTCCCTATCTTATAAGTAACTTAATGGATATATTCTATCTCACCAGTCTTACTTAAAAAATGTATTAAACCTAGTCTTCACTGTAATATCCCTTCCTTTTGGTACTTAAATTAGCTACTACTATGTATAGAATAAGAATTTGTATAGGTGACCAGAACAATAAATGATTAGTATAATGAGACGAACGTTTTGGAGCAATAAAAATATTCAGGGACATCATTGAAATTTTGAGATTGTTCTACTTGTACTTTTGTACTTCAATTAATGACTACTTGGTGTAGAATGAGAATTTGGTTATAAGTTCAGAACAAAAGTTGATCAGTGTGATGAGACGAACATTATAGTATTATTTAAGCTATCAGGGGTATAATTGTAATTTTGACTGCGATTGGAACTTTGACTGTGAATTGAGAAGGAATTTGAGGATTCTGATTCCTACTATTGAATTCAATAAAATAAAAAGAGAAGAAAGGAAAAAGAAAAGAGAAATGAAGGAAAAATAGAGAAAAATAGGGAGAAAGAGTTTCTAAAGGAGAAGAGAAGGAGATTTGAGGCATTTCAAGCTTGGAGAATTCAACAAACAAGGTAAGTGCTTGTACTTCATGAATTAAAGTTGTAGAATAAATTGCAAGGATTATTTTGGTGATAATTTTATGAGAAAATTCATGTGAATTATGATTTATGTTTAGAATTTAGCCATGTTTTGAAGTGTTTGTGTGTGCTGTGTGTGCCGGTAGCTTTGAGAAGGATAAATGCTATGAAATGGTGTATAAAGGTGTTTTGATGGTGGCTTAATTGGTAGTTCATGGCTACACAAGAAGGTGTAAGAAATGGAAAGGAAAAATGGATTTAATTGTTGAAGAAAATGAATTATTGTTGTTATTGTTTATAATTGATATTGTGATGAGAAAAGGTCAATTTGCTGAGTTCTTTATCTCTGAAAATCAGAGAATTGAGGGCTATTATGATGGAATTTGAAATGGATTAAGTGTTATATATGTTAGTGTTGTGCCATAGAGGCAATCACTTGTACATTGTATATGCACATTTTATTTTAATAAAATGCATTATTTATCTTACAGTTTCTTTCATTTATTTTTAAGTAATATAATTGTTTAATAAAGTCCCTAGTATAACACTGTGTTAAGGAAATCATGATATGAGATTCTTACTACACTGTATAGTGTTAGTACTTAAATAGTCCCTAGTCATAGTATTAATGAGATAGGACATCATTAATGCGTGAAGACTAGCATATGTTAGACTTCCTAATTTGATCAGGCGGTGGTTTGCATATCTGTGAGTATTGAGATACTCAAAGTTAACACATGGATGCTTGTTAATGGAACAAGTTCATTGGATGACCTAGATATGAGATAATCACATGAATAACTATTTAGTGCCAGTGATATAATCTCAATATAGCAAACGTGTAAGTATCCTTAGACTTGAGATCTCCAAGGTACTTTATTTGCTGAGCATTGTACTTTGATTCCAATCTCTGGAACTCGATCGAGGACCGCCTATGGGATGAATATTGGGTACATTGTGAGGTAGACAAAAATAGTTGAGAGGGTCAATAAAGGATTCACCACTCCTAATAGTAGGGGTAAATATCTCATGGCCACTTGTAGGAATTACTACTCGAGAAATGCTTGGCCAAGGCAATTGTGTATTGGAAATAATTCCAATTGATACACATCTAGAGTAGTAGGTTCCTGGTACAAGTACTATTGTATTCGGGCTAGAATTAATATATATTTTGAATGGAGTTGGTACTAATTATGTACTCTAAACCGAATGAGATATTGTATGGTGAAAGGAGTTAATTGCACTGTAGTTTGTTATTGAAAGGTTCATGTCAAGCCACTTGACTTCCTGGACTCTTGGGTGGCCATGATGTGTTGCTAGATACTGCTAATGATATGGGAATATGGGTTTATTAATTGATGAATTAATAAACTAATAATTCTAATTAATTATTGATTATTAATCTCAAAGACGTTTGGATTAATTCATATTCACTACCAATTGATTGAGAAACCTAATAAATCACACATAATAGAGGATTATATACTTAAGTTGTTATTTGATAACATAGAGGGATTAATTGCAAGAAAAAGAAGTTGTCATTGCCAAATTATAATTAGTTATAATTTATGGGTCAAATTGTAATTATGAGAACTTGATAACTCCAATTACAATTAGGGAATTCTAATTGTTTTAGAATTCTCAATTTTGGTAATTCTTTTTGTGACATATAGGATATGCACGAAACCCTAATGAGTTAGGGGCAATACACACGAAATAAGGGCTTCCAAAAACCTCTTCTCTTCTCTCTCTTTCTCGTCCTCTTTTGAAGAAGAACAAACCCTAGCTGCCATTTTTTTCTGCTAGCACAGGAAATTTTGGTGCTTGAGTGTATCCTCTGTGTGGATTTCTGTTAGAGATAATCACACATTGTGATTATAGTGGTTGGACATTCAACTCTCATGGAGTTTGATCAAGAGGATTGCTAGATCGTGCCTTGACTTGAAGAAGAAATTTTTATTTTTCGGACGATCAAAGAAAGGTAAAAAACTGTTATCTTTGTTATCTTTATGTCTTGTTTTCCACACATATGCGGATCCTGGGATGGTATCTTGTTTTTATTTTTCCGCTGCGCCATATACAATATGCGTGAGAGATACCCAACAATATAGTTGTTAGGATTAAAGGTGAATTGATGGTGTGAAGAAATGAACAAAACAGAAATTCGGCTTTGAAGGAAATCCCGAGCAGACTTGAAGACTGAATAAACTGAAAAATATGGCCAGTTGTTTTGGAAACTTATTACCTAAGACTTGTAGCTAAATGTCTTAGGATCATTTTGAGACCAATTTTACATGATTTGGAGTTATGAATAAAACGTTATGATGAAAATACCACAAGCTGCCAAAACTGTGACGTGATGAAGAAGTTGGAAGTGTATGATTAAAATTGAATGAAATGGCAAAGAAAATTGGTATTTCATGAGATTGAAATCATAAAGGAATGTCTTGGAGATATTTTGGAACTAGTTTGACATTAATTGGACTTGTGAATCAAAGGTTATGATATAAACAAACTAGTGTGCCGACAAGGAGGAAATGCAGAAATTTGGTTGATAAAGAATAAACTCATATATATTGATTCCATGTGTATTATTGGATCCATGAAGGATCAAAGAAGCATGTAAAAGATTTATATACTTATTTTATGAATGAAATGAAGGAATGGAAAAGTGAACATTTGGTCATCTCAAGCATTTATATCATGTTGAGCAAGAAATGGAAGAATAAGGAATTAGGTCATTCCTTTGGTCTTACATGTTTGATAATATCTCTGTATTGGTTGGAAACCTTAAAAGGTTAAATGAAATATGGATTGATTATGGATGTAGGTTGTTTACCTTAAAGACTTCGTGATGGAATTGATGACTATTTATATAGCTAAGCCATAGGACACAAGGTGAGTCTTTTTAGTTTACGAATCCCGTTTTATTTAGTGTTTTTCTAAAATACCTAAATATGAATGTGTTTATCCATTGGTTTCATGAATAATGGATATTGTGAGTCATTTTGATTCTAAACTCCCGTCGCTAAAGTTTTTTCCTGATATGGTTAAACGCCTTTCTGGTATATCATGACATGGATATTACACTTGAACATGAAAGCATTATCAAGTGTTTGATTTCTTGAATATCATGAATATGAGACATCAGATGTGACTCCCTCAAACTCCAACTCTAGATTTTAATAAAATACTTTCTTGATGAGGATAATGTTTTCCTGATATATTCAAGTACGAGTCTTCTACTTGAATTTGAAAACATACTGAGAACTATGAATCTTGAATTCCAGAGCATATTTTGCTACTTATTTAAAATCCTGAATTCCTAAATAACTGGCCAAAATGGGCCATATGCATGTGCGATCATTTGAAAGTTGAGTACTCAATGGGGCTTCTCTCTGTGTACTAGTTCATGTTAGATATAAATGATCCCAAGTAACCTGGTCAGTTTTAGGATTTGTTTAACTTTTAACAGAACGACAGGACATTGGGATTAGTCGAATTCCTGAATATCATCTCTCAAAGCAACACATAAAATAAATAACACAAAGTCTTCAAAGCAGGCAACAATCTAGCTACTAATCTCCACAGCAGGATCGACTTGAAAACATGACATAAAAGGTGATGAAATAAAAATTTCAGTAAGCCCGTGTGTACTTTGAGTGTTTCAAGTAAAACAGTTCATGTATGTAGGTTGTAAAAATTGTATAGAAGAAAATGCTGGCAAGCAATAAATAAGGATTAAAAATAAAGAGTGGCGTTTTGCTTTTCAAACCATACATGTACACAATAAATACAACCACTCAAATGGGTAGCCATGGGTTACCACGCGTTGGGCCCCATGACCATATAACGGTCAGAATGCCACACTTTGTGCAGACTGACAAAAAGGTAAGTGATCAGCCTACCAGGTAAGAGACTCCTCATTCTCTATACCTAAACATACTAGTTGTCCACTCTGGAACCATACAGTCCACTTGACTGAAACTTGCTAGCTCGGACTGGCATGACTAAGTAGTATTGTCTCTTCTCTAAGTTGAGTTCATCTTCTGGAGGTGGCCTCCTGCCAGAAGACTCGCCCTTACTCTTCAAAACTAGTACTACTAGCCAATTCTTATTGAGTATTCAATGTTGATTGTCCCACTTGGGAGAAAACGGATAAAACATTGCTTTACTTGAAAATAGCAATTAGGGGTTTCTAAAATTCGTGTCAAAGTGGGTAATTAGAAAGAGTTTAGTGTTTGTGCAAAACTGCTTGTTTGGTTTTCAAATGATTTGTTTGACTGAACAAGAAAGGAAACAGTCCTTAATTACATTTACAAAATGAGTGTCCATACACTTCGCGTTTGGCTTGCCATAGTAACCTTTTGTCATCAAATAAGTTTATGCAGGAGTTTACCTGATCTTTTGCTTGCAAGTTCACAAATCTTTCAAAGCTGACCTAACCCCGCCTGGGGTAAACAAAAGTCATATGGTTATTCTCAAGCTATATTCGCTTCCATAAATAATCATAGTTCAACTTATTACAATCATGACCCTAATGTCCTAAGCTTTAAGGCTAGATGATAAAGGGTTTTATAAAATAAGTCTAACTTGATAAGTGAAAATAACTAGGGGTTGTAAAATAATTACTAATATGTTATAGGTTCAAATACAAATCTTGAGTGTTGTTATTAATGAATAAACCAGAGTTTAATTAATGAAGAATCCTAAGTCCTAGATGATATTATTAAAATAAATAAAAAATTATTACTAATCTCTTAAGTAATAATTAATAGATAGAAAATAATAAATAAAATTAAAAAAAATAAATTTTATTAAATTTTGATCAATAGATAATAAATAAATTTCAATAGTATTTATGAATATATTGCCTACAAGATTAATATTTTACCTATTATTATTATTATTATTTATATAAAATGTTTTATTTATTTATTTATTATTATTATATATAAATATTTATATATATATTATCTTTAATAAAGGATATCATTTATTTGGCTAAAATATTACTATTCCATTTAATATTCCAATTCCAACTTCCTAGGGTTTTCGAAATCTTTGGAGGAAATCATAATATTAAAATTGGCCAATTAAAATAGCTTAGGATTAACAAGGTCATGATCATAATTTTCCTATTGCTAACAAGAATCGTGAACATAAACTCCAACATCAATCAACAAACTTTTCTATTCATGAAAAAAGGCTTAAATCCTTACCTACTATCACATGGCCAAATCTCTACTAAGCATAATCATATTCATGGCTTCAATGAAAACAAGAACATAATACCTTATTCACCAAAGGTGACATAATATCTAACATGCTTAAACATTCATACTTACTTAAGACATGAAGAACATGCATCGATCCACAAGAAATTTCATAAAACTTAACCCTGGCCAAACATTCTCATGCTCCAATCTCAATTCCTTCATACATAAGTATATACTCAAACCCCAATCATATTCTATCCCTTTCTATCAGCATCTAAGAGACATGACTTTAGAATTAAAGAGAAGGTTAAAGAGAAATACTTGGTTGATGACTATCTCGATGAAGATTCAAGGAGATCCACATGCTTAGGAGGCTTGAATCGTCCAAGAAGGAAGAAGAAAAACAGCTATGGTTGTAGCAACCATTTCGGTCAAGAGAGAGAGAGAGAGAGTATTAGTATGACATGTTAAAGATTGAAGGGAAGAAGATGAGCAAAAGTTGTTCTTGGTTACCTTGATGGTGTTCATGAGACTTCAAGTAAAATTCTGGTTTTTGATCCGATTGCAAATTTTTGTTTTCGATATTTGATGTTATAAAATTTAGAAATGGACTCTAGGGAGTGAGTAGGCATGATCTGGAGTTTTTGGAAGGGATTGAATGTGTTTAGAGTGGTCTTAGGTAGTGTGTGTTCTTGGAGAAATGGAGAGAATTGGAGAGAAAGTGTTAGACGAAATGCTAAAGGTGTTGGCGGAATGATTGAGGGATTTTTGTGATTTGATTTTCAGATTAGGGAGAAGTGGGAAATCTGGTTGTTTGAAATTCAAATGGAGTAATTTATGGAGTGTTTTATGGTAGAAGATATGGTAATGTTGTTTGATTAATGGAGGTTCTTTGGAGCTACTATGGCCGACTGGCTAAAATGAATGAGGGTTGAAGGAGCTATAAGGTTGGCCGAAATACTGAGTTCAATGGTGGGATAATTTCTGGTTTTTGAAGTTAATCCAAGGGAGTTTTCATGGAGCAATTGCTGGAATTTTTGAACTTCAATTGAAAGCTTGATTGGAGTAATTGAAGGAGGAATTTGAGGAGTGGCTATGGAGTCCAATCCTGTAGGTCAATGAAGAAGGGTAATGGGGTTCAGTTCATGGCTGACTAAGGTTAACTTCACAGAAGTTTGAGGTGATTTCCGGACAAGGCTTGAAGAGAGAGCAAGGCTGGAATTTTTCTGGTTTGAGATTCGAATTGCTTGCTGGAATTTGTTGTGAATTTCTTCTGCAATGTTCCAGTCGATTTGCAAAGGGTTTTAGGAGGTATTAGAGGGTCCTTTAAGGCTGGTTTCTAGCTTTCTTTATGGAGGAAAGGCAGAGGTAATCTACTGGTTTGAAGGGTAGAAGAAACAGCTTTGTTTTTAGCCTACTGAACATTGAAGCTGTCCAGATTTTTTTCTGGTTTGCACAGCTTTTTACAGTCCGATTTTTGGCAAAGAATTTCAGTCTTCAAGCTGAATAAGTTGGCCATTTTTCTGGTAGCATTTGAGTAAGAAAGATGGTTGAAATTTTCGAAGGCTAGACTGTCCAAGAACCTGGAAAATTTTCAGATTTCTTCCATGAAGAAGATAAACACTATGGAGTGGAGTTTGTAGGTTCAACCATGGAGATTAATTCTCTTGGGAACCTTCCTTAACTCCTTCCCTATTTTCAGTCAAAACTCTATCCTCTAAGAGCCATTTTCGAAATTCCATGACAAAAAATCCTTACTAAAATTTGTTGGAATTAAAACATAGATTTGGATAAATTGAACAAACTTAATTGGTAAAGAATTTAAGATAAGCTAGGAAATAAAAGGATATGAATCCCTTAAGAATTCTTTTAGGGCATAAGAATAGGATTATGACATTTCCTTCATGTCTCCCTTAGGATAACACTCCTATTTCTACTTGTGGAATGCAAGGGCCGAAAAAAATTCAACCTAAAAAAAAAAAATCATGATAAAACTTAAATGATGGGATTTGAACTCAAGACCTTAGAGATTAATTCCAAAGCTCTAACAAACAAACCACAATAACTCTTGTTCTTATTTTCTCTCGCAAATATTCTTTGTATTTAATCCTCAAGCTATCTTCCTATTTTGACCTCAAGCAAAATTACCATTTTACCCTTCCTACTCAATAAGCACAACTAAGCCTTCTAGACTATAAATCATAATTCTAAAGCATATAAAATCATTCAAATATATATATATATATATATATATATATATATTCATGCAAGAAAATATGATATGCATCTCGACCCCCTTACTTTAGGGTTGGCTTTAGGTGGGGTTTCACATCCTCCCCTCCTTAGGAGAATTTCGTCCCAAAATTCAAGCATACCTCTCTCTCAGATCGGGATACTTCTGCTTTACCCACTCTTCTGTTTCCCCTGTGGCATCTTGCGTGCTATGATGCTCCTACTGCACTTTTACCATCGGAATCTGCTTGTTTCGGAGAGTCTTGATACTTCGGTCCAATATCCTCACGAGTTTCTCCATATAGCTCAGGTTGGGTTGCAACGCCAACTGCTGATCATTCAAAGCATGACCGGGATCGGCATTATACTTTTTCAGCTGCGACACATGAAACACGTCGTGCATTCCTGTCAACACATCTGGCAAATCCAATCGATACTCCACCAGCCCAATTCTCTCATTTATCGAAAACGGTCCCAAATACCTTGAATTCAGCTTCCCATATTTCGGATGCTTCAAGATTCCTCTATTCGGTGTCAATCTTAGGAGTACCCTGTCTCCCACCTGAAACTCTAACTCTCTCTGCCTATTGTCTGCATAGCTCTTTTGTCGGCTCTAGGCTGCTTTCAACCTTTCCCTGATTAACTTAACCTTGTTCAACATTTTCTGAGCACAGACTTCTCCCGACTTGCTCACGTGACCATCTTCTAACCAACTCCAGTACAGCGGTACTTGATATTTGCGCCCATATAGTGCTTTATATGGAGCCATTCCAATCGAAGCTTGATAACTGTTATTGTACGACAACTCCGCATACGACATACATTCGATCCATTTATCTCTGAAATCTAGTACACACGCTCTCAGCATATCCTCTAATATATGTATAACCCTTTCTGTCTACCTATCGATTTGCGGATGCGCGTCGTACTAAACTTTAGACTCGACCCCATTGCTTCTTGAAACTTGCCCAAAAATTGAGATGTAAATCTCGGATCTTGATAAGACATAATACTTGAAGGCACTCCATGCAGTCAGACTATTTCTCGCACATAGGTCTGAGCCAACTTCTCCATGGAATCCCTTACATTCACTGGTATGAAGTGCGCTGATTTGGTTAGTCGATCTACTGCTACCCATATGGCATCCTTTTGGGTCCTTGACATAGGAAGTCCGACAACGAAGTCTATGGTCATGTCCTCCCACTTCCATTCAGGTACTGGCAACGGTTGCAACAGTCTTGCTAACTTCTTGTGCTCTGCTTTGACTTTCTGACAGGTGAGACACATCGAGACATACTTAACCATGTTCCGCTTCATTCCGGGCCACCAATAGGCCTTTTTTAGATATTAGAACATTTTGAATTCCCCCAGATGAATGACGTACTTGCTCTTATGCGCCTCTTTCAGAATTTTGTCCTTCAATTAGTGCTCTTCGGGTACACACAATGGATCTCTAAAATACAAAACTGCCGCTTCGTCCTGCCGGAATTTACTGCCTTACTATTTGAGTTCCTTATCCTTGAAAAGCTGAAATTCTGCATTACTTTAGTGAGCTTCAATAATTTCCCGCCTTAGGTCTGGTATCAACTTTAGGTTGCTAACAATAATTTTCTCTCCTTGCACTTCCGCTCTTCTATCCAACATATCTTGAACCACTTGAATCTCCTGTACCCTTAGCCTGGCCATACTGACTTTTCTGCTCAGGGCATCAGCAATAACGTTGGCCTTCCCGGGATGATAGTTAATTGGATAACAGTACTCCTCTAAAAATTCCATCCATCTTCGCTGTCTCAGATTCAAGTCCTTCTGGGTGAAAATATACTTCAGGCTCTTGTGATTAGTGAACACTTCATATTCTGCTCCGTATGGGTAGTGCTGCCATTTCTTTAAAGTGAACACAATGGCAGCCAGCTCTAGATCATACGTGGGGTAATTGACTTCATGAAGCCTCAACTTTTGAGAAGCATAGGCGATCACCCTTCGGTCTTGCATCAAAACTACTCCCAAACCTTCATTCGAAGCATCGATATACAGTGTGTAAGGCTTATCTCCCTCTGGCAGACTCAACACTGGTGCTGTCATCAATCTTCGCTTCAGCACTTGGAAACTCTTCTCACATTTTTCACTCCAAACAAATGTTATATATTTTCTCAGCAGTCGGGTCATAGGCGATGTGAGCGTTGAAAATCCTTTGATAAACCTCCTATAATAGCCAACCAATCCTAAGAAGCTTCGAATCTCGGTGATGTTCTCCGGCTGCTTCCAGTCTGAAACTGCTTCAACCTTTGCTGGGTCTACCTTAATCCCATCCTTGGTCACCACGTGGCCAAGGAATGCCACACTATCCAGCCAAAACTCACACTTGCTAAACTTGGCGAAACACTTGTGCTCTCATAGCTTCTCCAATACTAGCTTCAAATGTTCTGCATGATCCTTCGGGCTCTTGGAACAAATGAGTATGTCGTCGATAAAGACCACCACGAACTTGTCCAAGTAGGGTCGAAACACTCGATGCATCAAATCTGTAAATACCGCTGGTATATTGGATACCTCGAATGGCATCACCACGAACTCATAGTGACCATATCTTGTGTTGAAGGCTGTCTTTGGAATATCCTTCTCTTTTATCCTCACTTGATAGTATCCTTGCCTCAAATCCAATTTAGAGTAATAACTGGATCCTTGCAACTGGTCGAAAAGCTCATCAATTAGTGGTAAGGGATATTTATTCTTGATCGTCAGGTTGTTCAAGCCCCGATAGTCGATACACAGACTCAGAGTCCCATCCTTCTTTTTCACAAACAGCATAGGTGCTCCCCAGGGTGACGTGCCAGGTCTGATATAACCTTGCTTCACTAACTTTTCTAGTTTCTCCTTTAGTTCTTTCAGCTTCGTTAGTGCCATCCGATATGGAGTCCAGGACATTGGTTCTGCCCTTGGAACTAGATCAACGGTGAATTCAACTTCTTGGCTGGGAGGTAGAGAAGTAAGTTCCGCAGGGAACACGTCGGGAAAATCCTTTACTACCTCGGTATCCTCCAGAGTGCACTGGTCTTTCGGCTTGTTTATCACATAAGCTAAATATCCTTGACATCCTTGCTTCAACAATTTTCGGGCCTTAGCCCCAGCTATCAAATATTTCAATTCCTTTACTCTTTTTTCGTTAAATTCCAACACATCATACCCTGGTCTAATGAACTGAACCAATTTATTCCTACAGTCTATCCTAGCCCCATGCTTCGCTAGCCAATCTATTCCCAATATCAAATCATAATCATCATTATCCAGGACTATCAAATCTCCCTCCAAGCTTTCTCTCCCCACTTCAATTTTACAGTTTTGCACATACCGATCTGCTTGCACTATCTTTCCCAAAGGCGTACTCACCAACAATGTAAAAGGTAGTTCTACTCCATCCCAACCCAAATGATATGCACAGTTCTTATTTAAATAGGAATGGGTAGATCCAAGATCTATCACTGCATTAGCGGAACGTCTTTGGATAGTAAACATACTTTCCACTACTGCCACATCAGTTCCAACCTCTTCTCAGTTGAGAGCAAAAACTTTTGCTTTCACTTGAGGCTTTGGTGCTCCACTCCCAGATGTTCCCGTGGCATTGGCTCGTTGGCCCCTGGGATTTGAGCAGGAATTCCTTGCCTGACTCAGTGAAGTTTAGGGCAGGCATTCCATAGGTGGTTCGGGTCTTTGTAGTGGTAACATTTCTGCTCACCTCTTTTGGACCAACAGTTTTTCTCTGTGTGGCCCCTTTTCCTACATTACCAGCATAATGGAAGATTTTGCGTAGGACCAATCGGTACTGTCCGAGCTTGCTTTCTCTGATTCTACCACTACTGGTTGGCGGGGCACTTGTTGGATGGCTGCCTATGGAAAGGTCCTTGCGGTTGCCTTGGCGGCTGAAAAGGTCTCGGTGCCATTCTGCTGCGGTCCTCATTTTCTGTCCGGGTAGCTGCGTCTATGGCCCCTGAGTAGGTCGTTGGTGGAGAAGGTGCTAATGTCCTTCTCAACTCTTGCCTTAGTCCCTTGACAAACTGTCTTGTCTTGTTCTGTTCAGTGTCCACCAGTCTCTTGCAGTACTTTAATAGTTGGGTGAACCGTGTTGCGTACTGAGCTACCGTCATACCTCCCTGCTTTAGATTCTGGAACTCATCTTCCCTCTTCTCCACTATCCATGAGGGATATACTCAACTCTGAATGCTTCCACAAAATTGGCTCATGTCCAGTCTTGATCAATCATTTCCCAGTCGTCCTGAACCCGTTGCCACCATGCCCGAGCTAGGCCCCTCAATCGGAATGCAGCAAACTTCACCATTCGCTTCTCAGTGTACTGAAGCGTAGCGAATATGTCTTCCATCTACTCTATCCATTGCTCAACTTTCTGATCCTGCTCAGCTTCTCCCAAGAAGATGGGCGGTTGAAATTTCAGAAACCGCTCCAAAACTTCGTCCTCTCCCTTGGGATTCCTTCGCTCAGTCAAAGTCTAAAGAATCTCGGTCATCTTGCTGAATGCTTGCCCCATTGTCACTTTAACAGGTATTTCTGACCCTATTTCCAAATTTGGCTCATTCTTCATTTCCTCGGTTGGGTGACTGCATTTGGGTCATCTCAACCTCCGATGCCACAGGTTCTGCTTCCAAAACTCTTCTACCTGATATGGCTACACGACGCTTGGGTGCCATTCTAAACCAAACCCAAATGATGAGTTTATGCATTCTATGTTTAAAACATTTTGAGCATGCATTCTCAGTCAGATTTACGTAAAAGGAAATCAGACACAAGTTTTGTATAAAGAATTGCATATAAATTTCTCTCAAACCTTAGAGTAGGTACTCTTATTTGCATAAATTTGAAATTAAAGCAATAAACAGGGATGAAATCCTTATCATAAAAGTTCATGGAAAGCTATAAACAAAACATCCTAATCATAATAGCCTTTAGCCTCTCTAATCCTCATTGGAGTCATCAAAGTCGGCCTCATATAACCATCCCCCAGAATTCTTAGTGAAGTCTATCCTAGCCCCACTTGCAAACCCATCCATTGGCTCTTTCCCGGGTCGCCTAGAACTCTCCCCGGTCTTAACCTGGTTGGGTGGAGGTATGAAGGAAAGTCTAGGTAGAGATTCATAATCTACTCCCCCAGATCATCACTATCAACTGATAAGTCAACTATAGGACAAGGAGGGTGGGGAACATATACCATATCAATTTCCTCGTCTTCATTGTTAGTAACCAAATCTATCACAGGTATTGGGGGTGGCTCATTAATCGGGACCTCATCGTCACTGCTATCATCCAAGGGAATAATTGGCTGCGGTGCAGACTGAGGTGCAGGCTGAGGTACTAGTAGGTCTTCTGGGTAGATAGGGATGGGATGATGCCCTTGCTACCCTTTCCTTGCGGTTCTAAGCATTCTAACCATCCTACAACAAAAACAAGACAGGTTAGATAAAAGATTTGAACTTAATAAAACAGAAGTATATTTGCCTAAACCTAGGCTCTGACACCACCTGTAACACCCCACTAACTAGGCCTAACAGGGCTGAGAATGTCACCCCGTCCAAAGGACAAGGGTCTTTATAACTAGGTCCCACCAACGAAAATAAAAATAATACTTTAAAATTAAACTTATTACAATCCAAAAATCCAGGAATAAATCCAAAATAAATTGTTCACTATCGTCTCTCAAAGCAACACATAAAATAAATAACACAAAGCCTTCAAAGCAGGTAATAATCTAGCTACTAATCTCCACAACAGGATCGACCTAAAAACATGGCATAAAAGGTAATGAAATAAAAATCTCAATAAGCCCGTGTGTGCTTTGAGTGTTTCAGGTAAAACAATTCATGTATACAAGTTGTAAAAATTATATAGAAGAAAATGCTGGCAAACAATAAATAAGGATTAAAAATAAAAAGTGGCATTTTGCTTTTCAAACCATACAAGTACATAATAAATACAACCACTCAAATGGGTAGCCATGGGTTATCACGCGTTGGGCCCCATGGCCATATAATGGTCAGAATGCCACACTTTGTGCAGACTGACAAAAAGGTAGGTGATCGGCCTATCGGGTAAGAGACTCTTCCTTCTCTATACCTAAACATACCGGTTGTCCACTCTAGAAACACACAGTCCTCTTAACTGAAACTTGTTAGCTCGGATTGGCATGACTAAGTAGTATTGTCGCTTCATAATTCTAATGCACATAAAATCAATCAAATATATCATGTAAGAAAATATGATATGTATCCCTACCCCCTTACTCTAGGGTTGGCTTTAGGTGGGGTTTCACCGATTTAATTTTTGAAACTAATGCCTTTGATAATTATTAGAGTGGAATCTTAAAATAGAAAGATGATGGAAAAGAACTTATTTGTAGATATTGTTCCAGAACTTTTAATGAAACTCAAAAGAGATGTCAAATTAATGAAAAAGAATTATTAGCAGCAATTAAGATTTGTTAAAAATTTTACTAAATTATTACCTAAGAAATTTTTATTAAGGACAGATAAAATTCGAGTAAAGCTTTCATTAGAAATAATTTACCTTCTAAACTTGAATATAAAAGATTGATTAGATGGCAGACCTTATTAGGGGAATATCAATTTGATATTGAAGTCATTAAGACTACTAAATATATGTTAGCAGATTTGTTGACATGAGATGGCCAACATAAGAACCAAGATTTGTAAGCTATTGGAAGATATGGAAAAGAAAGTTATGTCTATTCAAGATAATGTGTCAGATATCATTGATATTACTCAGTTGCCAGGTATGATGGAAGAAACTTTAGATTTAGTATTATCTGAAAGTTATATGATAAAAACAAGACTTAATAATTATGAAATGACTAATAATATAATAAAAAATATTTTAAATAAAATATATTTTAAAAATCAAATTTGGATGCATCAGAATCTTGTTCTGTTGCTTAAAAAGAAGAAAAACAATTAGAAGACATATCATTAATGTCTTAGAAAGATAAAACAAAACTATTTTCCTCAAAAATTTCTCCTTTTATACTTCCAATAGTGGAGGTACAATAATGGATAATGAGAAAGCTTTATAGTCTCTCTAATACTGATATTTGATATTTGGATTATATTGGCGTATATCCCAGAATAAAGACTCTTCAAGATTTTGCTCCCGGAGAAATCAGATATTGGTATGACTTTGGTGCCATAAATATGATATATTTATCTCTTCTAGATTTTGAGGAAATTTCTCAATTACCCTTTTGGGTCCAAGAAGTAAAAGATTTTTACATCAACAATCCAACAATTTCTCCTAAAAATATTTTATATTTAAAATTCAGCTCCGTTAGTCCTGATTTTTATTAGGAAGAAAGATATCCTACTTTTTATTTTATATAGGTGGGAAAAATATATCCTTATTCTATTCAAATGAATAATTTAAAAGAATTTAGAAGATTTGAAGAATCTAATATTCATTATTGAAGAGCCATTGGAATCAGAGTTGTCCTACAAAATATGGAAAGTGCTTTTAAAAAAAAGGATTCAGGAAATATGGTGGAAAGAAAATGCATTCTTTAGTGATGATCAATCTAGCGAAAAAGACACCAACATGTGCAGAAGGATATTTATAGACAAAATTAAAATTCCTTGAAGAAGGAATTATTCAATCATGCTCGCAAGCATAAACCAAGATATGTCAATTCAGAAAACATGAAAAAGGCATAGGTCCAGTATGCTCTCTACCAAAAAAAAAAAAAAAAAAAAGATGACAATGACAAGCACTTATACTCAAGCCATTCAGGTGTACAACTTTTGGGTCTTTCTGATAAAGACTAAAAGACATATGGATAGATGACTTATACAGGACAACAGTCAACCCAAAAGTAGTAACAACATTCTTAAATGCATTAGATAGGGATTTCAAATCCGATCCTCTGTAAATATGTAATCTTTTTTCACAATAAGGGCAAGCTTGTATGATGTCTCTTCTATCTTAGAATAATGCCCTTTTATCTTACTACCTTGTAAGATATACCTTGTAAGATATTCCTATGATGAAATAAAAATATCTCTTTTGTATTACATATTGAGCCAAGATACTTACCAAAAAACATAAAAAGAAAGAACTATTTTCCTTCATTCTTGTTTACCATACATTGGAAGTAGAAAACGATCCCAGGCTATGCTTTGTAGTACTGAAAGAACTTAGGGAAGTTACATGTTTTTGTTTTAAGTAGGTTGGGGCTAAATGCCTGGTAAAAGTCTCAAGGTATGACCCGGTACTATTAAGGTCAAAGAGGTATTCATGTATGGAAGCGAAGTGGATCCTTTCTTTTTCTTATTCTTATGGTATTATGGTATAACTCATATATGTAATACATTTCTTTAAACTTGTATGATATATATCCTTGTGTTTTCCTTGATAAGTTTTGATATCATATTAATTCTTCAAGATAGAATCCCTAGAAATGTACTAGTTTTGAGAACTGACAATTTTCTGAGACAGGAAAACAATCTAATTTACATAAGTATGATCTAGATCCACTATACATATATATGCTGCACAATATTCTTCTTTAGAGTCTTTACAGGTGAGTCCAATAAGAATATAAATACTATATTTTAAATACTATATGGGCTTGTCATTTTGGTATATATCTATTAGTTATCAGATAAGGTTTAATAGTTTCAAGAAAAGTATTTCCTAACATAATTTGTAAAGTATCATTCATTCCTTCATTTTCAATAAGTAATTTAATGTCAATAATTTCTATTCCAAATTTTAATAAGGTTTCTATTATTTCATTTATTTCATGTACTTCTCCATTAAAATTAGTATATTGATGTGGATTATCTAATTGAAATTTTTGTAAGTTTCCACATAATTTATGACTAATATAATTTCCAGTAGCTCCTATGCGTATTGAAATATTAACTGATTTAAATTGTATTCCATAAAAATACTCTCTTTTTATTTTATAATTAGTTAAATCATAATTGCAGGGAATACTAACTCCACTATTTGTCTTGGGTAAAGGATTACTTGTAACATGGGTATTATTAAAGGATAATCTAGAAGGAAAATAGTTTCCTATTATCAAAGGTTTTTCCTATAAATCTAAATTTAAAGGAGTTGAATCTATTTCTTTTATAATAGGTAAATTAGGGACTTGTACTTGACATATATCATTAAATAAATAAGGATAATCTATTGTATCTTTTATGCTAAAACAATCAGAATGATGTGTATTATAAATTGCATAAGTAATAGGGTAAGGTCTATTATTTTTATGAAAGAAATCTTTTCTTTTAAAAATTTGTATTAAGCTTACTGTTTTGTTAGAGTCTTTATCTTTAATATTATATGCTATTCTTGGATAAATATTAAAATTTAATTTTTCATATTGAAGATTTCCTCTTAGAAGTCCAAGACATGCCTCTTATCCATTATGGATTCTATTGTCCATTATTGCTAAATCTATGGGTGTATTTAATCCTTCTTTGAATGCTGATTTTATAATTATTTGAATAGCACCTATACGTATCCATCCAAGACTATTTCTAATATCTGGCTTTAGTTTTTGTATTTTATCTTCAATATTCTTTTTTGTTAATAAATGTATTATAACTTTATTATTTGTTAAAGATATTTCTAAAGCTCTTTGTTGAATATGTAATCCATAAAAAAGATGATATTTTCTAGGTTTTATCCTAAGTTTTTCTAAAGTATTAACATTAAAACTTGAATAATTAGTTAAAGAAAATTTTTCTTTTTGTACTTGTTTTAACTTTCTTTTATAAATTATTTCTTTATTGTATTCTCCTGAAGATTCTTTTTCCTTATCTACTATAGGATTTATCTCAACAATTTTAGCATTATTCATCTTCTAATGTATCAACATCTGTATATTCAGTATCCGTTAAAAAAAATATATGCTTTCATTTGTACTTAATTCTTCAAAATTATCTATTTGTACAAATTCTCCATCTTCAATCATTTTTTAAACACTTCCATCTATTTCAATTTTCTTTGTATTTTTCTCAAATTTCTTAGGGCATCTATTAGCACGAGCCCTAATTCTTTACAGTAATAACATTGACATTCTCTAATATTTTTCTTTTTTCTTCTAAACATTGGTTTCTTGGGTTTTTTATAATTTTATTTTTAAAAATCTTGTTTTTCTTTGCTTAAAATATTTTTCTTATATTCTTTACGTTTCTTATATTTTTTAACTTTATTACAATAACAACAACTACCACATCCTTTCATTAAAGGTAATTTTGGTTTATCACAACATAAAGAGATCTTCTTTCTTAATCCTCTAGTTAATTTTGCCAAAATGGCATCTCCACACCATTCACTTAATTTGTCTCTACAATGTGCTATCTTTTTTCCTAAGGTATCATTATCTCATTGTTTATATGTATTTATTAATTTTTATCCCCTAGGGTCAAGTATCTTTGTAAAAAATAAAGGTAAATAATGATTGGTATTAGGTACTTTATTATATATGTGGTAATAATAATCTTTAAAGACACATATATATCTTCTCATTTGCCTATTACTTCTTCTGTATTAGGAATGCAATCTAAATCTAAATATACTCCAAAGGGATTAATTGTTTCAGCTCTAATTTTTTATAAAGGTGTATATTTACCAGCTTGTTGCATAGCTAAGCTCAATCCTACATATCCTCTAATGGGTTTATCAAAAGTTTGTGATATTCCTAGAGGGTTTGTACTCGTACTAGGAATATTAGATATATTAGGGTTAAATTCTGGTTTGATCTCAGGTATTTCTAATTTTAGATTTATAAAATTATATTTTATATTTACATCTCATATTTTAGTTATAAAATTTTCTACACCTGAAGGAATATATTCAGTTTCAAAAATACTCATTTTATTTATATCCTTTGGTATTTTCATTCTTTCTAAATGAGCTAAAATAGGATGTTTCTTTGTGTCTGTGACTATTTAGTTTCTATTTCTGTGCTAACAGCTAATATTTCTTTTCCTTTCTCTCTGTCTCTTTGTTGCATTAATGTTCTAATTAAAGTTCCTACTTTATCTATTTCGAATATTATTTGTTCACTATACTAAATTATAGTTTTTTGGACTTCTATTAAATCTTTATCTATTTTTGTTGAAATATCTTATTCTACCAACATAGCAAACTTTTGTTTATCCATTTATATGTTCTTTTTTATAATGTTGTGTTAACAATTTACAAGCTTATTTATTATTGTATGTTCTATATTAGCTTGTAAATATTTTATTGCTATTTTTTGTGCTCCTATGATTCCAGAATAATCTAATTGATAAGAATATAATTCTTTTTGTGATTTTAAATCATTTATTTGAGTATCTAGTGTATTGATTTGGTTTAATAGACTATTACAAGTTTCACAATCCATTAATAAGATCTATGTCCCCAATTAGAATCATCTATATGATTATCATTAGAATATATTCTTATAGGAATTTCTGAATTATCATCCCATGCTTGAGCAAAACTATTTTCAAAGTCTGCAAATACATCAGGGTGTTCATAAAAATCTATTGAAGTTACTTATTCTACTAATTCGATATCTAAATTATCTTGTTCCAGTAAAGCTCTGATAATATTTTCTATCTCCAAAAATTGTCAGTTCAAAACTAGTTTATTCTTAGGGATTCTATCTTAAAGAATTAATATGATATCAAAACTTATCAATAAAAAAATAGAGATAGATATCATAAAAGTTTAAAGACTTGTATTACATATATGGGTTACACCATAGCACCATAAGAACAAAAAGAAGAAAGGGTCCATTTTGCTTTCTTCCTTGACTACCTCTTTGACCTTAATAGTACCGAGTCACACCTTGAGACTTTATCAGACATTTCAGCCCCAACCTGCTTGAAACAAAAACTGGTAACTTCCTTAAGTTTCATCAATACTACAAAGCATAGCATGGGATCGTTTCCTACTTCCGGCATATGGTAAATAAGAAGGAAGGAAAATAGTTCTTTCTTTTTATGTCTTATGGTAAGTATGGCTTGGTTCAATATGTAATACAAAAAAGATATTTTAATTTCATAATAGGAATATCTTACAAGGGATATCTTACAAGATAGTAAGATAAGAGGGCATTACTCTAGGATAGAGAGAGATATCATATAAGTTTGCCCTCGTTGTGAAAAAAGATTGTGTATTTATAGAGGATCAAACTCAAATTCCTATCTAATGTATTTAAGAATATGTTACTACTTTTAAGTTGTCTGTTATCATGTATGAATCATCCATCCATGTGTCTTTTAGTCTTCATTAGAAAAACCTAGAATCTGTACACCTGAATGGCTTGAGTCTAAGTGCTTGTCATTGTCATCTTTTTTGTTTGAGTGGAGAGCATATCGGACATGTGCCTTTTTCATGTTTTCTAGATTGACATATCTTGGCTTGTGCCTGTGTACTTGATTGAATGATTCCTTTTTCAAGAAATTTTATCTTTGTCTATAAATATTTTTCTGCACTTGGTGGTGTCTTTTTTGCTGGACTAATCATTACTGAAGAATGCATTTTCTTTCCACCATATGTTCGGAATCCTTTTTTGAAAGCACTTTCCATATTCTGTAGGACAACTCTGATTCCAATAGCTCTCCGATAATGAATATTAGATTCTTCAAATCTTCTGAATACTTTTAAATTATTCATTTGAATAGAATAAGGATATACTTTTCCCATTTGTATAAAATGAAAAGTACGATATCTTTCTTCTTGATGAAAATCAAGATCAGCAATGATGAATTTTAAGTATTTCTTTAGGGGAAACTGTTGGATTGTTGATGTAAAAATCTTTTACTCCTTCTTGGACCCAGAAGGATAATTGAGATATATATATATATATATATATATATATATATATATATATATTTCAAAATTTAGAGGAGATAAATGTATCATATTTATAGCACCAAAGTCATACCAACATCTGATTTCTCTACGAGAAAAATCTTGAAGATAATTTATTCTGGTATATACGCCAATATAATCCAGATGTCTAGTATCAACATTAGAGAGACTAAAGTTCTCTTATTATTTGTTGTTGTATCTCCACTACTGGAAGAATAGAAGGAAAAATCTTTGAGGAAAATAGTTTTGTTTTGTCTTTCTGAGGGCTTAATGATATGTCTGCTAATTTGTTTTCTTTTTTTTGAGCTAAAGAATAAGACTTTGATGCATCCAAATCAGATTTTGCAAAATCTGTTTTATTTAAAATATTTTTTATTATCTTATTAGTCATTTCATAATTATTAAGTCTTATTTTTATCATACGGCTTTCAGATAATAACAAATCTGAAGTTTCTTCCATCATACCTAATGACTGAGCAATATTAATGATATTTGACAAATTATCTTGAAGAGATAAAACTTATTGTTCCATATCTTTTAATAGCTTACAAATCTTAGTATTTTTGTTGGCCATCTCTTGTCAAGAAATCTGCTAAAACATTTTTAGTAGTTTTAATGACTTCAATATCAAATTGATATTCTGCTAATAAAGTCTGCCATCTAATCAATCTTTTTTATTCAGGTTTTGAAAGTAAATTATTTATAATGAATGCTTTTACTTTAGTGTTATCTATCCTTAATAAAAATTTCTTAGGTAATAGAAAATAATAAAATTTCTAACAACTCTTAATATAATAATCCATATTTGTAATAATAACCCATAAGTTCTTTTTCATTTGTATGTTGATGCATTTTTGAATCTATTGTGACTATTAGGAGTGTTCAGATGTTAAAATTGAGTTGAGGAGACTCATTTGATGATGAGATATTTGTTGTTTTGGAGGATTGTTGGTGTTGCTTGGGATTGTGTGACTCAATGGGTTTATTATTTATTCCTTTTTGATAGTTTTGAAAGGACACTTTTTATATTAGATATAGAACACGTAAAGAAAAATTAAGATAATGTTATACAGATAATCCTTTACAATTTTGGGATAAAAATAAGATTACTAAAAAGTTAGAAATGATAGATACAGATAAAATTAATAGAGTAAAACTAATGAGATATAATGACGAAGATAAAAAAGAATTTAATATACAACTAAAAGAATTGTTAGATGTAAAATTGATACAAGCAAGTAATTCTCCCCATAGCTCTCCAAGATTAATTGTTAGAAAACATGCAGAGATAGTTAGAAGAAAATTTAGAATGGTTATTACTTACAAAAAATTAAATGAAAATACTATTTTTGTTGGTTATTTTTTGCCTAATAAAGAAAGTTTAATAAATTGAACAAGAAATAAACAGATATTTTTTAAATTGGATTGTAAAAAGTGGATTTCGGCAAACAAAAATGGATCCTGATAGTATTAAATATACATCTTTTTCTATACTACAAGGCCAATATGAATGGTTAGTAATGCCTTTTGGATTAAAAAATGCTCTTTGGATATTTGAAAGGAAAATGGATAATATATTTAACAATTATGATTTTATATTTGTTTATGTTGATGATATTTTAATTGTTTCTAATACAATAGAATCTCATATTAAACATTTAAATAGAAGAAATATATAAGAGTTATAAATTATACGATTGGAATATTGCACGCATAAAAAATATAGCTACTTGCATAAAATTCATAGTTATGAAATTAGCATAAAAGTGTACATTTATACAAATATAGAAACAATTAAAAGGAAAATATAGTTTTTGTACAAATATTTAAACTCAACATTATGGCCAACAATGTAACACCCCTACTAAAGGTAACAATGGAAGAATATCATTATCGGGTGTCGCTCGTCCAGTTTCCCAGACAAGAGGTCTTTACAGCGAAGACAACAGAGTATACCAGGTCTAGATCTATACAACAACCCATATTGATGGTCACATACACATACATAATAGTACATCTCATACATGAAAATTTCCGCTTCATATTAGTAATAAGGCCTATCATCAAAAGGGAAACGTTTGGACCTAAATTGCTATCATTATGGTATCATCCTTCTATCCGTAGGTCTGTTCAATTCTAGATCCTCCAAAAGAGTAGGATAAAAGACACGTGTGAGTAAAAAATCACCCAGTGAGTCCCGTGTGTGCTAGTGCTCTATGAAAGAATAGAGTACATAAAACTTTTGTGGAATAGCATATTATTTGTTCAATGGAAACAATTCCAAAACTTTTTAAAGAAGAGTTTACTCAGAACTCAATCATTTTTGGAAAACGGTGTTTCAGTTTCAAAACATTGTCCCAATTTTCAAATCACAGGCACTTATTTGACAGAAGGTTGGCCCGTATGCAAGTCCCGAAGTCCTTGTCTTCGATGCCATGTATCATTGTACTGAGACCGTAGCCTCCTGTACTCAATCTGTACGTCACCGAAATAAGTACACCGCAGTGTACTTCTACTCAGGTATACTGCAGTGTACCGCATCACACTTTTACCAACCTTACTCACCATTAGTTAGGGGTCACTATACCGAACTTACTCACGATAAGCCTGGGATCTCCATTACAACCTTACTCACCAGGGGTCCCCATACCAACCTTACTTACCATAAGCCAGGATGACTCATCTCAATGTCCTATCACCCCATTCGGAGCAAGACAATCCCTAGAACTAGGCCAGATTACTAGGGTCATCTAACTCTAATGTAAGCTAGTACAAAGATCAAAGTCCTTGCTGAGTACTCAACATTACCAATACCAACCCCTTCTGACTGCTCAGGCCAGAGGGTTATTTGATCCCATAGGATTTTCAAAGAAAACATTTTTGGAGCAAAACAACCTTTTTTAGAATTTGATCCCAGTGACTTGCAAGTCAGATCATCATTCACACAAGCTCTGCAGAGCCGATCAATTCATTCCATAGGCATTTTAGGCCAATAAAATAATTTTCGGGATCAAAAAGTCATTTTCCAAAAGTCAATCTCATTACAAGAGATCATTTTCCAAAACTGTGTCAAAACAGGGTAAAGATTTCTTTTCACACATCAAAATGAGTTTCCAAGAGTATTCGGGTCATTTTGTTCGTACATGATCACAAAAGTTATTTCCAAGGGCATTCGAGTAATTTTACTTATGCCCGATTTCAAAAGACTTTCTGAGAGTATTCGGGTCATCTTACCCTTACCCGATTCCAAAGGTTTTCATAAAACATTCTAATAAGGATATTTGGATCATTTTCCAAATACCCGATTCCAACAGAAAATTATTTCAAGAAATCTAGAATTCTAATTCCAAAAAAGGATTAAATTTAAAGTTTCAAAAAACACATTTTCATAAAATGTTGCAATAAGGGCATTCTCGTCAATTTATGAATACCGGATTCCAAAATTTTTCATTTTTCGAAAATCCCAAGTATTTAATCCAAAAAGGACTAAATTCACAAAATTCATGCTTTAATCATCCATTATAATTTCTAAGCAAAATATGAAGTTCATTCGAGCCCAAAATGGCGCAAAATAAATCTTATTCAGATGAACCTTAAATATATTTTGGGATTTCTAAGATGGTACAAAACATAGCATTTCATGGAAAAGTGAAGCACACTAGCTTTCAAAAGGTTTTAGAAATCAAAGGGATTCACCTCATGTCCTAACTAAACTTTTCCGTTCACGGCCGTTCGTCCCCTGTTTCTATCATTTTCAATGAACCGTTGGCCGTTTACTGATAAACCTACGCCAAACATCGTTTTTGGGTCAAATTGTGTTTGGCCAAAAAAATAGCTGACGGTTAGCCGACATGCTCGACAGGCAGCCGAGTCCAACCAACATTTAGCCTACGATTAGCCATCGGGGTTAGCCGACGATTAAGGAAAATGTTCAACTTTCGTTCACATCGTTTTTTCATTGTTTGATCAATTCTTTTGTTTTCCTTCTTCCACATCCTTTCTCTTCATATGCAAGGGATTCACTTCATAATTTATATTCATTTCATCCAAAATTACACAATTAATCTGTTAGTGTTGTGCCCTAGAGGTAATCATTTGTACATTGTATATGACACACTTTATTTTAATAAAAGGCATTATTTATCTTATAGTTTCTTTTATTTACTTTTAAGTAATATAACTGTTCGATAAAGTCCTTAGTACAACACTGTGTTAAGAGAATTATGATATGAGATTCCTACTACACTGTATAGTGTTAGTACTTAAATAGTCCCTAGTCGTAGTATTAATGAGACAAGACATCATTAACGCGTTAAGACTAGCATGTGTTAGACTTCCTGATTTGATCAAGTGGTGGTTCTCATATCCGTGAGTATTGAGATACTCAAAGTTAACACATGGATGCTTGTTAATGGAATAAGTTCATTGGATGACCTATCTTTGAGATAATCACATGGACAACTATTTAGTGCCAGTGATATAATCTCAATATAGCAAACATGCAAGTATCCTTAGACTTGAGATCTCCAAGGTACTTTGTTTGCTGAGCATTGTACTTTGATTCCAATCTCCGGAGCTCGATCGAGGGCTGCCTATGGGATGGATATTAGGTACATTGTAAGGTAAACGAAAGTAGTTGAGAGGGTCAATAAAGGATTCACCACTCCTAATAGTAGGGGCGAATATCTCACGGCCACTTGTAGAAATTACTACTCGAGAAGTCCTTGGCCAAGGCGATTGTGTCTTACAAATAGTTCTAATTGATACACATCTAGAGTAGTGGGTTCCTGGTACAAGTACTATTGTATTCGGGCTAGAATTAATTTTGGAGGGAGTTGGCACTAATTCTGTACTCCAAACCAAATGAGATATTGTATGGTGAAAGAAGTTAATTGCACTGAAGTTTGTTACTGAAGGGTTCATGTCAAGCCACTTAACTTCTTGAACTCTTGGGTGGCCATGACGTGTTACTAGATACCACTCATGATTTGTGAATATGGGTTTATTAATTGATGAATTAATAAACCAATCCTTATTAGAATTAATAGGATTAATTCTAATTAATTATGGATTATTAATCTCAAAGACGTTTGGATTAATTCATATTCTCTACCAATTGACTGGGAAACTTAAATGGTCACACGAATAGAGGATTATATACTCAAGATGTTATTTGATAACATAGTGAGATTAATTGAGAGAAAGAAAAGTTGTTGTGGATAAATTATAATTAGTTATAATTTATGGTCCAAATTATAATTGTGAGAACTTGATGTTTCCAGTTACAATTAGGGAATTCAAATAGGTTTATAATTCTCAGTTTTGCTAGGGTATTTTCGTGTAACATATAGATGAGATACATGAAACCCTAGCTAGATTATTAACACATGAAAAATAATAGCAACGTTCTGCTCTCTTTTTCTCGTTTTGCTAAAAACATGAAATAGCCCTAGCCGCCATCTTTTTTTGCTAGCACAGGAAATTTTGGTGCTTGTATATTCCTCTGTGTGGATTACTATTAGAGATAATTACATACTGTGATTATAGTGGTTAGACGTTCGACTTTCGTGAAGTTGGATCAAGAGGATTGCTGGATCGCGCCTCGACTTAAATAAGAAATTTTGTTCTTCGGACGATCAAATAAAGGTAAAAAGCTGTCACCTTTATTATCTTTATGTCTTGTTTTCCACACATAGGTAGGTCCTGGGATGGTATCTCGTTTTATTTTTCACTACGTCGTATATGATATGACCCTGAGATACCCAACATAATCATCCTTAAGTTCATCCATTTTTAGACTAATTTTCCGGAATTTCACTGCTTGGCACAAGATTTTGTTTTGCACATAACTTTCAATCCACAACTCCAATTTGGCTCTATGATATACCAAAATGACCGTAAGACTCTTAACTTTAATTCTGTACAAGCTCTTTTCATAGTTCTGGTCCCCGTGATATGCTTCTGGGCAAAAATAGCCCCAGTAGTTTTGCTTCATTTCCACTATTCATGCTCTCTTTTATTTTCCTCTAGCCTTTAACACCTTGGAACCATTAATTCATTCAATTTTACTTCAAATCATCTTTAATTATGTGATTTCCAGATTCCAATAGCGCACAAGAGTCATGCTTATTCAACACAAATTCACTTCTTGTAATCAAAAGCTAGTAGAATTCATTTTTCCAGCCAAGTAACTTCTATTTTCAGTCTATTTTGGTCATCATCTCATCAACCAAAAGTAATCCTTCAAACTACCATACATATTCAGTTCTTCCTCACACAAAAAATTATCCATAAACCTCCAAGGGAGCTGGCACACATAAGCATACACAAGGTTCATACACAAAGTTCACAAACCCTAGCTTTTGATCTAAAATCAAGACATGAAAATCATGTTTTCATGTTAAAACTCATACCAAAATAATCACCGTAATGAGATCTATGACTTTAATTCTTGAAGAATAGACTTTTACCTTATATGTGGATCTCTTGGCTTGATTTTGCTCCAAGAACACCAAGAACACACTAAGAACACACATTTCTTTCTTTCTCTCTCATTTTTCTTTTTCTCCCTATTTTCTCTAGCTTTTCTTTCCTTTTCGTTCTCTATTTTTTCTCTATTCCTTATGGTTGAATTTCTTGCTAAAATTCAGCTCCTTGACTGCCATTCTTGGTCAAATATTGGCCATTAATTTCTCATTTTTATTAATTGTATGGTGTTTAAAACATAGGTATGTTCCAATGAAAAATTTACACACCATTTCACTTATTTTTTTCTTCCTCAAAATTTCCTCTTCTTTTCTCTTGCATGGCTTCCATTTTTCTAGCTATTTTTCAGCCACTCAATCACTTCTTCATGGTCAGAAAATTGGCCAATTTCATTGCACAAGACCTTAAGTAATTGGCCCCACAAATGATGTGTTCCAATCACAAAAATACACATAATTCTTTATTTATTTTGTAATTCTTTAATTCTATGTATCTTGCATGAATTCCTCATGCAACCTCTCATAAATTAACACATGTCCATGAGCTACCAATCACAAAATGCCACACATGCCGTTTTTTACCGCAATTTCCTTTTTTCTTAAGAAATGACTAAAATCGGGTCTGAAAGGAAAATTATTTTTATCTCACTATTCAACTCCAAAAATTCTACTGAATCTATTGGCAATCCTTAAATTCTTCAATTCCTCCTCTATTTGGTCAAATTCATGATCAAAGTCGCGAGCACGGTCAAAATGATGAAAATGCCCCCGATAACTTGGAAAGCATAATTCACATCAAAGCATGAGTTTCATCGCACTGATCAATTTATCTTCTCAGTGTACCCTCAAACTTTTATTATATTAATAATAGTAGTCTTCCAAAGATTTAGGGTATAGGTAGAACAAATCCAATAATTACATCCAGGTCCCAACAAAATATTATTATACCAAAATATTCGTCTTATTACACTGATCATCTTTTGTTCTGGCCATTGATACAATTTCTCATCCTATTATAAATAGCGGCTAATCGAAGATAAAAAGGTGAGGCATTACATTCTCCCCTCCTTACAAAAAATTTTGTCCTCGAAATTGCTTAACCTGAAATAATTCTGGACGCTTTTTCAACATCTTCACTTCTGTTTCCCCAAGTCGCATCTTGCACTGGGTGATGATTCGATAACACTTTTACAAATGAACTTTTCTTTATTCTGCATGCCCTTTTCAGTATACTCTAAGATCTTAATAGGCTTTTCCTCATACTTCAAGCTTGGAGTTATCTCAATAGGCTCTTCATTCAAAATGTGGGTAGGATCAGCTGCATACTTCCAAAGTTGAGATACATGAAACATGTCGTGAATACCTTAAAGTTCTACGGGTAATTCCAATCTATAAGCCACCATCCCAATCCTCTCGACAATAAGGAATGGTCCTATGTATTCTTCCCTTGTCTTTTGATTCCCAATTGTCATTATAGAATCAATTTCAAGAATATACAATCTCCTTCAACAAAGTCCAAATCCCTCCTACGTCGGTCGCATAACTTTTCTATCTACTCTAAGCTACCTCCAACTTAGTTTTGATCATCTTCACTGCCTGTTGAACCTTTTCAAGATCGAAAGCATCCTGCTCACTCGTTCTTCGTCCTAAATTTTCCCAATGTAATGGGAATTGACATTTCTCTTCATATAGAGCTTCAAATGGGGCCATTCCAATTGTTTATTGATAACTATTGGTGTATGTGAATTCTGTATACATTAAATTATCAATCCACTTAGTTCACAATCCAAAGCGCAAGCCCACAACATGTCTTTCAAAATCCAATTCACTCGTTTAGTCTGATTATTTCCTCCATATAGATTTCTACTTAACTTTTCTAAGGAATTCTGTTAGTTAATAGGGATGAAATTAGCAGACTCAGTTAGTCGATCCACTATCATCTATATAGTATCTCGCTATCCTACTGCCGTGGGTAATCACGTAATGAAATCCATAGTAATTTCATCCCATTTCCACAATGGAGTAGGCAATGCCTGTAGTAACTCTCTAGGCTGTTGTTGATTGGCTTTCCCTTGCTGACAAATTAAATATCGAGCTACAAAGTCTGAAATGCCCTTCTTCATACTAATCCAACAATAATGCCGTTTTAAATCCTGACACATCTTTACGACTCCTAGATGGATGGTATATTTACTTTGATGTGCTTCTGTTAAAATATCTTGCCTCATCACTGACCGTTTTAGGATACAATACTGATCTTGGTAATAAATAATCCCATCATTATTCCTTCGAAACTCATCTCCTCCTTTATTTGCCCTTTTTTTTCCCACTAACCTTTGCATCTCTTCATCCTTACCTTGTTCTTCCTTCAATTATTGTAGGGAAGCACATTGAATGGAAATATTACGTAGCCTTATTCATCCGTCTATTGCAAATCTTTCCAATTCTAGAATTAGTATCATCTAAAGAGTTGATAAGTTCGCCTTCCTACTAAGGGTATCTGCTATTGTGTTACTTTTCCAAGATGATATTTAATTAGACATCGAAATTCTTCCAAAATTTCCATCTATCGATATTGCCTCATGTTCAAATCCTTCTGAGTAAAAATATATTTCAGCTTTTATAATTGGTGAAGACTTTAAACTCAGCCCCATACAAATAATGTCTCCACTTCTTAAGAGCAAACACAATAGCTGCTAACTCTAGATCATGCATAGGGTAATTCTCCTCATGGGGTTTCCAACTTCCTAGAGATATAAGCTATCACCTTTTTTTCTGCATTAATACTCCTCCTAATCCCTCCTTTGAGGCATCTGTGTACACCTTATATGGTTTGTCCATATTTGGCAATGCCAAAACAAGAGCAGAGCTTAACCTCTTCTTCAGTTCTTGAAAACTTTTCTCACACTTCTCGGTCAAAACATATGGAACTTTCTTTTGGGTGAGTCGAGTCAAAGGTGAAGCTATCTTAGAGAATCCCTTAATAAACCTTCGATAATATCTTGCTAATCCCAGAAAATTTCGTATTTCAGTCGGAGTCTCAGGACGTTTTCAATTCGTCACCGGTTTGACTTTTGTAGGATGTACTATAATCATATCTTTGGATATCACATGTCCCAAGAATGCTACTTCTTATAGCAAAACTCACACTTATTGAATTTTGCATATAATTTGGCCTTTCTCAACTTTCCCAATACTTTTCGAAGTTGTTTTTCATGTTTTTGAGAGTCTTTGGAGTACACCAAGATGTCATCTATGAATATAACCACAAAATTATCTATGTAAGGTTGAAATGTTCGGTGCATTAAGTTTATGAAAATAGCAGGAGCATTAGTAACACCAAAGGGCACCACTACAAACTCAAAATGCCCGTATCGGGTGTTAAATGCAGTTTTCTTTATGTCTTCTTCCCGAATCCGAACTTGGTAATATTTTTGCTTCAAGTCTAATTTTGAAAAACATCCTGCTCTCTGCAACTGGTCAAGCAGTTTATCAACCATAGGCAACAGATATTTATTCTTTACCGTCATTGCATTTAACCCTCGATAATCTATGTACATCCGTAAAGACCCATCTTTCTTCTTAACAAACAAGATAGGTGCTCCCCACGGTAAAGTACTTAGTCGAATGAACTCTTGCTCCATTAATTCCCGTAGTTGTTTCTTGAACTCCTTCAATTCTGTAGATTCCATTCTATAGGGAGTCCTTGAAATTGGTTCTGTTGATGGCACTAAATCAATGGAAAATTCTACCTCTCTCTCCGGTGGTAACTCCTTCAATTCCGTTGGAAAAACATTTAAATACTTATTCACAATAAGAGCATCTTTGGGCTTCTTAACTTCTCCTAACATATTAATTACATAAGCTAAATACCCAGTACACATTTTTCTAAGCATCTTTCGGGCCTTAAGTCCTGATATAAAAGTGTTACTTTTCCTTCTAGCCTCACCTACAAATTTTAATGTAGGTCTCCCAGGCCAACGAAAATGTAGTACCTTATGTCTACAGTCAACTTGAGCATGATGCTAAGATAACCAATCCATGCCCAAGATAGCATCAAAATCCTCTATGGGCAACATATCAAATCTTCTCTCAATATTTCATCTCCTATCAAGATCTTATAATTCCTATGTATTTTCTCACTATTTATTTGCTTTCCCAATAGGGTACTGACAATCATTTCATATGAAATTTCTTCCCTTTTTGTCCCCATAGCATCGAGAAATGAATTGGTAACAAAGGAATGCATAGAACTAAAATCTACCAATATTTTAGCATCATGATTCAAAATAAGGAGTGTATTGTCCACTACTGTGGCATGATTATCCGTCTTTGCTAATGCAACCACTCGAACATTCACTTATAGTTTAGCAGGTTCAGGTTTAGAGATAGAAACTTGTCCTAGGTTCTTCCCTTCTAGTCCTGATCTCTGCCTTTGGTTATTTCTTTCCCAATTGACTCCAATCTCCTATCCTTCAAGGGTGAGGGTAATCGGATCACTTATGCCCTATCTTCCCACAATTAAAGCATCTAAAAGAGGGTTTTCCTCTAGTCAGGTCTCCCCTCCTTTGCCTCTTTTCTTTTCTTTTGCTATCGGGGTCTCCAAGTCTTTTTTGACTCATACCCTGAAGTCTACTTCAATTTCTCTTACTCATATTCTTATATATTCTAGCATTCTATTTGACTCCAGTGATAGTCTCAGTCAACTGTTGAATGGTACCAGCCATTTTCTGGAACGTTTGGAACATAAGATTGTCTAAAGTTACAAGGTGGGTACCTTCCACAAGCGGTTCCTCCACCATTGGCTTAGTGTTATTTTAAGTAGTTTGCGATGATCGCCCAAAAGTTATTTAGGAGATATTTGTATAGTTCATATGGCTTTGCTGGTAAAATGGTATAACATAACTTAAGAGCATGCACAAAAACAGATATAATACACATAGCAAGATCATAACATATATTCATTTTCATCAAACACAAAGCTAGTACAAAATTTGTGTGCTAAGCACAAAGTCATTTACATTGGCTATATATATCTATATATCATTCTCCTGCTCATTATCATCGCTATCCGAAATGGGAGGTCCTGATTAGAAGAAGCCGTATAGGACTCGATTATATTAAATCCCTCATTTCCATCTACATCAGGGTGCAACCAAGTCGGTATCTTTGGGTCTATCTCCAATTTCTCCTCGAGCTCGAGCATAGGCATCACTACCTCGGGTACCTTTTGTTCCCCTCCAGCCTCAACAACCTCCAGTCCTAACATCTCTTCCTCTAATACTCCCAGAATATCCCCACCAAATACCTCCTTATCATCCTCAGACAATGCTGCACCATTGGGGATACTGTCCTCCTTATCATTATCCTAATGGCATGGTTCAATATCGCCGTCAACCTTATCAAAATCACCACCTACCTTCTCTATTTGACTATGTGGCGATGATGTCCTCTCGAGAGTAAGTGTCCTCTCCAGACTAGGGGTGCATGACGGCGGCCAGAGCCAAGTTCTGTCAAGATAAAATGTCCCGACACTCCTGCTCGGTAGATCGTCCTAATCTTTCTAGATTTTTTCACACCCAAATTCTCACCTATCTCTTTCTTCCCATCATTGCTACACTTATCCATTGGGCGCTTGCCCTTATCACTCCTAATCCGTCATCTTTTACAATGAAAGTGTTCTATCAATCCCTATGATGATACTATAGTTCTATAGAACTAGGCTCTGATACTAATTGTAACACCCCTACTAAAGGTAACAGTGGAAGCACATCATTACCGGGTGTCGTTCCGTCCAGTTTCCCGACAAGAGGTCTTTATAATGAAGACAACAGAGTATACCAGGTCCAGATCCATACAATAACCCATACTGATGGTTACATACACATATATAACAGAAAATCTCATACATGAAAATTTTTGCTTCACATCAGTAATAAGGCACGTCATCAAAAAGGAAACGTTTAGACCTAAACTGCTGTCACTGTAGTATCGTTCTTCTATCCATAGGTCTACTCAATTCCAAATCCTATAAAATGGTAAGATAAAAGACACGTGTGAGTGAAAAATCACCCAGTGAGTCCTATGTGTGCTAGTGTTTTATGAAAGAACAGAGTACATAAAACTTTTGTGAAATAGCATATAATTTTTTTACTGAAAACAATTCCAAAACCCTTTAAAGAAGAGTTTACTCAGAACTCAATCATTTTTGAAAAATGGTGTTTCAGTTTCAAAACATTGCTGCAATTTTCAAATCACAGGCACTTTTCCGATTAAAGGTCGGCCTGTATGCATATCCCGCAGTCTTTGCCTTTGGCACCATGTATTATTGTACTGAGACCTCAGCCTCCAGTACTCATTCTGTGCACCGCCAGAATAAGTGCATCGCAGAGTACTTCTGCTCAGGTATACCATAGCATACCTAGTGTACCGCAATACACTTTTACCAACTTTACTCACCATTAGTCAGAGGTCCCCATACTAAACTTACTCATCATAAGTTTGGGATCTCCATACCAACCTTACTTACCAGAGGTCCCCATACCAACCTTACACACCGTAAGCCAGGATGACTTATCTCAATGTCTTATCACCCCGTTTGGAGTAAGATAATCCTTAGAACTAGGCCAGGTTACTAGGGTTGTCTAACTCTAACGTAGGCTAATACAAAGATCAAAGTTCTTACTGAGTACTCAACGTTACCAATACCAACCCCTTTTGGCTGATTAGGCTAGAGGGTTATCTGATCCTGTAGGATTTTCAAAGCAAACATTTTTGGGACAAAATAACATTTTCTAGAATTTGATCCCACTGACTCACAAGTTAGATCATCGTTCACATAGGCTCCATAGAGCCGATCAATTCATTCCATAGGCATTTCAGGCTAATAATATAATTTTCGGGATCAAAATGTCGTTTTCTAAAAGTCAATCTCATTATAAGAGATTATTTTCTAAAACCGTGTTAAAATAGGGTAAAGAGTTCTTTTCACACATCAAAATGAGTTTCCAAGAGTATTCGGGTCATTTTGTCCATACTTGATCGTAAAAGTCATTTCCAAAGGCATTCGGGTCATTTTACCCATGCTCGATTCTAAAAGACTTTCTGAGCGTATTAGGGTCATCTTACCCTTACCTTATTTGAAAAGCGTTTACAAGAGTTCCAATAAGGATATTTCGGTCACTTATCGAATACCCGATTCCAAAGGCTTTCATAAAACATTCCAATAAGGACATTTGGATCATTTTCCAAATACCTAATTCTAAAAGGAACTCATTTTAAGAAATCTAGAATTTTAATCCCCAAAGTGGATCAAATTCAAAGTTTTCAAACATATTTCCATAAAATGTTGCAATAAGGGCATTACAGTCAATTTATGAACACCCGATTCCAAAATTTACCATTTTCTGAAAATCCCAAATATTTAATAAAAAAAAAAGACTAAATTCACAAAATTCATGCTTTAATCATCCATTACAGTTTCCAAGTGAAATATGAAGTTCATTCAAGTCCAAAATGGCGCAAAACAAATCTTGCTTAGATAAACCTTAAATATATTCAGGGATTTCCAACACGGTACAAAACATAGCATTTTATGAAAAAATGAAGCACACTAGCTTTCAAAAGGTTTTAGAAATCAAAGGGACTCACATCGTGTCCTAACTAAACTTTCCCGTTCACGACTGTTCGTCCCCCATTTCTATTGTTTTCTACAAACCATTGGCCATTTACCGATAAACCTACGCCAAATATTATTTTTCAGTTAAATCGTGTTTGACCAAAAAATAGTTGACGGTTAGCCGATGTCCAGCTGACATGCTCAACAGGCACCCGACGTCCAACTGACGTTTAGCCAACGGGGCCGATGGTTAGTCGATGGTTAAGGAAAACGTTCAACTTTCGTTTACGTCGTTTTTTCGTTGTTTGATCAATTCTTTTGTTTCCTTTTTTCCACATCCTTTCTCTTCATGTATAAGGGTTTCACTTCATAGTTCACATTCATTTCATCCAAAATCACACAATTAATCATCCTTAAGTTCATCCATTTTCGGACTAATTTTCTAGAATTTCATTGCTTGACACATGATTTTGTTTCGCACATAACTTTCAATCCACATCTCCGATTTGGCTCTATGATATACCAAAAAGTCTGTAAGACTCTTAAATTTAATTTTGTATAAGCCCTTTTAAGATTTCTGGTCCCTATGACATGCTACTGGGCAAAAACTGCCCCAGTAGTTTTTCTTCAATTCCACTATTCATGCTTTTCTTTGTTTTCCTCTAGCCTTTAACACCTTGGAACCATTAATTCATTCAAATTTTCTTCAAATCATCTTTAATTATATGATTTTCAGATTCCAATAGCTCACAAGCATCATGCCTATTCAACACAAATTTACTTCTTGTAATCAAAAGCTAGTATAATTCATTTTTCCAGCAAAGTAACTTCCATTTTCAGTCTATTTTGGTCATCATCTCATCAACCAAAAGCAATCCTTCAAACTACCATGCATATTCAGTTCTTCTTCACACAAAAAATTATCTATAAACCTCCTAGGTAGTCAGCACACATAAGCATACACAAAGTTCACAAACCTTAGCTTTTGATCTAAAATTAAGACATGAAAATCATGTTTTCATGTTAAAACTCATACCAAAATAATCACCGTAATGAGATCTATGAATTTAATTCTTGAAGCATAGACTTTTACCTTTTATGTGAGATCTTTTGGCTTGATTTTGCTCCAAGAACACCAAGACCACACACACACACACACACACACACACACACATCTTTCTTTCTCTCTCCTTTTTCTTTTTCTCTCTATTTTCTCTAGCTTTTCTTTCTCTCTTTTTTGTCTATTCCTTATGGATGAATTTCTTGCTAAAATTCAGCTCCTCAACCACCATTCTTGATCAAATATTGGCCATTCATTTCTCATTTTCGTTAATTGTATGGTGGCTAAAACATAGGTATGTTCCAATGAAAAATTTACACACCATTTCACTTATTTTTTTCTTCCTAAAAATTTCCTCTTCTTTTCTCTTGCATGGCTTCCATTTTTTTGGCTGTTTTTCAGCCACTCAATCATTTCTTCATGGTCAAAAATTTGGCCAATTGCATTGCACAAGACTTTAAGTAATTGGCCCCACAAATGATGTGTTCCAATCACAAAAATACACATCATTCTTTATTTTTTTTGTAATTATTTAATTCCATGTATCTTGCATGAATTCCTCATGGAACCTCTCATAAATTGACACATGTCCATGAGCTACCAATCACAAATTGCCACATATACCTTTTTTAACCATGATTTTCTTTTTTGTTTTGAAATGACTAAAATCGGGTCCGAAACGGAAAAATATTTTATCTCACCATTTAGCAGCAAAAATTATACTAAATCCATTGGTAATACTTAAATTCTTCAATTCCTCCTCTATTTGGTCAGATTTGTGGTCAAAGTCGCGGGCGCGGACAAAATAACAAAAATGCCTGCGATAACCCGGATAGCATAATTCACACCAAAACGTGCGTTTCATCGCACTGATAAATTTCTCTTCTCAGTGTACACTCAAATTCATATTTTATTAATAATACTAGCCTTTTGAAGTTTTAGGGTATGGGTAGAACAAATCAAATAATTACATCCAGGTCCCGATAAATTATTGTTATACCATAATTTCGTCTTATTATACCAATCATATTTTGTTTTGGCCATTGATACAATTTCTCATCCTATTATAAATAGCGGCTAATCGAAGATAAAAAGGTGGGGCATAATAAACAAAATACTAAGAAAATATATAGAAAGCCAAAAAAGAAATATTTTAGGAAAAAAATATTGTCTTAGAAAATCCTCAGCTAGAAAATCATATTTAAATAAAGATAGACATGTTAGAAAATTTAGGAAAAATAGAACTTATAAAAATAAATTTCATTATTATAGTTGCGGTCAGCCTAATCATTTAACAAGAGATTGTCCTAGAAAAACTAATTTATACAATAAGCCAACAATATTAGTAGAATGTGAAAATGAAGATATTATTGATGTAGATGAAGATATGCTAGATTGAGAAAATGTATATAGCATAATATCTATTGATGATGTAGACTACTAGCAACTTGAGCCAGATGAAGAAATAGAATGCTTAGATTTTGTAGAAGAAATAGCTAACACTCGCACTCCAAAAAATCAATTGACTTATTTATCTCAATTAGATAATGTAGAAGATACCCTTCAGGAATTAGTCCTTTTAAATTGTGAACATGATTAGATTCACAGAAAAAGGTCATATAGCAAACCTTACTACTTATGTGAAAAATATCCTTCTTTAGCACTTAGATGGCAATGTAGAAATTGTTTACAAGAAGCCTGTAAATTTTGTTTAGAAAAATAAAATATAGAATTCAAAATAATAGACAAATGAAAACAAAAAAACAGAGAGGATCTTGTTGGATTCACTAAAAATGAGGACATCGTCAATATAAACAATGGTAAAAGTTGCATAAGGTGTAAAAATATCATTTATAACCGTTTGAAATTCACTAGGAGCACTCTTAAGACTAAAGGGCATAGCATTCTATTCATATTGACCAAAGAGGACATTAAAACTTATTTTATATGTATTTATTTTTTAATTTAAATCTACCAAATGCCTGTTTTCATATCAATTTTACTGTAGATAACTGTTTTGTAAGTTTGTTTTAATAAATCTCTTTTATTTGGAATTGGGTATCTTACCCATTTTAAAGTTTTATTTAAAAGTTTATAGTTAATAACTAATCGAGGAGCACCACGTTTCTTTTCTGCATTATTATTAACATAAAAGGCTAAACAATACCGAGGAGATCTGGATTCACGAATGATACATTTACTTAATAATCTTGAGATTTCTTGTTTACAATATTCAAGGAGTTCTTGATTCATTTGGATAGGCTTTGCTTTAGTAGCTATCATACTTTCATTAAAGTTGTCTATGTAGGCTAGGCTTTCGACATGCGTTTTCCTATTCCAAAAAGCAGTAGGTATTTCAGAATAGATATGGGTTTCAATTTCTTTTCGTGTAATGTTAATCCTATCTTGAACTTTACTTCATTCCAATTGTTCTTGGATTCTTTTATATTTGGCATCTTCTTTTAAAAATTTGATTTGATTTTGTTGGAGAATTATCTTCTTTTTTAAAGTATTAATATCTTTTCTTGGTGGACTTAATAGAAAAGGAAAAATCACTCGAATGGATCATTTGTTAGTATGGACTCCATGTTGATCTATTTCAAAAGGATATATTTAAGTTAAAAAGGGATTTCCTAATATTATTTCTTCATTTAAATCTTTGATTAAATAAAATAATTAACAAAGAAAAATTAACTATTGCAAATATGAGCATTAGAGAGTTTATAATTAATTTGGAGTTAACTTCCAGAGGCTGAATATAATTCAGTAGAGGTTTTCTTATAATATTTTTTTTTTAGGAATTAAACCTTCTTGTATACAATTTAGATCTGCACCAGAATCTAATAAAGCTATTTTTTTTAATAAAAAAATCTTCTATTTTGAGAATAAAGGAATATACTATTTTTGAAAAGTAGTTCTAGAAATTACAGAAATATATTCTTCTGTTGAGTTATCTTGGATTGTAGTATCAATGATTGTATCATGTAATAGTCGTTTTTCTATTTTTAAATGTAAGAAATCAATATTAATGTTATTAATATCTATGATTCTTCGTAAGGAACAATATTGCCCTAATCTAAGTTAAGCTTTTGTCTAACTTTTTCAGCAAATAAAGGAGGTAAACCAGAAATAAAACATTCTTTCCAAAAAGCATGATGACAATTAGGTTTGAGCATTACTTTTTGTAAAAACATATCTTTGTACCATAAAAGATTATATAATTTAGGACAAGTTAAATTATAAGAATTTTAGAACTTTGATTAGCTAATTGTTGAGGATTTCCTATAAAATATTATGTTAAAGTAAACATAAAAAGTATTTAAGCAATCATGTATTACTTCGGTAGTTGTAATGGGTTGGCCTTTTGTATCTAGAGTGGTTTTGTTTGTTGTTTTAGAAGCATGCATAATTTCAAGACGTTGATTTTTAGTCAAATAGTTATGCCACCACCCATGAAGGATTCCAGTAAAACCACTAGTCAAAAGATGAAGAATGGTGACATCAGAAGGAGATGTATGATGACATGTCATGGCAGTGATAGCCATATCCATTTCTTGAATAAGATTGACAATTTGATGTTTAGACATGCCATCGATATTCCACTCGATAATATCGTGACTAGTAAAGGTTGCATGAGTATCTAAATGTCGTTATTCAAATTGAACATTTGGAAAAGTGGGTCTTGGGTTAGTTTTATGTATATGGATTTCAATGTTTGGTTTTGGAAGTTAATTTATTTAGATGTTCTTCATTTATATCATTATCATTAACAGTTCGAATCTGAGCTTTTGATGATGTTTTAGGAAAATCTTTGGTATTTAACTGTTTTAACTTTTCATTTATGTCTTTTAAAATATTGAAATATGAATATTCTATTTTCAATTTTTTTGATAATTTTAGAGATGTATCTTCATATAAATTTAGTTTAATGATAGGATTATAGTCTAAGGGTTGTTTAGGATTGTACTGCTTTAATCTAGGCATTTCTCTAACAACAGATTTATTATCTAATTATTCTACTTTATTAGCCATAGTGATGGGTATCTGATTTGTACAATTATTTTATTGAAATACTTTATTTAAATATTTATTAGTAACATCACCTTTTTTATCTAAGTTTTCTATTTTAAAAGGAGAGGTTGTAATGTTATGACCTTCTACATGAATTTTAATCTTTTCAGGTAGAGGAAGTGTAGATTCTTTTACTTCATTTTTGGTTGTCTATTATTTTTTGGAAATTGACCTAGAATGACGTATAGTGATTATAGAGAAATGCAGTCAGAAACAACACCAAAATGAAAAAGACAACCTCTAGAAATAATAAATAATAAGAAATTAATAGATAATAGTAGAATGTTAAATTTAGTAGCTCATGACCCACAACTATGGGAAGGAGTAATAGACACTTGGAAATATTTAGTAGTACAATATTATATTCAACAAAATTTTGATCATTCATTAGAAGACATGTATAATTATTTATATTTTTATCTTTAAAATGTTTTAATACAATTTCCCAAATATTACAAATTTTCTTTTCACGGGCTTCTAATCTTTCTCCAAAATTAATTACTAAATCTATTAGACTATTACATTACTGATTATCATTGTGCAAACTATGTGAATATTGAGAAGGAAAGTAACAGTTATGTCTATATATATTACTATAAATCGTATTTTTAGTTTTTCCTACTAATTCAAGATTTAAATATTCTATTCTTCTAATATCTGTCATACACTAAATTTAATATTTCTAATCTTTTTATTAACAAGTTGTCCTCTACAGTGAGATTATATATTCTATTACTTATATAATGAATAAGGATAAATAAAAACAATCAAGCGAGAATAGCATTTAGTAAGATTCATCAGCTTTATGTCCTCTTTTTCCACATAAATAATGCGATTTTTATCTTTTTATTGTTTTGTTCGTTTCTTTCTTTTAATGCTTTTATATAAATTTTCTTTTTGATTTAAATTTTTTCTTGAGTTTGATGGAGATCTAATTGGAGCACAGCAAAATATTTCACAAAAATTTCCTAATTCTCTTTTAGAATTTTTATGGTATTCTCCATTTGAGCTTTGAGCTTTAAGTCAATACGGAGTTCTGCTCCTACTTGATTTACATAATTAATTAATTGACCATAAGAGAGTGTTTTGTAAGGTACAGTATTGCCCCAATCTAATTTAAGCTTTTGTCTAACCTTTTTAGCAAATAAAGGGGATAAGCTGGATGTAAAGCATTCTTTCCAAAAGGCATGATGAAAATTAGGTCTGAGCATTACCTTTTGTAAAAACATATCTTTAGACCATCTAAAATCATGTAATTTAGGACAAGTTAAATTTGTAAGAATTTCAGAACTTCGATAAGCTAATTATTGAGGATTTCCTACAAAATGTTGTATTAAAGTAAACATAAATGTATTTAGGCAATTAGATATTACTTTAGTAGTTGTAATGGGTTGGCCTTTTGTATCAAGAGCAGTTTTTGTCATTGTTTTGGAAGCATTCATAATTTCAAGACATTGGATTTCAGTTAGTATTTATGCCACCACCTATGAAGGATTCCAGTAAAACCAGTAGTCAAAAGATGAAGAATAGTGATATCAGAAGAAGATGCATGATGACATTTCATGGTAGTGATAGCCATAGCCATTTCTTGAATGAGATTAAGAATTTGATGCTCAGACATGCCATCGATATTCCATTCAATAATATCATGACCATTGAAGGTTGCACAGGTATCTAAATATTGTTCTTCAAATTGAATGTCTAGAAAAGATGGTGTAGGGTAATAGTTTTGGGTATATAGATTTTGATGTTTGGTTTTAGAAGTTAATTTTTTTAGATATTCTGGATTTAAACCATTATTATTAATTGTTCGAATTTGAGCTTTTGATGATGTTCAGAAACATCTTTGGTATTTAACTGTTTTAACTCTTTATTTAAGTCCTTTAAAAGGACAAATTTTGAATGTTCTATTTTAAAAGTTTTTGATAATTCTAAAGATGTATCTTCATATAAAATTAGTTTAAAGATAGGATTAGAGTCTAAGGGTTGTTTAGGATCACATTGCTTTAATCTAGGTGTTTCTCTAACAGTAGATTTATTATTTAATTGTTCTACTTTATTATCTATAGTGATCAATATCTAATTTGTATAATTATTTTGTTAGATTACTTTGACAGGTTAAATTAGTAAGAATTTTAGAACTTCAATCAGCTAATTATTGAGGACTTCCTTCAAAATACTGTGTTAAAGTAACCATAAAAGTATTTAAGTAGTCAGGTATTACTTCAATAGTGGTAATTGGTTGGCCTTTTGTATCTAAAGCAATTTTGGTTGTTGTTTTGGAAGCATTCATAATTTCAAGACATTGATTTTAAGTTAAATAGTTATGCCACCACCCATGAAGGATTCCAATAAAACCAGTAGTCAAAAGATGAAGAATGGTACATCAGAAGGAGATGTGTGATGGCATTTCATGGCAGTGATAGCCATAGCTATTTCTTCAATGAGATTTAGAATTTGATATTTAGACATGCCATCAATATTCTACTCGATAATATTGTGTCCAGTGAAGGTGGCACAAGTATCTAAATGTCTTTCTTCAAATTGAACATCTGGAAAAGAGGGTCTAGGTAATAGTTTCATGTGTATGGATTTCGATATCTGGTTTTGGAAGTTAATTTATTTAGATATTCTGGATTTAGATCATTATCAATAATTGTTGGAATTTGAGCTTTTGATGATGTTTCAAGAACATCTTTGGTATTTAACTGTTTTAACTTCTCGTTTAAGTATTTTAAAATATTGAAATTTGAATATTCTATTTTAATTTTTTTTGATAATTTTAGGGATATATCTTCATATAAAATTGGTTTAAAGATAGGATTAGAATCTAAGGGTTGTTTGGGATTATATTGCTTTAATCTAGGCGTTTCTCTAATAGTAGATTTATTATCTAATTGTTCTATCTTATTAGCCATAGTGATGACTATCTGATTTGTATAATTATTTTTTTGAATTACTTTATTTAAATCTTTATTAGTAACATCACCTTGTTTATCTAAGTTTTCTATTTTAAAATGAGAGGTTGTAATGATATGACCTTCTACAGGAATTTTAATTTCTTTAGGTGGAGGAAGTATAGATTATTTTATTTCATTTTTGGATGTATATAGCATTTTTTTAACAATCATGTTAATAGATTCTATTTGATTATATTTTCCAAAATATTCGTACCAATAAAAAAAAAATCTAAATGTTTTTGAAATTTTTTAAGATCACTATAATATTTTTCTCTTAACTTAATCCTTTCTTCAGGGGTTGTGGTAAAAAAATACCAATTTATTTTAAGTTGATTACAAGGTCTATTCCATAGCTGTTTCAAGTATGTTTTATCTAATGCAAATTCATCATCAGAGGAAATCATCGTTAAAGTATTAGGCATTTGCATTTCAGATTTTGTTGGACTAGAAGATTTTATACTGACATTTTCTTCATAATTCTCTTTAGGAATTTCTGTTGAGAAATGTACACTATTTGATCTTTGGGAGCTTTGACTTCTAAAGAGGAGCCGTTGAGAGGAAGAAGGAAAGGCTATTGAAAAGGATTTTTGACTAAATTCAAGTTCAATATTCCCTGAGGAGGATTCTGTAATTCGATTAATTCTATTAGATTCATAATGTCTTTTAGGGTTTATTATATGTTGAAAATCCTATGTTATGTCATGAAGAACGTCATCCCATTTATGGAATTGGAATCGGGGAACAAAAGTATTAGATCTTTCAAAATTAGTTTCTAATAAGCAGGTTTCTCTAGGATTTCCTAAATGACTTTTGGCTTTGGGATTTATGGTGGTTTTCATGACTTTATAATAAACACGATAAATTAATCCAAGAGATTTGGATCCTAATTCAAAATTTAAATTCTTAGTCTGAATATTTAAAGTTAAGGTATTTAGAATATGTGGATATGTTAGATCTATAGTGAAATTAGGATAATTATTAAAATAAATAGGACCATTTGTAGTATTTGATTCGAGTACTGCTAAGAAACTATTATTAAAATCAATATGTCTATTGTCCCTTGGTAAAAGATAGATTGGCGAATTAATTCCTAATATGCAGAGAGGTTTTACAGCTACTTGAACTAATCGTACATGCAAGTATCAATATTTGTTTTTTTTGTTGAAATTCTAAAGTTTCTGGGTTCAACAAATGAATTGTACTATATGGCTTGTTTATAGAAACTATTTTTTCAATGCTTTTGATATTATACTTTTGTACTAAATCAAAAATTCTTTTTACATAAATTTATCAAACTTTTTAGTTGGCATTTTCTAAGTCATTAGACGGGATTCAGTTCTATCTAATTGGGAGCTGATTTCAAGATCATTGATATTTTCAATATCAGTATCAGAAAGGTTTGGGCTAGAAGTCATGGGTGTAAGGGTACTTTCTCTTTCTAACTTACAATCAATAGTCTTAAAGGTTTCTACTTGATTATTGATAGGGGCTAAATTCATCACTATTTTTCTAGTTATATGAGGTTAATTTGAGATACTCTTATTGTAATAACTAGGCATATTCCTTCCTATTTGGCATTTTGTTTCTGAAAAGTGTTTTTGACGAATTTGTGTAGAATTGAGTGGATTTCGAGCAAAATGTGAAAATATCCATAACGTACCTGATGCCAGGTCTAGCTATCGCACTAGGCGCCAGGTCCACTCTGGAAAAACAGAGCACAAGTGAGGGGCGAACCAGAATGCACCCGGTGCCAGGTGGGTCGAAGTGACTTGGCACTAGGTCCAATCTGTAATGGTCAAATTCTATGCATAAATTTGGTACTTCCAATGGATTTTGGTATTTTACAAATGCTAATAGGCTAAGACTTCTCAAGCCACGAATTGTGGCATCAAGGAAGCTTATAAAGACAAGAAAAACACAAGAGAAAGTAGTGAATCAAAGGATCAAAACATCCAATCACTAAAAGAAGGAGAGATTCATCATTCAAGGAGCATTATTTAAGAAGGTTTCCAAAGAGAAGAGAAGGAATTATCTATGAGTTCTTTCTTTTACATTTGTTTTCCTTTTCTAGAATAATGATGTAATTAATGTTTTCATTGTAAGTTGATTTTTTTTTTTGGGATTAATGATTTCTTGAGTTAATTTAGTCTTTTTGATCAATTAATTATTTATCTTGGGATTTGATTACTTCTTGTTATTACAAAGTTGATTGGTTAATTTTTGTTATTAGCTTGCTTGAAAAAGAGGTTGATAATGGCTTTAACTAAGTAATTTTATATTTGTTATCTCTTAACTTGCTTGAAAAAGGGGTTAATTGTTAAAGAACTTGGGTAATCAAAGGTTAGTTGATAATTCCTAAGATATGGATTCATTGACTAATTTCATGTTTTAAATCACCTAGAATATAGGGGTTTATATGAGGATTGATTTTAATGCATTTTTTGGGTAAATTGGTTGAGACAGAATATGTTCACTAATTTAACTAGAAGATAGTGATTCAATGGATCGCAAATGAAGTGGGTCTATTTTAAATCCTTAATGAGACCAAGATGATAATTGATTGTGATATTTGCTAAATGATTCATTGTCATGTTGCCAAAAGCAATTATCTAAATTACATATTTTTACATCCATGAGTTGTATATATTTTTTTCTTTATTTTCTTTTTATCGTATTATCACTTTATTAGGTCGGTTAAATAATGAATGAAAAGTGATTAGTGTGTACTTGTTCCTTTGAGGATCGATACTTGTTAATTCTGTATACTATGCTTGCAATGAGTATACTTATTTGTATGTGTAATTTAGGATTAATATTTTAATTAAAACTTGACTAAGGGGTGTATTTAAATTTAATGATTTTTATACACCTAAAATTTACACATAATGTTTTTGGCTCTGTTTTCGGGGAACAATATCGTGAAAGCTTAGATTTTGTTGATTTAACCATGTTTATATGTTTATATGTCTATATGTAAATATGCAAATTTGTTCCTTATATGAATAAGTGCCATATTTTGTTGTTTGTATAATTGTAATTCCCTAATTTCACTATATGTTGTAATTTGACTAACCCAATTCATGAGTGTACAGAGTTGATTAACTTATAAATTCTATAATCTTACTATCTTCTGTTTTTTTGTAGATCTTGCCCTTAGTTTATGACCCAACAATCTAAAGATGACATAGTAGATCTTGATCTTGAGATCGAGAAGACCTTGACAAAGATTCAAAGGGTGGTTAGACTAAGGGTAAGAGACGATATGGAGGTTTACCAACCAAATAATGGCGGTAATGGTGGAAATAACAAGAGGACTATGGATGATTTTGTGAAAACTGTAATCTCAGGTACATGCTCGAGCATTATGAGAGCAAGGATAAAAGCCAATATCTTCAAAATAAAGCCCAATAGCATCCAAATGATTCATAATATGGTACAATTTGATGTGCTACCTGAGGAAGATCCTAAAGCCCACCTTGTGAACTTTTTAGAAATTTGTGATACATTTAAGATGAATAGGGTTTCTGATGCGTAAATTTTAGGTGTATAAAAATAATCAAATTTAAATTCATCCATTAGTTAAGTTTTAATTGAAACGTTAATTTCAAAATACACATACGAGCAAGTATATTCATCGCAAGCATAGTATAGGAAATTAACAAGTATCGATCATCAAAGGAACAAGTACACATTAGTCACTTTTCATTCATTGTTTAACCGACCTAATAAAGTAATAAAATAATAAAATAATAAAATAAATATGTACAACTCAAGGATGTGAAAATATGCAATTTAGATAAAGGCTTTTGAAAACATAACCATGAATCACTTAGCACATATCATAATCAATTATCATCTTGGTCTCATTAAGGATTTAAAATAGACCCATTTTGTTTGCAATCTTTGGAATCACCATCTTCTAGTTAAATTAGTGAACATATTCTGTCTTAACCAATTTATCCAAAAAATGTATTAAAATTAATCTTCATATAAACCGCTATATTCTAGGTGATTTAAAACATGAAACTAGTTAATGAATCCATATTCTAGCAATCATCAACTAACTTTTGATTACCCAAGTTCTTAACAATTAACCCATTTTTCAAGAAAGTTAAGAGATAACAAATATGAAATTAATTAGATTGAAATTATTATCAACCCCCTTTTCAAGCAAGTTAATAACAAAAATTAACTAATCAACTTCGTAAGAAAAACAAGTAATCAAATCACAGGATAAAAAATAAATTGATCAAAAGACCAATTTAACTCAATAAATCATGAATCCTAAAAAATAATGTCAAATTACAATGAAAACATTGTATACATCATTGTTTAAGAAAAATAAAACAAAGGTAAAAGAAAGAACTCATAGATACGCCTCTTTCTTTTTCTTTGAAAACTCTCTTGAACAATCTTCCTTAATTTAATGAATTCCTTCTTCAATGAGTGATTGGAATTTTTGCTCCTTGAATTCCCCATTTCTCTTGTATTTTCTTTTGGTTTTATAGGATTCTTTGATGCTAAATTTGTTGCTTGAGAAGTCTTGGCCGAGTAGGATTTAGAAAATGCCAAAATCTATGGAAAATTATCAAATTCGTGCACAGGATTTTTGCCACTCCATAGTGGACCTGGCGCCAGGTCCAGTCGACCCACCTGGCACCAAGTGTGTTTTGTTTTTCCTCCTAAAAGTGCTCTGTTTTCACCATTTGGGTAGAGTGGATGATAGGGGCTAAATTAGTCATATTTTTTCTAGTTATTTGAGGCTCTTTTGTGATACATTTTGTTCAATAACTAGTCATATTCCTTCATATTTGAGATTTTATCCTTGAAAGGTATTTTGTTCATTATTACAGATTTTTGGGATAAAACGAAGCAAAAATGTCGCAAAACAGAGGAGAGGTGGCGTCAGCCAGGATAGAAGAACCGGAGCTGGCCCTATACTGTTGACACGAACATTGAGGTGATGAAAAATTGGTGAAATGGAGTGAAATAGAGTGGAACTGGTGCCGGCTCTAGTAGCCAAGGCGGCACCGGCTGGATGCTGGAATACATTGTGAGAAATTCGAAAAAATTAGCGAATGAGTAGAGAACCAGAACACAACCAGCGCCGGCTGTGCTCTGAGGGAATGACGGAGTTTTGATTTTTCTACGCGATTTTTGGTAATCTGTGGAGTTTTAGTACTTTTCTACTTCTACACGGCCAAGAACATTACACCAACGAGTTTAGGTGCTTCCTAAGCCTATAAATAGATGGAAAACATAAAGGAAAATGGGAGAATTCATTGATTATCATAGAAAATCACTCAAATCAAAGGAGGAATTCTTCAATTCAAGGAGGTTTGTGCAAGAAGGTCTTCAAAGAAAGAAGAAGGAGGTTTGTCTATGAGTGTTTTCTTTTTCTTGACAATGATGTATTAATTATTTTATTGTAATTTAATGTTGTTTCAGATATTCATGATTTTTAGAGTTATTTGATCTTTTGACTAATTGGTTGTTCTTCTTGGTATTTAATTACTTGAGCTTATTACGAGATTAATTGATTATTTCTTCCCATTAACTTGCTTGAAAAAGAGGTTGATGGTGGTTTCAATTTGTTAATTTCATATTTATTGTTTCTTAACTTGCTTGAAAAAGAGGTTAATTGCGAAGAACTAGGTAATTAAAGGTTAATTGATGTCTACCAGAATATAGATTCATTGATTGATTTCATATTTTAAGTTTGCCAAAATATGAAAATTTAATCAAGGATTGTGTTTAATGCATCTTTTGGGTGAATTAGTTGAGATATAATATGTGATGCTAATTTGTCTAGGAGATAGTGATTTCATGGATTGAAAAATAAGTGAGTCTATCTTAATCTTATATGATGCCAATGGAATAATTAGTTATGATAATGATTGGGTACTTTAAAATCATGCTTGTCAAAATAATGGATTGAGTTACATAATTTTCCATCCTTGACATGTATATATTTTATTTTGTTTTATTTTTTCTTTTTATTTCCTTTTCACTTTATCAAGTCGGTTAAAAAATGAAAGAAGGGCGATTAGTGTATACTTGTTCCTTGAGGATCGACACTCGTTTAAACCCCATGCTAAGTTAATGATGAGTACGCTTGCTCATATGTGTAATTTGAGTTTAACGTTTTAATCTAAACTTGATTGGGAATGTGCTTAGTTTTTATATGATTTTTATACCCAAATAAATACTCGTCAAGTTTTTGGTGCCGTTGCCGGGGAACAATATCATGAAAGCTTGGATTTTGTTAATTTAACCATGTAAATATGTAAATATGCATATATGTAAATATGTTTACTTGTTATTTCTGCAAAAATGTGCTATCTTTTGTAGTTTGTGTATTTGTGTATACCCTTGTAATCTAACCTACTAACTTTGACTATGTCCTCTTGACTAATTTTGTAAGTTTTTCCTTTTGTTGTAATCATGAATTCCGTATCTAACTCGCTTCTATGTTTAGGAGAAATGGCGAATTGGAATATAAGGAAGTCTAATGAGGGGCAGTACCTCCATTGCCCTCCTAAGATGACACTCACAGCACCAAAATCAGCTGAACTCGAAACCCTAATTGGGAAATTTGCTGTTCATGTCACGAGGCATTTCTAGGAAATCGATTCCACATTTAAGAAATTCGAAGCAATGATCCACAACATGGAACGACAAATTTAGTTTTTGACGGACATGGTGATAAAATCCCACGAACTAACCCCAATAGCTAGTGAGGAAACAGCTGCTGTCACATTGCGAAGTGAAAAAGTATTACTAGATATTCCAGATGACAACCGGCGCCGGCTGGAAGAAGAGAACTGGCGCCGGCTATCCGACAAACTCGAAACCGAGAAACACAGAACTGAACCTGCGCAGGCTAAAGCACTGGAACCGGCGCCGGCTATCCCCTGTCCATCTCCCGAAAAGCCTACTTTTCAGCCTAACATATCGTATCCTACCCATCTATACAAGGCCTGAAAAAATGCTCAATTCGACAAATTTCTTGAGGTATTTAAACAACTACACATAAACATCCCCCTCAGTGAAGCTTTAATTCACATGCCTAAATACGCCAAATTTCTTAAAAACATGCTTGTCAATAAAAAACGATTGGAAGAATTGTCCACAGTGATCCTAAATAAAGAATGCTCAGCCATATTGTAGGACAAACCGAATTTGCCACATAAAGAAAATGATCCAGGGAGTTTTTCTATCCCATGTTTAATTGGCACTCTTCATGTCTGTAATGCATTAGCTGACCTAGGTGCGAGCCTTAATTTATTACCCTATAAAATATTTAAAAGGCTAGGCCTAAGAGATCCACAACCCACTAGGATGAGTATTCAACTTGCGGATAGATCTATCAAATATCCTAGGGGCATAATAGAATATGTGTTGGTGAAAGTAGATAAATTCATATTTTCAGTGGATTTTATTATTCTTGACATGGATGAAGATTCCAAAGTTCCTTTAATCCTACGTAGGCCCTTCCTAGCTACAGTGAAAGCATTAATTGATGTTCATGGGAGGAGATTGACACTTAAGGTTAGGGATGAAAAAGTAGTCATTCAAATCCACAAGAGCATACAACATCCTTTGTCTTCTGATGATTCCTGTTTAAGAGTTGATATTCTTGACGAACCTATTTTTGAGTTGATGCAAGAATCCATTAAGAAATAGTTGATGGAAACATCAATGGCATATCCGAAGGAAATCCCCAATGAGGATGGGATGAATAAGTTGGAAATTGAGAAAAGCAGTTTAGGGAGAATGAAATCATTCATAGAAGATCCTCCCAAATTGGACTTAAAAGACCTGCCAGAGCATTTGGAATATGTGTTCATATCTAAAGGACGTAAATTGCCGGTGATCATTGCCAAAGATCTTAATACAGAACAAAAGACCAAATTGGTAAGTATGTTGGGAAAATATAAGGGAGCTATAGCTTGGAAAATCACTGATATAAAGGGAATTAGTCCATCCTTTTGCACTCACAAGATTTTAATGGAAGAAGGTGCAAAACCCGTAGTGCAACCCCAATGTAGGTTGGACTCACATATGAGTGAAGTGGTAAAAGGTGAGGTGGTTAAGCTTTCAGATTCAGGCATCATTTATCCTATTTTTGATAGTGTTTGGGTGAGTCCTACTCAAGTGGTACCAAAGAAGGGAGGAATGACGGTGAGTCCTAACGATAAAAATGAGCTAGTCCCTATAAGATTGGTCACGGGTTGGAGGTTTTGCATTGATTATAGGATGCTAAATAAAGCCACTAGAAAAGATCATTTTCCTCTACCTTTTATTAACCAAATGTTAGAAAGGTTAGCCGGACATGAGTATTATTATTTCTTGGACGAATTTTTTGGCTACCTACAAATTCCTATAGCTCCGATAGACCAAGAAAAAACCACTTTTACATGTACATATGGTACTTTTGCATATCGTTGGATGCCGTTTGGTCTTTGCAATGGTCCTAGAACATTCCAAAGGTGCATGACAGCTATATTTGAAGGACTTGTGGGGGACATCATGGAGGCATTTATGGATGATTTCTCAAATTTTGGCGATTCATTTGACTTGTGCTTATCTAACCTTGAAAAGGTACTCGCAAAATGTGAAGAGACTAACCTCATGCTTAACTGGGAAAAATGCCACTTTATGGTGCAAGAAGGTTTTATGTTGGGGCATAAGATTTCAAGAAAAGGTATATAGGTCGATAGAGCCAAAATTGAAGCAATTGAGAAGCTGCCTCCCCCTACTTCGGTAAAAGCTATAAAGAGCTTTCTTGGTCATGTAAGTTTTTATAGGAGGTTCATCTTAGACTTCTCAAAAATCTCAAAACCTTTTACCTCTTTACTTGAAAAAGATGATGTGTTTAATTTTGATGAGTAATGTCACAACGCTTTTACCATACTTAAAGACAAGTTGATTAATTCACCCATTCTAATTGCTCATAACTGGTCTCTTCCTTTTGAACTAATATGTGATGCAAGTTATTTTGCAGTTGGTGCAGTATTGGGATAAAGGCGGAATAAGCACTTCCAGCCTATATACTATGCGAGCAAGACTTTAACGGATGCACATGAAAACTACACAACAATGGAGAAAGAATTGCTTGCCATAGTGTTTGCCTTTGATAAATTCCATTCTTATCTTATTTTGTCCAAAGTGATTGTTTATACGGACCATTCAGCCCTAAAGTACCTACTAACCAAACATGATTCCAAACCAAGATTGATAAGATGGGTTCTACTATTGAAGGAATTTGATTTGGAGATTAGGGACAAAAAGGGTGCAGAAAACTTAGCTGCGGATCACTTGTCAAGATTGAATAATCCAAATTTGGAATCTTTGATAGAAGAGGACATCAATGACGCTTTTCCAGATGAGCAACTCTTGCTCATAGAAGGTGAGATTCCACACATCCCATGGTTCGCCGACTTGGCTAACTACTTGGTTGCAGAAATTACTCCAAAAGATCTCACGATGCAACAAAAGAAGAAATTGCTCTCTGAAGTACGACATTACTTTTGGGAAGATCCATATTTGTTTATGTGTTGTGCGGACCAAACCATTCATAGATGCGTGGACTCTAGTGAAGGAGAAGATATTCTAAGATATTGTCATGAAGGACTTGCTGGAGGCCACTATCAAGCCAACAACACTGCAAGAAAGGTGCTCGACGCTGAATTCTATTGGCCTACATTGTTTAAAGATGCCCACAGGTTTGTCCAAAGTTGTGATAAGTATCAACGTACAGGTAACATCTCTAAATTTAGTGAGATGCCATTACAAATTTTCCAAGCCTGTGAAATATTTGATTGTTGGGGGATAGACTTCATGGGACCTTTTCCTAGTTCTTTGGGGAATAAATACATTTTGGTGACAGTAGATTATGTTTCTAAATGGGTAGAAGCCCAAGCTTTACCAACTAATGATGCAAAGGTGGCGGTCAAATTTCTGAAAAATACTTTTCACCCGTTTTGTTGTGCCTAAGGTGCTCATAAGTGATAGAGGGACTCATTTTTGCAATGCACAAATGAAAAAATTTCTCAAACATTTAGGTGTGAACTATAGACTTGCTACCCCTTATCATCCCCAAACAAGTGGACAGGTTGAAGTAGTTAATAGGGAACTTAAAACGAATCATGGAAAAAACTGTTAACTACACTAGGAAGGATTGGAGTCTAAAATTAGATGACACTCTCTGGGCATATCGGACAGCTTTTAAGACACCAATTGGCACGACTCTGTTTCGGTTAGTTTATGGTAAATCATGTCATCTACCTGTTGAAATTGAACACAAGGCTTTTTGGGTGATAAAGCTTGCTAATCTTAATCTTGAGATAGCAGGGAAGTCCAGGTTACTTCAACTCACAGCCTTGGAGGAATTGCAAAAAGATGCTTATGACACTTCAATTCAGTATAAAGAGAACGTAAAAAAATGGCACGACAAGCATGTTACTCGACAACACAACTTTGAGATAGGCGATCAGGTATTGTTGTTCAATTCTCACCTACGACTTTTTCCAGGAAAATTGAAATCATGGTGGTCAGGACCATACACGGTAAGTAAGCTATTCTCCTTTGACACCCTTGAAATTACTCACCCTACTAGGGGCACTTTCAAAGTCAATGGCAATCGGGTGAAACGGTATGTTGGTAACGTTCTCCCCAATGCGGATCAAGTGGAAATGTTCTTGGAAGTTGACACATAAAAGTCTTGGGTTATCTTGCTATATATATATATATTTTGTCGTAGTTTTTGATTTCTTCTTTTTCTATACTATTTTCTTTCTTTTGTTTTGATTTATTTCTTTTCTAGTTTTTATACTTTGGTGTGCTCTTTTGTATTTTTCTTTTTAGGTACTTTGCCAATGCCTCGTTCTTCACGCATTCAGCTCTTGTACAGCATAATGCACAATGAATGGAAGTTTGTTTTTCTTATCTCTTCTCCTTCTTATATTTTTGGTCCTATGGTATGGTTTAGTCTTTGTTATATTTATTTGGCCGTTGAGGACAATGTCCAGTTTAAGTGTGGAGGAGTGATTTGATTGACAATTCTTTTATGCATATACTTTAGCCTTCTTGGGAGCAAACATTGTGAGCAATTTTTTTTTTAAAAAAATTTTCTGATTTTCTTTGAGATTTCAAGCTGTATTTTTAATGATGGAAAAACGCAGAAACAGGGAGCCATGGACGGGAAAAAAAAATAGAGAAAAAAAATTAAACGTGAGCCATAAAGGCCATGCGGAAGCGTGAAGATCATACCTTTGCGTTCCTTAACCCTCCTAGGTTGCGTAGGAATAGATTGAACGGCTGGAATCGCCTCGCTTTGCACACTTGAAGGAGCTTCCGGTTGAACACCCGCTAGCCTTCGACTTCGTCTTGTTTGCATTAACGCTTAGCTCTCCAGCTCTCGGGATATTCCTCAGCCTAACCTCTAGTCGGTGAACACTATGGTGAAGAGGAAGGGTCTCAAAACTCCTTAGTTCTTTCGCTATTGATTAGCAAAGAACAAGAGAAAAACAAGAAGAAGGAGAGAGGCCTTGAGAGAGAGAGACCCACGTGAGGTGTGGCTTGGGAAAGGCAAAATTAGGGTTTTTTTCTTTTCAAAGAGTTGTTTATATTTTAGCCTAAACTAGGTCTCTCAATCTTTGATAAACATCTCCCCGGGATTTCAAAATACCCAGATGTTATCCTGAGAAACAGTTTGGCCTAACCTTAAACTCCTCTTAACCGTATCTGGAAAAAACCCTAAGGTCCAAGCTATTGGGCCAGATAAATATTTATTATTTTTCTTGGACCCAAAAGGCCCAAAATAATAAATATTAATTATTTATTTTCTGGGCTTACATAAGTAACCCAATAAATAATTAATGAGCCCAAATGAATCATAATAATTAATCTTTAATTATTTATTTCTTGGGCCTACATAAATAACCCAATAAATAATTAAACATTAATTATTTCCCCTAGTTTAAGCCCAGGTTAATTTCTTAATTATTCATACTGGACCTAGGCCCTGAATAATTAATTAACCAAATAAACTAGATAATTAATTTCTCTCAACTCCTATTTTATTTATTTATTTATTTATTTTATTCCAGTCCAATAATAAATTAGACTTCCTGAATAAAATAAAATAAAATAAAATAAAATAAAATCCTCTTCAACTGAGACCAATTCCTCAACCCAAAAATAGTTAGGACTTACGGGCTATCCCGAGGACCAAAAAGACACATCGCCTTGGCTGCTAAAATGACCAAAATACCCCTACTATATAAATAGCTGTATTTTGCATTTTAAATATTTCCTAATATCACCATAAGGAAATATTAACCCCAAGGACAATGCTACGTTAGCAAAGTCTCCGACCTACAGGTGAAATGACTAAAATACCCCTCTACACATCGCCATACATTTAGAAAGGAAGAAGTGTACTAACACCCCTCTAGATGACATCTACCATCCTTAGGCTTCTAGTCCAATGATCCACGACTTCCTGGAGTGTTTTCGCTTTCCAAGGGAGCTACCCTAAAGCAAACATCCAAGTTATGTTTCTCAGGGCCCTGGATAATTTAGACTATTCGGACAACCACAAGGGGCGATATAGTGCAGAAACTATCTTGTATAAGTCTGTCTTAACTAACTAGTTACACATACCCAACATGCAAGTATATTGGCCCTATGATAGAACCTCAACTACAACAAATCAAAGTATATGCTTCCAGCCTTCGCTAGACCACCAACTCATACTCAAGTCGTAGAGTACTAGTCCACGCTCGTAGCGGTAGTAGTCTAGGTTTCTACCATATAGTACTTTGAGAAACCACTACTACAGGTCCCTGTTCTACGTATTCGAAATACGCTTATGTCATGAAGTGAGTGGACTACCCACCGGCTAAAGGTAAGCCATTCCCCATTTGGAATTCATAACATAATAACCTAAACATGATGAGGTTCCCAGCCTCATCAATAGGTTAAGAACAAATGTTTATGTGTTAAATAACCCGTGATCCATACCTTACTGTGAAAGACCACCATTCACATGGATCACTTATTTAAACACAATGGGTCTGTTCCAAACGAAAATCGTGCACAAACAAAAAGTAAATTCACAAACAATTTCTGAAAATAAATTCTTTTATTAAATAATTCGATTTTACATCAGAAACCTAGTCTAAGAGGGCATACAATCCAACAATCTCCCACTTGCACTCTAAGACTAGGTAAGTCCATAGGTGCCCACCCCTATGGCGTCTAAGTGTCTCTTGAAGACTCTCTCAGCCAAAGGCTTGGTGAATGGGTCTGCTAGATTGTTTTCTGAGGTAATATGCTCCACCACGACTTCCCGTCTCTCGGATGAAATCCCGGATCGGTGGTACTTCCTCTCGATGTGTTTCCCTTCTTGTGGTTCCGAGGCTCCTTAGATTGCGACACCGCTCCAGTTGTTGTCGCAATACATCACAACCGGCCTGTCCATATGTGGTACGACTCCAAGTTCCGAAAGAAACTTCCGGAGCTAGATCGCTTCCTTGGACGCTTCCGAAGCCGCCACATACTCAGCCTTCCATGGTTGAGTCAGCAATACAAGATTGCTTGATACTCCTCCATGAAATTGCTCCTCCGTACAAGGTGAAGACATATCCACTAGTGGATTTTCTCTCATCCTTATCCGCCCGGAAGTCCGAGTCCGTGTATCCCGCAGGAACCAAATCATCACCCAGTAAACCAAAGATATAATCTCTCGTTCCCTTGAGGTACTTGAGAATATGCTTTACAGACTTGCCAATGAACCTCCCCCGGGTTTGACTGATATCCGCTAACTAAGCCCACGGCAAAGCGTATATCCGGCCTAGTACACAAGCATAGCGTACATGAGACTTCCCACAACCGAAGCGTAGGGAATCCTACTCATTCTCGTCCTTTTCTTCTTGAGACTTAGGACAGCTCCTTCGAAGAAAATGACAACCCATGTCCGCAAGGGATTAGAGCTCCCTTGCATGAGTCCATGCTGTACTTGGCCAAGCATCTTGTCAATGTATGTCGCTTGGGATAATCCTAACATTCTCTCGCTTCCTATTTCTAAGAAGCCTAATCCCGAGAATGTAGTCGGCTTCTCCCAAGTCCTTCATACCGAATTGACTAGACAGCCAAACCTTTGTAGATGACAATGTCCCTACATCATTTCCAATGAGTAGAATGTCATCCACATACAGGACAAGAAAAACCACATTGATGCCTTCAAGTTTCCCGTACACGCATGGTTCATCTTCGTTTTGAATAAAACCATAAGACTTTACAGCCTCATCAAAACGAATGTTCCATGCTCTTGATGCCTCGCTTAAGTCCATAAATGGACTTCTTAAGCTTGCAAACCATGTGTTCCTCGGCCTTCAAGCAATGAAGCCTTCCGGTTGGGACATATAGATGTCTTCGCTAAGATGGCCATTCAAGAATGCCGTCTTGACATCCATTTGCCATATCTCGTAGTCATAGTGACAAGCGATGGCAAGGAGGATGCGAATGGATTTAAGCATGGCTACCGGGGAAAAGGTTTCCTCATAGTCGATACCCTCTTTCCGAGTATACCCTTTCGCCACAAGCCTAGCTTTGAAGGTTTCCACCTTCCCATCCGCTCCTCTCTTCCTCTTGTATACCCACTTGCACCCAATGGGTTTTATCCCTTCAGGTGAAGCTACAAGATCCCAAACCCGATTGAGGTACATAGACTCAATCTCGGCTTTCATTGCTTCATGCCACGTATTTGCATCGGCATCAGCAATAGCCTCCTCGTATCTAGCGGGGTCTTGTTCCCGATGGTCGGAAACCAGCTCAAAGGCTTCTCCATCCATCTATCCGGAACCCTAGACACTCTCCCACTACGACGAGGCTCCATTTGTACAGTGCTCTTGAGGCCGTGCCTCTTCTTGTTCCAAAATCGGGTCGCAGAGAAGTTGATTCCATAGATAACTTCTCCCGCAGCTCCAACCTCGTTGAACCTTTAGTGGAAGTACTTTGATCATCTTCCAAGTATCTAGCATTGGTACCGACTAGTACCTTCGCTCCTTAGGATGATAAAAGTAGCCTCCTTTTGTCCCTTTTGGATACCCAACAAAATAGCATAATTTCGATCTTGGTTCCAACTTGTCTCCCTTGATCAAGACATAAGTCGGACACCCCCAAATCCCGAGATGATTCGTACTTGGCTTACGCCCACCCACATCTCATAGGGAGTCCTAGGTACCGACTTGGAAGGCACCAAGTTCGTAATATATGCCGCTGTTTCCAGGGCATATCCCCAGAAGGATATCGGAAGAGTAGCATGAGACATCATGCTTCGGACCATTTCCATCAACGTCCCGTTCCTTCTCTCGCCTACTCCGTTCGCCGGGGGTTCCCTGCGCAGAGAGCTGGGATACTATCCCATGATGTACCATGTAGTCCTTGAATTCACCTAGGAGGTACTCTCCACCACGATCCGATCGTAAGGTTTTGATTAATTTACCTCGTCCGACGCTCCACTTCACCCTTAAACTCCTTGAACTTGTCAAAAGAGTCGACTTGCGTCTCATCGGTAAATGTAACCATACCTCGTACAATCATCCGTGAACGTGATGAAGTACTCAAAACCTCCCCTAGCCGGTGTAGACAATGGACCGCACACATCAGCTGTGAACAAGACTCAACACCTCCTTGGCTCTATCCGCCTTTGGTGTAAAAGACCTTTTGGTCATTTTTCCCATCGAGCAGGATTCACACCGAGGCCAACTTTCCAATCTCAATGAGCCCAAAGGCCCATCATGGATTAGCCTCCGAATCCTCGGTTGAGTTAATATGACCCAACCTCAGATGCCAAAGGTATGAATCATTGATATTGGTCTTTCTCTTCTTAGTTAAAGGTTCAGACCGAGCGTTATTTGATTGTTTGTTAATAGGGTTTAAAAAGAACAAATTTCCATACATGTGCCCAAGACATAAAATTTCTCCATCTCTACCGATAGAAATACCGTAATGGAAAGATACGTAATATCCTTGATTAATAAGTTTTGCAACCGAAATCAAATTCTGACGAAAACCAGGTACATATAAAATGTCTTTTAAAACCACTATCTTATTACAATAAAAAATAAGATCCAGACTTCTCCCACCGCAAGGGCCCGGACTTGTGCTCCATTACCCACTCGAAGCCCATGTTCGCCCTTCTTGAGTCTTCTTATCTTCCTAAACCCCCGCAAGGAGTTACAGATATGATCGTTGGCTCCCGAATCAACAATCCAAGTGGAAGTTGATCCTACCATTGATATGGACTCTAGATAGTAAACATTACCTCGTGGGGTTTTTCTTGGCCTCGAAGATCTCGGACACTCTTTTTCCAGTTGTCCCTTCTTTCCACACTTGAAGCACTTGCCCTTTGGTTTGTCCTTGGGCTGGTTCTTGGCTCGGCTGTCGCATTCCCCTTCTTCCTCTTGAACTTTCTGGGCTTAGGCCCAGCTTCTTGAAGAAGAGGCCTTAGCAATCATGGCCTTAGACTCGCGGCTTCATGACCTTCTCCGCCATCCGGAGCTCCTTCATCGGCTCAGCTCAAACTCATGTTCAACTTGTTCATGTTATAGTTTAACTTGAACCGAGTGAAAGAGCCCGGTAGAGATTCGAGAACCATGTCCACTTGGCTCTCGGGGTCAATGACAGCTCCTAAGATTTCTCGCCTCCTCGAAAGCAAGCAATCATCTTGAGCATATGCTCTCGGACCGATGCTCCCTCAGCCCATCTTAGTGTTTACAATTGTTCGAAGAGCCTCCCGCCTTGCGGGCCGGCTCTTGTCCGCGAACATAGTTGCCAACGATTGACTTATGTCATATGCAGAAGCCATGTGCTCGTGTTTTGACTGGAGCACATTAGACATGGAAGCTAACATATAGCAACGTGCCATTTCGTCAGCTTTCTTCCATGCCTTTTCAGCCTCTCGCTCTTCAGCGGTGGAACCTTCCCCGATAACAGGCAGGTGTTTCGTAAAGGACATACTTATACTCCTCACTGTGAGTATTATGTCCAGGTTCCTTTTCCAATCCACATAGTTTGGACTCCGTTAACTTATTCTCCCCGAGAATAACGACCAATGGACTAAAAGAACCTCCCACCATTTCTGAAAATCGAAAATAAAAGAAAGAAATTAGTTTGTGAAAAACAAAATGAAATTTGTGCACCGAAAATAATTTGGCTCTTAGGAAAACCGACATAGCTTCTTGGGAAGATTAACAGTTTCCTAAGCTAAGTGTATTAACCACCACAAATTAATTTCCCTTCTAGGTAATGATCTAGAGAATAACTCCATCGTGGGATGGCCGTTTCCTCTCATTTCCTATGGACATACCTCGCACTATAACCTCCAACGTGGGCTGGCCGATCATAGTACGTGCCCCGGGTTATTAATTACATCATTCCATTAGATCTAGATCCTTGTGGTATCCCCATCCTATACGGGTTCACTCCCAGGGTGACGCGAGGGGATCCACGATCTCTAATGAGGACGGTGATGGAAGCCGTGGGGCCGTTGGAACCCCTCTCCCACTTAGTCTTTTAAAATAAAGGTTTTCTGGAAAATATCCTTTTGAAATTTCCATTAAGTTTTTCTTAACTCAAAAATAAAATATCTAAGTCCAATAAAATCTCTATGTCAAGGCTTATATCCTTTGAGAGATTTCCTCCATGGACTAATTTTATATAAGTTAAAACTTAATGATTTCAAAAATTTTCCAATTAAAACTTAGAGACTTTGGTCTCAAGTTTATTTGACAAAATCATTTTTCTAGTCCAAAACAAAACAAAATGGCTCTCCATTTTAATTTACAAAAATATCTAAATCCAATATATTTTCTATGTCAAGGATTAAATCCTTGGAGAAAATATTTAAGGATTAATTTTTGTACCAATTAAAATAACCATTTAGTTTTTAAAGAAAAATATTTTTCCTTGCCAAAACAAAAGGTTCCCAAAGACTTTGGTCTTTGGGAAAAAGCACACATAGGTACATAAAAAAAAAAGCATGCTAGAAAACAATAAACGTTTTCATGCTTTTCTATTTTTTAAACCTAAGTACCCAAATAATAGAATTAAACACATTAATTAATTAATGATCATGTTTAATCCTAAAATCCCTTACTAATATTTTTCATGCAAATATATTCCAAGAATATAAATATTGCAAAAATATTAATTTCGCCTGGTATGGGACCCAAAACGAAACAGGAAAAAAAAATAAAAATAAAAAATTGCCAAAAATGGCTGGCGGTCCACTACACCGGCCGCATAGGATCCGCGCCAGAATGGCTTGCGGTCCACCGCAGCCGCAATGCACCGCGCCGCACCAGATCGCACGCCAGCCACGGCCCGTGGACTTCGCCCGCGCCCGCGACCCGCGCCCAGTTGCCCTCTGCTGCCGACCCGCGTGTTGGCCCGTTTTCTGGCGTCCGGCCCGCGCACGACCCGCGCGAATTTGAAGTTGCAATTGCAATTTTGCAATTGCAAAATCAGCTTCAAATCCCCTCCTGATTGGCTCGGCTTCGCGGCTCCAGAAGCACGGCTCCACTCACAGAACAGAAACGGCTCGGCTCCACGCGGCGGCTTATGAACAGTGTCATCTTCTTCGTTTTTCCACTGTCCGCGCGCGAAATTGCAGAACCTTCCTTTTTTCGATTTCTTTCTTATTTCTTTGGCTTCTTTGGACATTTTTACTTACAAAAAACATCCAAAACAAAAACACAACCGCCTATACCCATTTAAATTGGGTTTACACGATTAAAACATCAAAGCCAAAAAAAATTTACAGAGATCCTATGCTTCCACTGTGAAGCTTACATCAAGCCTATCACATACCAAAATAGCGAAGGATCACAGGTATAATCATCTTCTCCATTTTATTAACTACCATGCTCCCTATATTGATCAAAACCAATGGCTCTGATACCACTTTAATGGAAAAACACAGAAACAGGGAGCCATGGACTGGAAAAAAAAAACAGAGAAAAAAAAATTAAACACGAGCCATAAAGGCCATGCGAAAGCGTGAAGATCATACCTTTGCATTCCTTAACCCTCCTAGGTTGCGTAGGAACAGATTGAACGGCTGGAATCGCCTCGCTTTGCACACTTGAAGGAGCTTCCGGTTGAACACCCGCTAGCCTTCGACTTCGTCTTGTTTGCATTAACGCTTAGCTCTCCAGCACTCGGGATATTCCTCAGCCTAACCTCTAGTCGGTGAACACTATGGTAAAGAGGAAGGGTCTCAAAACTCCTTAGTTCTTTCGCTATTGATTAGCAAAGAACAAGAGAAAAACAAGAAGAATGAGAGAGGCCTTGAGAGAGAGAGACCCACGTGAGGTGTGGCTTGGGAAAGGAAAAATTAGGGTTTTTTTCTTTTCAAATAGTTGTTTATATTTTAGCCTAAACTAGGTCTCTCAATCTCTGATAAACATCTCCCCGGGATTTCAAAATACCCGGATGTTATCCTGAGAAACAGTTTGGCCTAACCTTAAACTCCTTTTAACCGTATCTGGAAAAAACCCTAAGGTCCAAGCTATTGGGCCAGAAAAATATTTATTATTTTTCTTGGACCCAAAAGTCCCAAAATAATAAATATTAATTATTTATTTTCTGGGCTTACATAAGTAACCCAATAAATAATTAATGAGCCCAAATGAACCATAATAATTAATCTTTAATTATTTATTTCTTGGGCCTACATAAATAACCCAATAAATAATTAAACATTAATTATTTCCCTAGTTTAAGCCCAGGTTAATTTCTTAATTATTCATACTGGACCTAGGCCCTGAATAATTAATTAACCAAATAAACTAGATAATTAATTTCTCTCAACTCCTATTTTATTTATTTATTTATTTATTTATTTTATTCCAGTCCAATAATAAATTAGACTTCCTGAATAAAATAAAATAAAACAAAATAAAATAAAATCCTCTTCAACTGAGACCAATTCCTCAACCCAAAAATAGTTAGGACTTACGGGCTATCCCGATGACCAAAAAGACACATCGCCTTGGCTGCTAAAATGACCAAAATACCCCTGCTATATAAATAGCTGTATTTTGCATTTTAAATATTTCCTAATATCACCATAAGGAAATATTGACCCCAAGGGCAATGCTGCGTTAGCAAAGTCTCCGACCTACAGGTGAAATGACTAAAATACCCCTCTACACATCTCCATACATTTAGAGAGGAAGAAGTGTACTAACACCCCCTCTAAATGACATCTACCATCCTTAGGCTTCTAGTCCAATGATCCACGACTTCCTGGAGTGTTTCCGCTTTCCAAGGGAGCTACCCTAAAGCAAATATCCAAGTCATGTTTCTCAGGGCCCTGGATAATTTAGACCATTCGGACAACCACAAAGGGCGATATAGTGCAGAAACTATCTTGTATAAGTCTGTCTTAACTAACTAGTCACACATACCCAACATGTAAGTATATTGGCCCTATGATAGAACCTCAACTACAGGAAATCAAAGTATATGCTTCCAGCTTCGTTAGACCACCAACTCATACTCAAGTCATAGAGTACTAGTCCACGCTGTAGCGGTAGTAGTTTAGGTTTCTACCATATAGTACTTGAGAAACCACTACTACTGGTCCTGTTCTACGTATTCGAAATACGCTTATGTCATGAAGTGAGTGGACTACCCACTGGCTAAAGGTAAGCCATTCCCCATTTGGAATTCATAACACAATAACCTAAACATGATGAGGTTCCCAGTCTCATCAATAGGTTAAGAACAAATGTTTATGTGTTAAATAACCCGTGATCCATACCTTACTGTGAAAGACCACCATTCACATGGATCACTTATTTAAACACAATGGGTCTGTTCTAAACGAAAATCGTGCACAAACAAAAAGTAAATTCACAAACAATTTCTGAAAATAAATTCTTTTATTAAATAATTTGATTTTACATTAGAAACCTAGTCTAAGAGGGCATACAATCCAACATTTAATACATGTCTTTATGATGGATTATAATGCATATGTTCTAGATCATTTATGGCTTATGCATGACTTTTTACACGTACTTGGATCAAGTAGTTCTTGATCTAATGCTTTGCATTGTTCTCAAACCTATTTTTCTACTAAAATTCATGGAGTATTCTAGAACTTACTTGAATATCTCTCGAGGTGAAATAAGAAAGAAAATCATGATTTAACTTAGGGATGACGGTAATAGGCCTTCTTTGGATAGTTTGAGCTTTTCAAGCCTACCTATTGTTATATTATCCCTAGTACCTATTTTGAGCCTAAAGTGTTCATTTCTTTCTTTAAAACCCATTGTTATACTTTGTCCATTGCTTGTTTCTGAGAGTTTGAATAATTTCTCTAATCTTTATGTTCTTGAGGGATGAAAGTATATGTAGGAGCATGTTGAGAAAGAATACTGGAAAAAGATCATGACTTGTTACTTTCAGTCATATAGTTGTGGTGAGCAAGAAAAAGAAAAGAAAGAGAAAAGAGGGATTGAAAACAAGAAACGAAAAACAAAAGCTGCTAGAAAGAATGGAAAGAGAAGAAATGAGAAAGAAAAGAACAGCAGTAGTAAAAACAAAAGAGGAGTGAAAGAAAAGGAAATTGAGAGAAAAAGAGAGAAGAAAGATCACAAGAGGAATGGTGACTGAGTTGTAAAAGTTAAGTTCATATCAAATCTTTGATATCATTGCTGAAAAGTCGAGTGATCTTGTGAAAAATAGGAAAGAGTTGATGAAGAAAGTAAAAAGACAAGAAGAAGAAGAAGAGAAAGAGAGAAAAATGCAGGATTTGCTTGAGTTGAATTGTAATTGCTGAATATGGTTTGATTTATTTTTGGAATAGGAGAGCAAGAAGAGTTGGAAATTATTGATTCATTTTGTTTATCCTTTTCTTGTGAACTCTCAGTTTTTTTATATTTGATTATCTTATATCCTTCGTTTGATAAGCTACATTACAAACCTTTAGCCTTACATTACAAGCTGGAAAGTCCTACTTGACCTAAGTAGAATCATGATATGTCTCGGATTAGTGGAGAGAGTGTATGAAAAGTAAGCCTATGGAATGCATACTCTTTTTGAACTAAATTCTTTCCAATGGTTTGAGAATATTGTCAAGTATTGAGATAGTTCTACTAAGTCATTTATCACTTACACAAGTCTTGCATTTGTTGTGAAAGATATAGTAGCATATGTTTTATGTTCTTAAATGAAGAAAGCATTAGAGATACTGTTTTGAAATTGATTGAGTGATTAATGAAACCTTATTTTTTCCTACTTGTCTTTGATACTTTGCTTGAGGACAAGCAAAGAGCTAAGTGTGGGGGAATATGATAGGGGCTAAATTAGTCATTTTCTCCTAGTTATTTGAGGCTCTTTTGTGATCCATTTTATTCAATAAGTAGTCATATTCTTTTATATTTGAGATTTTACCTTTGGAAAGGTATTTTGTTCATTATTATAGATTTTTGGGGGTAAAACAAAGCAAAAACGTCGCAAAATAGAGGGGAGGCGGCGCCAGCCAGGATAGAGGAACCAGCGTCTACCCTGCACTATTGACACGAACTTTGAGGCGATGAAAAATTGGTGAAATAGAGCGAATCAGAGTGGAACTGGTGCCGGATCTAGTAGCCAAGGCGGTGCCGGTTGCATGCTACAATACATTGTGCGAAATTCAAAAAAATCGAAAAACGAGTAGAGAACCAGAACACAAACGACACTGGCTCCCCACCTAAAGCCAAAGAGTCTGAATTTCAGGACGAAATTCTCCTAAGGAGGGAAGGATGTGAAATCCCACCTAAAGCCAACCCTACAGTAAGGGGGTCAGGATGTATATCATATTATTTTGCGTGAATATATATATTTTTGAATGATTTTGTGTGCTTTAGAATTATGATTCATAGGCTAAAAGTCTTAGTTATGCCTATTGAGTAGGAATGGTAAAATGGTAATTTTGCTTGAGGTCAAAATAGGAAAATAGCTTGAGGATTAAATAAGAAGAATATTTAAGTGAGGAAACAAGAACAAGAGTTAGTGTAGTTAAGTGGTTAGAGCTTTGTGAATTAATCTCTAAGGTCATGAGTTCAAATCCCATCATTTAAGTTTTTTATCATGATTGTCTTAATTAAGTTTGAATTTTTATTTTCTTGCATTCCATAAAAATAGGAATGTTGTCCTAGGGGAGACATGAAGAGAATGTCATAATCCTATCATTATATCCTAAAAAGAATTCTAGAGGAATTCTTGTCCTTTTATTACCTCTAGCTTGTCCTAACCTCTTCACCAATTAAATTTGTTCAAAATTTATCCAAATTCATGTTTTTAATTCTAAAAAATTTAGCAAGGATTCTTGGTCTTTAAATTTTGAAAATGAATCTTGGAGGTTAGAGATTTGACTGAAAATAGGAGAGGAGTTAGGGAAGGTTTCCAAGAGAAATTAATCTCCATAGTTGAGCCTTCAAACTCCACTCTATAGTGTTCATATTCTCCATGAAAGAATTCTGGAAATTTTTCAGATTCTTGAGCAGTCTAACCTTCAAAAATCTCAGCCATCTTTTTTACTCAATTGTTGCCAGAAAAATGGGCAATTTATTCAGCTTGAAGACTGAAATTCCTGTGCAAAAACCGGACTGCACGAAACTGCACAAACTAGAAAAAAATCTGGGCCGTTTTCGCTGCATAGCAGCCTGAAATCGAAGTAGTTTCTTCTGCCTTCAAGCTAGCAAAATTCCACTGCTATTCCTCCATAAAGAAGGCTGGAAGCCAGCCTTAAAGGACCCTCAAACACTTCTCAAGAAACCCTACAAGTCGGGCTGGAACATTGCAGAAAACTACACAGAAAATTGCAACAAAACATTCGAATCATAACCAGAAAATTTCCAGCCTTGTTCCCTTCAGGCCTTGGCCGAAAACCACCCTCAAACCTTTGTAAATTAACCCTTGTTCAGTCATGAACCGAACACCATTATCCCCTCCACTTACCTTGCACAATTGGACTCTATAACCACACCTCAAATTTCTTTTGCAATCACTCCATTCAAACTTCCATTTGAATTTTAAAATTTCCAGCATTTGCTCCATGAAAACACCCTTGGATTAGGCTTCATAACCAGAAATTCCTATGCCATTGGGCTCAAAATTTTGGCCAGCCTTAAAGCTCCATTAATCTTCATTCATTTCAGCAAAACACAGCAGTCCAGCCGGCTCCATTGCAGCTCCAAGAAACCTCCATCAATCAAACACCAATAACATATCTTCTACCTCAAAACACTCCTCAAATTTCTCCATTTGAATTTCAAACAACCAGATTTTCTCTTCCTCTCTAAACTAAAAACCGAAATCCCTGAACTCCCTCAATCATTTGGCCAGCACTCTCCAGAAATTCGTCTAGCATTTTTCCTCAAATTCTCTCCATTTTCACCAAGAACACATACTACCTTTATTCAAGCCAAAGACCACTCTAAAAACCTCCAATCCATCTCAAAAACTCCAAAATACTCCTACATACTCCCTAGAGTTCATTTCGGGAATTTATAACATCAAATCTCGAAAATAAAAAATTGGCATTCGGATCAAAACCAGTTTTTCCCCTTGAAGTCTCAAGAACATCATCAAGGTAACCAAGAACAACTCTTTTGTTCATCTTCTTCCCTTCAACCTTTAACATATCATGCTAATGCTTTCTCTCTCTCTCTCTCTCTCGGCCAAAATGGTTGTTACAACCATGGCTGTTTTTTTTTTCCTACTCCTCTCTTGGACAATTCAAGACTCTCAAGTGTGTGGACCTTCTTAAATCTCCATCGAAATAATCATCAACTGAGTGTTTCTCCTTAACCTTTCTTTTAAATTCTAAATTCATGTCTCTTAGATGTTGATAGAGAGGATATAATATGAATGGGGAATTGAGTATATGCGTATGTATGAAGGGGTTGAGATTGGAGCATGAGAATGATTGATCATGATTAAGCTTTAAGAAATTCCTTAAGAATCGATGTATGCTCTCCATGTCTTAAGAAATTATGAATGTTTAAGCATGCTAGATGTTATGTCACCTTTGGTGAATAGGATGTTATGTTCTTATTTTCATTGAAGCCGTGAGTATGATTATGCTTAGTAGAAATTTGGCCAGGTGATAGTTGGATGGATTTAAGCCTATGTTCATGAATAGAATAGTTTGTTGATTGGTGTTGGAGTATATGCTCTTGAATCTTGTTAGCAATAGGAAAATTATGATCATGACCTTGTTGATCCTAGGCTATTTTGATTAGCAAATTTTCTTACCATAATTAAAATTATTAATATGTTTTTCCTCCAAAGATTTCGAAATTCTTAGGAAGTTTTGAAAATGGAATATTCAATGAAATACTGATATTTTACTAGTCAAATAAATGATATATTTTATTAAAAATAATATATATATATATATATATATATATATATATAACTTTTAATATAAATAAGTAAAATATTAATAACCTTGTGAACCATATATTCATAAATATTATTTATATTTATTAATCAAAATAAAAGTTATTTATTATTAATTTTATTACGTATTAATTATTAATTAATAGAGTAGTAATAATTTATTATTTATTTTACTATTTAAGAATTACCATTTTTTACTATCATCTAGGACTTAGGATTCTTCAATAATTAAACCCTAGTGTATTTATTAATAAAAACACTCAAGATTTATTATTTGAATCTATAAGTTATTAGAAATTATTTTACAACCCCTAGTCATTTTAACTTATCTCTAGTTATTTTAATTTATCAAGCTAGAATTATTTTATAAAATCCTTTATCATCTAGCCTTAAAGCTTAGGACATTAGCGTCATGATTGTAATAAGTTGAACAAGGATTATTTATGTAAGCGAATATAGCTTGAGTATAACCTTATGACTTGTGTTTACCCTAGGTGGGGTTAGGTCAGCTTTGGAAGATTAGTGAATTTGATCAAGCAAAGGATCAGGTAAGTTCCTGCATAAACTTATTTGAAGACAAAAGGTTACTATGGCAAGCCAAATGCGACGTGTATGGACATTCACTTTGTAAAGGCAATTAAGGACTGTTTTCCTTTTTATTTCAGTCAAGCAAATCATTTGAAAATTAAACAAGTAGTTTTGCAGAAATACTAAACTCTTTCTAAAACCTAACGTTGACAAGAATTTTAGAAACCCTTAATTGCTATTTCCAAGTAGATCAATGCTTTATTAGTTTTCTCCCAAGTGGGACAATCAACGTTGAGTACTCAATGAGGGTAGATTACTAGGACTAGTCTTTTATGGGTTAGGGTAAGTCTCTCAGTAGGTGGCCACCTCTGAGGGGCGAGTCATTCCCGGATAGGATGCCAGTACGGTAGGTCATGCCGGTCCAAGCTAGCAAGTTTCAGTCATGTGGACTGTGTGTTTTCGGAGAGGATTACTGGTAAGTTTAGGTGTAGAGAAGGAGGAATATCTCACCCAGTAGGCCGTACACCTACTTTTTGTCAGTCTACACAAAGTGTGGCATTCTGACCGTTATATGGTTATGGGGCCCAACATGTGGTAACCCATGGCTACCTATTTGAGTGGTTGTATTTATTATGCACATGTATGGTTTGGAAAGTGAAACACCACTTTTTATTTTTAACATTTATTTAATGATTTCCAGCATTTTCTCTTATGAAAATTTTCCAACTTACATACATGAACTATTTTACTTGAAACACTCAAAGCACACACGAGCTTATTGAGATTTTTATCTCATCAGCTTTTATGCCATGTTTCAGGTCGATCCTACTGTGGAGATGAATTGCTAGATTTGTTGCCTATGCTTTGAAGACTTTATGTTATTTTTCTTATGTGTTGTTTTGAGAGATGGTAGTAATCAATTTAGTTTGGATTTGTTCATGTATTTTTGGGTTGTAATAAGTTCAGTTTTAAAGTATTGCATTATTTTCTTTTATGTGACCTAGTTATAAAGACTCCTTGTCCAATGGATAGGGCGACATCCTCGGCCCTGTTAGGCCTTGGTTGTGAAACCCCACCTAAAGCCAACTCTAGAGTAAGGGGATCGGGATGCATATCATATTTTCTTGCTTGAATATATATATATATATATATATATATATATATATAAATGATTTTATGTGCTTTAGAATTATAATTTATAGTCTAGAAGGCCTAGTCATAATTATTGGGTAGGAAGGGTAAAATGACAATTTTTGCTTAAGGTCAAAATAGGAAGATAGCTTGAGGATTAAATAGGAAGAATATTTGGAAGAGAAAATAAGAACAAGAGTTGTTGTGGTTCAGTGGTTAGAGCTTTGGAATTAATCTCTAAGGTCTTGAGTTCAAATCCCATCATTTAAGTTTTTTTCATGATTATTTTAATTTAAGGGTAGATTTTCGTCCTTTGCATTCCATAAGTAGCAATAGAAGAGTTGTCCTAGGAGAGACATGAAGGGAATGCCCTAATCCGATTCTTATGCCCTAAAAGAATTCTTAAGGGATTCATGTCCTTTTATTCCCTATATTGCCTTAAATTCTTTACTAATTAAGTTTATTCTATTTATCCAAATCCATTTTTTAATTCCAAAAAATTCAGCAAGGTTTATGGGCCTTGGAATTTCGAAAATGGTTCTTAGAGGTTAGAGTTTTGGCTGAAAATAGGGAAGGAGTTAAGGAAGGTTCCCAAGAGAATTAATCTCTATGGTTGAACCTTCAAACTCCACTCCATAGTGTTCATCTTCTTCATGGAAGAAATCTGAAATTTTTCCAGGTTCTTGGACAGCCTAGTCTTTGAAAATTTCAACCATCTTTCTTACTCAAATGCTGCTAGAAAAATGGCCAACTTATTCAGCTTGAAAACTGAAATTCTTTGCCAAAAACTGGACAGCACAAAGCTGTGCAAACCAGAAAAAAATCCCGGATAGCTTCAATGCATAGTAGTCCAAAATCAAAGCTGTTTCTTCTACCCTTCAAACTAGTAAATTACCTCTACTTTTTCTACATAAAGAAGGCTGGAAACCAGCCTTAGAGGACCCTCAAATACCTCTCCAAACTCTCTGCAAATCGGCTGGAACATTGTAGAAACACTGCACAACAAATTCCGGCAAACAATTCGAATCTCAAACCAGAAAAATTCCAGCCTTGCTTTCTCTTTAAGCCTTATCCAAAAATCACCACAAACTCTTGTGGGTTAACCTTTGTTTAGCCATATACTGAACTCCATTACCCCCTCCACTGACCTTACACGATTAGGCTCCTAGCCACTCCTCTAATTCCTCCTTCAATTACTCCAATCAAGCTTTCAATTGAAGTTAAAAAATTCCAACAATTGTTCCATGAAAACACTCTTGGATTAAGTTTCAAAAACCAGAAATTCTCCCACCATTGAACTCAGTATTTCGGCCAACCTTATAGCTCCTTCAACCCTCTTTCATTTCAGCAAATCACTGCAAACCAGCTGGCTCCATTGAAGCTCCAAAGAACCTCCATCAATTAAACATCATTGCCATATCTTTTACCTTAAAACACTCCATAAATTCCTCTATTTGAATTTCAAAATAACCAGATTTCCCTCTTCTCCCTAATCTGAAAATCAAATCACAGAAATCCCTCAATCATTCGGCCAACCCCTTCAGCAATTCGTCCAACACTTTCTCTCCAATTCTCTCCATTTTCACCAAGAACACCAAGAACACACACTACCTTTCTTCAAGCCTTAGACCACTCTAAACACCTCCAATTCCTCTCAAAAATTCCAGAACACGCCTATATACTCCCTAGAGTCCATTTCTGGATTTTATAACATCAAATCTTGAAAACAAGAATTTGCAATCGGATAAACAACCAGAATTTTCCTTGAAGTCTCAAGAACCTCATCAAGGTAACCAAGAACAACTTTTGTTCACCTTCTTCCCTTCAATCTGTAACATGTCATACTAATATTCTCTCTCTCTCTCTCTCTCTCTCTCTCTCTCTAAACTTCAATGGTTGCTACAACCATGGCTGTTTTCTTTCTCATCTCTTGGATGATTCAAGCCTTCCAAGCATGTGGATCTCCTTAAACCTTCATCGAGATAGTCATCAACCAAGTATTTCTCTTTAACCTTCTCTTTAATTCTAAAGTCATGTCTATTTGATCTTGATAGAAGGGGATAGAATATGATTGGGGATTGGATATATGCATATGTATGAAGGAGTAGAGATTAAAGCATGAGAGTGATTGATCTTGATTAAGCCTTATGAATTTCCTTGTGGATCGTTGCATGTTCTTCATATCTTAAGTGAGTATGAATGTTTAAGCATGCTAGATATTATGTCACCTTTGGTGAATAGGATATTATGTTCTTATTTTCATTGAAGCCATGTGATGGTAGGTATGGATTTAAGCCTTTATTCATGAATAGAATAGTTTTTTGTTTGATGATGAAGAATATGTTCATGATTCTTGTTAGCAATAGGAAAATTATGATCATGACGTTGTTGATCTTAAGTTATTTTATTTAGCTAATTTTATTACGTTAATTAAAATTAATACTATGTTTTTCTTTAAAGATTTTGAAAACCCTAGGAAGTGTTGGAATTGAAGTATTAAATGAAATAGTAATATTTTAGTCAAATAAATAATATCTTTTATTAAAAATAATATATAAATTGTGAAACCCCAGTCGGAACCAACCTTAGAGTAAGGGGGTTGGGATGCATATCATATTTTATTGCATGTTTAAATATATTTTTTATATGATTTTATATGCTTTGGATTTGTGTTTGATAGTCTCGAGGGCTTAATTGTGTTTATTGAGTAAGAAGGGCAAAATGGTAATTTTTTCTTGAGGTAAAAATAGGGAGATAGCTTGAGGGTTAAATAGGAAAAAAAAATATTTTAGAGAGAAAATAAGAACAAGAGTTGTTGTGGTTTAGTGGTTAGAGCTTTGGAATTAATTCTTGAGGTTTTAGGTTCAAATTACATCATTGGAGCTTTAGCATGATTAAATTTTATTTTTGTTAGGGAAGGTTAGATTTTCGTCCTTAAGTGCTCTAGAGAAGGGTAAAGGTGATGTCCTAGGGGAGACATGATAGGAGTACCCTAATCCTACTCTTGTACCCTAGAAAAATTCCAAAGGGAATTCATACCCTTCTTGATCCTTAGTTTTCCTTACTTCTCAATTTCTTAAGTTATTCAATTTATTCAAGCCAATTTCATTCCAAAAATTTCAGCAAAGTGCTGTGGCTTTGAAGGTTCAAAATGTCTAAGTGAAAGACATCTTATGGACTGAAAATGTGGAAGAGATGGGGTAGGTTCCAAGAGAATTAATCCACCTAGTGAACCTTCAAAACTTCACTCTAGCTATATTCATTTTCCTTCATGTAGTGATCTGAAATTTTTCTAGCTTCTTGTGCCATCAGGGTGTTGAAATTTTCAGTCATTATTCCCTCCCAAATGCTGCCAGAAAATGGCTCTCTTGACCAGCTTAAAATCTAAAATTTTCTGGCCAAATTCGGATTGCACAAATGCTGTGTAATACCAGAAAATTTTCTAGGCAAAATCGCGGCATATATGAGCTTAAACCAAGCTATTTTCTTCTAGTTTTCTCCCAACTCCTTAGCCACGTTTTTTCCTCCATGAAGAAGGCTGGAAACCAGCCTTGAAAGACCTCTGAATGCCCCTTCAAACTATCTACAATCTGACTGGAAAATGGCAGCAAAAGCTGACCAGGAAAATTCCAGCAATGGCGAAACTGTACAGGATTTTATATCCAGCTTTGTTTCCTTTTTCAGCCCTGGCCGAAACTTAACCCTTTTACTGGACAAACCTCTCTTGAACAGCCATGAATTGAACCTATTGTCTTCCCCAACCTTCTGCATGAAAACCAATCATGGCTGCCCTAAAATATCTCCAACAAATTTCTCCAATCATGCCTTGATTGGAGACCAAAATTCCAGCAAACCTAATTTAGTAAACTTTCATAAAATGTCCCTTAAACGACCAGACCTTTCCTTCACCATTATACTCCCTCTTTTCGGCCACCATTAACCTTCTTCAACTAGCTTTCATCCAGCAAAATCACTGAACATCAGTCAACCATAGTAGCTTCCAAAAAGCTCTCCATTGATCAAAGATATTCTTGCTATATTTTGTTTCCAAATTTGATTCCCAAAAATATTCTTTTAGGATTTCAACAACCATCCTTTCCTTTTCCTTTCAAGCTAGAAAAATCATCTACCTAAACTACACAAGCAATTCGGCCACTACAAACATACAAAATTTCGGCAGCATCAAATCCAAAATCCCTCCATTCTCTTCAACCTTCAAGCACACATAGAACACTAAGAACACCTACTCACTTCTCTTGCCTAATACCTCTCCAAACCACTTCAATCTCCTTCAAAAAATTCTAGATTTCATCTACTCACTACTGTGAGTCCATCCATACCATTTTTAACATCAAACTCCAAAATCCAACTCTCTCCTTTAGATAAAAAATCAGTATTTTTGTGAAGGCTCAAGAACACCTTCAAGGTAAGTTTGTGCAATCAACTCCATCTCCTCTAATCTCCTATCTCCAATGAATATATATGTGTATAAGCATGCTAATGGACACTCTTCTTCTTCTTCTATGCTAATGGACACTCTTTAATAAATCATTATTTTACCTAATACCACATAGGACTCTTCATCAAATAAACTCTAAATTATTATTAGCAAGATTTAAACCTTCAACTTATTAGTACCTATTTCCCGAAACAATAATTATTTTAAATATCAAATTAGACTTAGCTTATAAACCCTTTTTATTTATTATTTGGCCTTAAAGCTTGGGACACTAGGATCATGGTAGTAGTGAGTTGAGCTAGCTTTATTTGTGAAAGTGGATTTTAGCTTGAGATTAATTATGGCTTGTATTTACCCCAGGCGGGGTTAGGTCAGCTGTTGAAGACCTTTATTTTATCTCAAGCTAAGGATCAGGTAAGCTCCTGCATAAAACCTGATTGATGTAAAATGTTTATTATGACAAGCCAAATATAGAGTGTATGGACATTTATTTTTGTAAAGGCAAATGAGGATTGACTCCTTTTTTATTTCAGTCAAACAAATTATTTGAAAATCAATAAGTAGATTTACTCAAATTCAAAATTCTTTCCAAAACTGATTTTGACAAAGACTTTGGAAATCCTTAATTGCCATTTTCATGTGGAACTGTGTTTTGTTCATTTTCTCAAGTGGGATACATTACGCTGAGTACTCAATAAGGGTGGACTGCTAGGACTAGTTTTTGAAAGTTTAGGGTGAGTCTCTCAGTAGGTGGCCACCTCTGAGGGGTAAGTCCTCCCCGGATAGGATGTTAGTCCAGTAGGTCGTGCCAGTCCGAGCTAGCAATTTTTTCAGTCAAGTGACTGTGTGTTGCCAGAATGGACAACCGGTTGTTGTTTGGGTATAAAGAATGAGAAGTATCTTACTTGGTAGGTCGATCACCTACCTTTTGTCAGTCTGCACAAAGTGTCAGCATTCTGACTGGTTATGGGGTCCAACGTGTGGTAACCCATGGTCATTTCTTTCGAGTGGTTGATTTTATTGGTTATGTATGGTTGGAAGAGCTAAAACACCACTCTTGATTTTGACTAATGTTTATTGCTTGCCAGTATTTCTCTTATAAAAATTTATACTTTGCATTCACGAACTGTTTTCACTAGACACTCAAAGCACACACAGACTTATTGAGATTTTTATCTCATCACCCTTTTTACCATGATTTCGGTCGATCTTGCTGTTGGGATGAGTAGCAAGATATTGCCTGCCTTGGAAGATTTTTCTGATATTTAATTTGTGTAATGCTTTGGGGAGTTGAGAGTGGATAATTTTATTATAGATTTGATTTTGGAATTCTTGGATTCATTCTTGGGTTGTAATATATTTTAAATTAAAGTATTATTTTTATTCCGCTATTTTGATTGTGTGACCTAGTTATAAAGACCCCTTGTCCTTTGGACGGGGCGACATCCCCGGCCCTGGCGGGCCTAGGTAGTGGGGTGTTACATAAATATTTATATATGAAAATAATAAATAAATAAAACCTTTTATATAAATAATAATAATAATAGGTAAAATATTAATGATCTTGTAGGCTATATATTCAAAAATATTATATTTATTTGTTATCTATTAATCAAGATTTAATAAAATTTATTTATTATTAATTTTGCTTATTATTAATTATTTTCTATCTATTATTTATTAATTAGGAGATTAGCAATAATTTAATATTTACTTTAAAAATATTATTTAAGAATGGTCATTTAATAATATCATCTAGGACTTAGGATTCTTCATCAATTAAACCCTAGTTTATTTTTTTTTTATTAACAACACTCAAGATTTAATATTTGAACCTATAACTTATTAGTAATTACTTTACAAACCCTAGTTATTTTAACTTATCACTAGTTATTTTAACTTGTCAAGCTAGACTTATTTTATAAAAGCTTTTATCATCTAGACTTGAAGCTTAGGACATTAGGGTCATGATTGTAATAAGTTGAACTAGGATTATTTATGAAAGCGAAAATGGCTTGAGTATAACCATATGGTTTGTGTTTACCCCAGGCGGGGTTAGGTTAGCTTTGGAAGATTTGTGAATTTGATCAAGCAAAGGATTAGGTAAGCTCCTGCATAAACTTATTTGAAGACAAAAGGTTACTATGGCAAGACAAATGCGATGTGTATGGACACTCACTTTGTAAAGGCAATTAAGGACTGTTTTTCCTTTTTATTTTAGTCAAGCAAATCATTTGAAAATTAAACAAGCAGTTTTGTAGAAATACTAAACTCTTTCTAAAACCCAACTTTGACAAGAATTTTAGAAACCCTTAATTGCTATTTCCAAGGAAATCAATACTTTATCAGTTTTCTCCCAAGTAGGACAATCAACGTTGAGTATTCAATAAGGGTAAACTACTAGGACTAGTCTTTGAAGGGTTAGGGTAAGTCTCTCAATAGGTGGCCGCCTCTGAGGGGTGAGTCCTTCCCGGATAGGATGCCAGTCTGGTAGGTCATGTCGGTCCGAGCTAGTAAGTTTCAGTTATGTGGACTGTGTGTTTTAAGAGTGGACAACCGGTAAGTTTGGTTGTAGAGAAGGAGGAGTATCTCACCTGGTAGGCCGTACACCTACCTTTTGTCAGTCTACACAAAGTGTGTCATTCTGATCGTTATATGGTCATGGGGCCCAATGTGTGGTAACCCATGGCTACCCATTTGAGTGGTTGTATTTATTGTGCACATGTATAGTTTGGAAAGCAAAACACCACTCTTTATTTTCAACATTTATTTAATGCTTTCCAGCACTTTCTCTTATGAATATTTTTCAACTTACATACATGAACTATTTTACTTGAAACACTCAAAGCACACACGGGCTTACTGAGATTTTTATCTCATCACCTTTTATGCCATGTTTTTAGGTTGATCTTGCTGTAGAGATGAGTAGCTAGATTTGTTGCTTGCTTGAAGACTTTATTTTATTTATTTTATGTGTTGTTTTGAGAGACGATTGTATTCAATTTATTTTGGATTTGTTTCTCAATTTTTAGGTTGTAATAAGTTCAATTTTAAAGTATTGGATTTATTTGTATTTGTGTGACCTAGTTATAAAGACCCATTGTTCTTTGGACAGGACGACATCCCCAAACCTATTGGGCCTTGGTAGCGAGGTGTTACATAGGTAGTGGGGTGTTACAAGTGGGATTAGAGCCTACGTTTAGACAAATATTAATAGTATATGTTTTGTTTTATTAAGTTCAAATCTTTTATCTAACCTATCTTGTTTATGCTCTAGGATGGTTAGAATGCTTAGAACCGCAAAGAAAGGGCAACAATGGCATCCTGCCATTCCTATCTACCCGGAAGACCTACCAGTACCTCAGTCTGCACCGCAGCCAATCATTCCTTTGGATGACAGCAGTGACGATGAGGTCCAGATCATTGAGCCACCCCCAATACCTATGATAGACTTGGTTACTGATAGTGAAGATGAGGAGATTGATATGGAATATGTTCCCCTCCCTCCTAGTCCCGTAGTTGACTTGTCAGCTGATAGTGATGATCCGGGAGAGATAGATTATGAATCTCCACCTAGACCTTCCTTCATACTCCCACCCAACCAGGTTGAGACCAGGGAGAGTTCTTGGCGACCTGGGAAAGAGCCAATAGATGGGTTTGCAAATGGGGTTGGGATAGACTTCACTAGGAATTCTGGGGGATAGTTATATGAGGCCGACTTTAAAGACTCCGATGAGGACTAGAGAGGCTAAGAGCTGCTATGATTAAGATGTTTTATTTACTGCTTTCCATAAAATCCTATGTTAAGGATTTCATTCCTATTTACTGCTTTAATTCTAAATTTATGCAAATAAGAGTACCTAGAGTACTCTAAGGTTTGAGAAAAATTTATATGCAATTCTTTATACAAAACTTGCATATGATTTTCTTTTACTTAAACCTGAATGTGAATGCATGCTCAAAATGTTTTAAACTCAAATACACAAACTCATTATCTAGGCATGGTTTAGAATGGCTCCCAAGCGCCATGTAGCCACATTGAGCAGAAGAGTTCTAGAAGTAGAGCCTGTGACACCAGAGTTTGAGACGACTCAAATGCCATCACCCAATCGGGGGGATGAGAACGAGCTAGATTTGGAATTGGGGTCAGAAGAACCTGTTGGAGTAACAATGGGGTAAGCATTTAGTAAGATGATCGAGATTCTTCAAACTTTAACTGAACGAAGGAATCCAAAGGGAGAGGGCGAAACTTTGGAGCGGTTTCTGAAATTCCAACGGCCCATCTTCTTGGGACAAGTCGAGCAGGATCAGAAAGCTGAACAATGGATACAGCAGATGGAAGACATCTTCGCTACGCTTCAGTACACTAAGAAGCGAATGGTGAAGTTTGCTGCATTCCGATTAAGGGGCCTAGCTCGGGCATGTGGTAACGGGTTCAAGACGACTGGGAGATGATTGACCAAGACTGGACGTGGGCTAATTTTGTGAAAGCATTTAGAGCCGAATATATCCCTTAGTGGATAGTTGAGAAGCGGGAAGATGAGTTTCAGAATCTCAAGCAGGGAGGTATGACGATAGCTCAGTATGCGGCGCGGTTCACCCAATTGTCAAGGTACTGCAAGAGGCTGGTAGACATTGAGCAGAATAGAATGAGGCAGTTAGTCAAGGGGCTAAGGCAAGAGTTGAGAAGGGCGTTAGCACCTTCTCCACCAACAACCAACTCAGTGGTCGTGGACGCAACTACCCGGACTGAAAATGAAGACTGCAACAGAATGGCACCAAGACCTTTTCAGCCGCCAAGACAACTGCCGAGACCTTTTCAGAGGCAGCAACCCAACAAATGCCGCGCCAACCAATAGTGGTAGAACTGAGAAAAGTAACCTCGGACAGCACCGGTTGGTCCTACATAAAATCTTCCGTCATGCCGGTAATGTGAAAAAAGGGGCCACACAGAAAAATTTATGGTCCATAGGGGGTGAACGGAAATGTTACCACTACGGAGACCCGAACCATCTGCAGAACGCCTGCCCTAAACTTCTCCGAGTTGGGCAGGGAAATTCGGCTCAAATCCCGGGGAGCCAATCGAGCCAATGTTACGGGAGCATCCGGGAATGGAGCGCAGAAGCCTCAGATGAAAGCAAAAGTTTTTGCTCTCAACTGGGAGGAGGTTGGAGATGATGCGGCAGTGGTGGAAGGTACGGTTACTATCAAAGGTCGTTCCATTGATAGACCCTAGATCTACCCATTCCTACTTAAACAAGAATTGTACATATTATTTGGGTTGGGATAAAATAAAACTACCTTTTACTTTGTTGGTGAGTACGCCTTTGGGGAAGATGGTGCAAACAGATCAGTATGTGCGAAATTGTAAAATTAAAGTGGGAAGAGAAAGCTTGGAGGGAGATTTGATAGTCTTGGCTATTGATGATTATGATTTGATATTAGGAATGGATTGGCTAGCGAAGCATGGGGCTAGAGTAGACTGTAAGAATAAGTCGGTTCAATTCATTAGACCAGGATGTGACGTATTGGAGTTCAATGGCAAGAGAGTAAAGGAATTGAAGTTTTTAATAGTTGGGGTTAAAGTCAGGAAATTGTTGAGGCAAGGATGTCAAGGATATTTGGCTTTTGTGATAAACAAGCCGAATGACCAATGCACTCTGGAGGATACCGAGGTGGTAAGAGATTTTCCCAACGTGTTCCCTGCGGAACTCACTTCTCTACCTTCTAACCGAGAAGTTGAGTTCACTGTTGATCTAGTTCTCGGAGCAGAACTGGTGTCCCGAACTCCATATCGGATGGCACCGGCGGAGCTGAAAGAATTGAAGGAGCGGCTAGAAGAGTTCTATATCAGACCTAGCACGTCACCCTGGGGAGCACCAGTGCTATTTTTGAAAAGAAGGATAGGACTTTGAGGCTATGTATCGACCACTGGGGCTTGAACAACCTGACGATCAAGAATAAGTATCCCCTACCGCTGATTGACGAGTTGTTCGACCAGATGCAAGGATCCAGTTGTTACTCCAAACTGGATTTGAGGCAAGGATACTATCAAGTGAGGATAAAAGAGAAGGATATCCACAAGACAACCTTCAACACAAGATATGGTCACTATGAGTTTGTGGTGATGCCATTTGGGGTAACCAATACACCCGCAGTATTTATGGATTTGATGCATCGAGTGTTCCAACCCTACTTGGATAAGTTCGTGGTAGTTTTCATCGACAACATATTCATTTACTCCAAGAGTCTGGGGGATCATGCAGAGCATTTGAAGTCGGTATTAGAGAAGCTTAGAGAGCGCAAACTTTTTGCCAAGTTTAGTAAGTGTGAGTTTTGGCTGGATAGTGTGGCATTTCTTGGCCACGTGGTGACCAAGGATGGGATCAAGGTAGACCTAGCAAAGATGGATGGAATTTTTGGAGGAATACCATTGTCCAATCAACTATCATCCCGGGAAAGCCAATATTGTTGCTGATGCCCTGAGCAGAAAAGTCAGAATGGCTAGGCTAAGAGTGCAGGAGGTTCAAGTGGTTCAGGATGTATTGGATAGAAGAGCGGAAGTGCAAGGGGAGAGAATTATTATTAGCAACCTGATGTTAATACTAGATCTAAGACGGGAAATTATTGAAGCTCAGCAAAGTAATGAAAAATTTCAACTTTTGAAAGGCAAGGAACTTAAACGGCAATGCAGTGAATTCTGGCTGGACAAAATGGGAGTTTTGTATTTCAGAGATAGGTTGTATGTACCTGAAGAGCACCAATTGAAGGATAGAATTTTGGAGGAGGCACATAAGAGAAAGTACGCCATTCATCCGGGAGAGGTCAAAATGTATTAGGACCTGAAAAGGGCTTATTGATGGCCCGGAATGAAGCAGAACGTGGTTAAGTATGTCTCGACTTGTCTCCCCTGTCAGAAAGTCAAAGCGGAGTACAAGAAGTCGGCGGGATTGTTGCAACCATTACTAGTGCCTGAATGGAAATGGGAGGAAGTGACCATGGATATCGTTACCGGACTCCCTATGGCAAGGACCCAAAAGGACGCCATATGGGTAGTGGTGGATCGACTAACCAAACTAGTGTATTTCATACCAGTGAATGTAAGAGATTCTATGGAGAAGTTAGTAGAAGTTGGTTCAGACCTATGTGCGAGAAGTAGTCCGACTGCATGGAGTGCCTTTGAGTATTGTGTCTGATCAAGATTCGAGATTTGCATCCCGATTTTGGGACAAGTTTCAAGAATCGATGGGTTCTAATCTGAAGTTCAGTACGACGGTGCATCCGCAAACCGATAGACAGTCAGAAATGGTTATACATGTATTAGAGGATAAGCTGAGAGCATGTGTACTGGATTTCGGGGATAATTGGATCGAATGTGTGCCGTATGCGGAGTTGTCGTACAATAATAGTTATCAAGCTTTGACTGGAATAACTCCGTATGAAGCACTGTATGGACGCAAGTGTCAGGTACCGCTATATTGGAGTTGGTCAGAGGATGGCCATCTAAACAAAATCGGGAGAAGTCTGTGTTCAGGAAATGTTAGACAAGGTCAAGTTAATCAGGAAAATGTTACAAAGCCGACAAAAAAGCTATGCAGACAATAGGCGGAGAAAGTTAGAATTTCAGGTGGGAGACAGGGTATTCCTAAGACTGACACCGAATAGAGGAATTCTGAAGCATCCGAAAGGTGGGAAGCAAAATCCAAGGTACTTGGGACCATTTCCAATAAAGGAAAGAATAGGGCCGGTGGCGTATTGATTGGATTTGCCGGATGGATTGACGAAAATTCACGACGCATTTCATGTGTCACAGCTAAAGAAGTACAATGCCGATCCCAGACATGTTTTGAATGATGAGCCATTAGTGTTGCAACCCGACCTGAGCTATATGGAGAAACCTGTGAGGATATTGGACCGACGTGTCAAGACTCTCTGGAGCAAGTAGATTCCGATGGTAAATGTGTAGTGGGAGTATCATGGCATGCGAGATGCCATATGGGAAATAAAAGAGTGGGTAAAGCGAAAGTATCCCGATCTGAGATAGAGGTATGTCTGAATTTCGGGATGAAATTCTCCTAAGAAAGGGAGGATGTGAAACCCCACCTAAAGCCAACCTTAGAGTAAAGGGGTCGGGATGCATATCATATTATTTTGCGTGAATGAACATAAATATTTTTGAATGATTTTGTGTGTTTTAGAATTATGATTTATAGGCTAAAAGGATTAGTTATGCCTATTGAGTAGGAAGGGAAAAATGGTAATTTTGCTTGAGGTCAAAATAGGAAGATAGCTTGAGGATTAAATAAGAAGAATATTTGGGTGAGGAAATAAGAACATGAGTTAGTGTGGTTAAGTGGTTAGAGCTTTGTGAATTAATCTCTAAGGTTATGAGTTCAAATCCCATCATTTAACTTTTTATCATGATTGTCTTAATTAAGTTTGAATTTTTGTTTTCTTGCATTCCATAAAAATAGGAATGTTGTCCTAGGGGAGACATGAAGAGAATGTCCTAATCCTATGATTATGTCATAAAAAGAATTCTAGATTTATTACCTATAGTTTATCCTAACCTTTTCACCAATTAAATTTGTTCAAAATTTATCCAAATTCATGTTTTTAATTCTAGAAAATTCAACAAGGATTCTTGGTCTTTCAATTTCGAAAATGAATTTTGGAGGTTGGAGATTTGAATGAATATAGGAGAGGAGTTAGGGAAGGTCTCCAAGAGAAATTAATCTCCATGATTGAGCCTTCAAACTCCACTCCATAGTGTTCATATTCTCCATGAAAGAAATCTGGAAAATTTTCAGATTCTCGAGCAGCCTAACCTTCGAAAATCTTAGCCATCTTTCTTATTCAATTGCTGCCAGAAAAATGGGCAATTTATTTAGCTTGAAGACTGAAATTCATATGCAAAAACCGGACTGCACAAAACTATACAAACTAGAAAAAAAATCTGGGCCGTTTTCGTAGCATAGCAGCTTGAAATCGAAGTTGTTTCTTCTACCTTCAAGCCAAAAAAATTCCTCTGCTATTCTTCCATAAATAAAGCTGGAAGCCAGCCTTAAAGGACCCTCAAACACCTCTCAAGAACCCCTGCAAGTCGGGCTGAAACATTGCAGAAAACTGCACAGAAAATTGCAGCAAAACATTCGAATAATAACCAGAAAATTTCCAGCCTTGTTCCCTTCAGGCCTTGGCTGAAAATCACCCGCAAACCTTTGTAAATTAACCCTTGTTCAGTCATAAACTGAACACCATTACCCCCTCCACTTACCTTGCACAATTGGACTCTATAACCACACCTCAAATTTCTCTTACAATCACTCCATTCAAACTTCCATTTGAATTTCAAAATTTCTAGCATTTGCTCCATGAAAACACCCTTGGATTAGGCTTCATAACCAGATATTCCTCTACCATTGAGCTCAAAATATCAGCTAGCCTTAAAGCTTCATCAATCTTCATTCATTTCAGCAAAACACTGTTAGTGTTGTGCCCTAGAGGCAATCACTTGTACCATGTATATTTCATATTAAATTAATAAGAGGCATTCTTTATCTTTCAGTTTGATTGTTATATCTAAATATGTGTACAAACCGTTAGATAAAGTCCCTAGTACAACACAGTGTTAAGGAAATCATGATAGAGATCATGATGTGAGATTCCTACTACACTATGCAGTGTTTGTACTTAAATAATCCCCAGTCATAGTATTAATAAGATGGGACATCATTAATACGCCAAGACTGGCACATGTTATATCTCTTGATTAGATCAAGCGGTGGTTCTCATATCCGTGGGTATTGGGATACTCAGGATTAACATGTGGATGCTTGTTTTGAAACAAGTTCATTGGATGACCTAGCTACGAGATAATCACTTGGATAACTATTTAGTGCCAGTGATAGAATCTCATTATAGCAAGTATCCTTAGACTTGAGATCTCCAAGGTACTTTGTTTATCGAGCGTTGTACTTTGATTCTAATAGTTGGAGTCTTATCTAGGACTGCCTATGGTATGGATATTGAGTACACCGTAAAGTAAACGAAAGTAGTTGAGAGGATCAATAAAGGATTACCACTCCTAATAGTAGGAGAGTATATCTCAAGGCCACTTGTAGAAATCATTACTCATAAAGTCCTTGGCCAAGGCGACTATGCGATGGGAATGGTTCCAATTGATACACATATCGAGTAATGGATTTCTTGAACAAGTACTAAAATATTCGGGCTAGAATTAATAATATTCTGGAGGGAGTTGGCATTAATTCCATGCTCTAGACCGAATGAGATATTGTATGTTGAAAGGAGTTTATTGCACTGATAATTTGCTATTGAAAGGTTCATGTCAAGCCACTTGACTTTCTGGACTTTTGGGTAGTCAAGAGTCATTGCTAGATGTCGCTCTTGATATGCTAAATATGAATTTATGAATTAGAGAATTAATAAATTTAATCCTTTATTTTATTAAGGATTATTAATTCTAATATTGTTAGAATTAATTCATATTATGCTACCAATAAGACCAGGAAACCTAATGGGTCACACACAATAAAGGTTTGAATGCTCAAATATATTATTTGATAATATTGTCGGGTTAATTAAGAGAAGGGAATATATTTATAGGTGAATTATAAGTTTGTTATAATTCATGGGACCTAATTGTAATTAAGTAAACTTCAAGAACCAATTTGTTGATAATTGGACGTTGAAGGACTAAGGTGCAATTTATGGTAATTATAAATCTATAAATATAAGGAAACGGTTTTCTTAGGGTGAGAGACAGATCATTCACGCAATAACAGAGAAACCGTTTCTCTGCCTCTCTCTTGATCAAACCCTAGCCGTCTCTCTTCTTGATCAAAACCCTAGCCTCCCGAATTCTACTAGCATAGAATTGTGAGATTGTGAGCATTCAACCTTGTGTGGATTATCATTAGAGGAAGTTCTTTCATGGACTTCAGTTGAGCTGCAGTGAACGGTTTTGGATAATCTGGATCGCACCTGCGTTCTTGTTTCTGAAATTTTTGAACTCCGGCTTCACGAGGTAATAAACGCAATCTTCTCCTTTTTCCCATTTCTATTGCAAACCCGTGATCCATGGCTTGGATTTCTTGTTGTTTTCCACTGCGCTTAATCTGATTATGCATGATAGAAATCCTACAAAGACAACAGTCCAGCTAGCTCCATTGCAGCTCCAAGAAACCTCCATCAATCAAACACCAATAACATATCTTCTACCTCAAAACACTCCTCAAATTTCTCCATTTGAATTTCAAACAACTAGATTTCCTCTTCCTCTCTAAACTAAAAACCAAAATCCCTGAACTCCCTCAATCATTTGGCCAGCATTCTCCAGAAATTCGTCTAGCATTTTTCCTCAAATTCTCTCCATTTTCACCAAGAACACCAAGAATACATACTACCTTTCTTCAAGCCAAAGACCACTCTAAACACCTCCAATCCCTCTCAAAAACTCCAGAATACTCCTACATACTCCCTAAAGTTCGTTTCAAGAATTTATGACATCAAATCTCGAAAACGAAAATTGGCATTCGGATCAAAACCAGTTTTTCCCCTTGAAGTCTCAAGAACATCATTAAGGTAATCAAGAACAACTCTTTTGTTCATCTTCTTCCCTTCAACCTTTAACATATCATGCTAATGCTCTCTCTCTCTCTCTCTCTCTCTCTCTCTCTATCTCTCTCTCTCTCTCTCGGCCGAAATGGTTGTTACAACCACGGTTGTTTTTTTTTCCTCCTCCTCTCTTGGACAATTCAAGACTCTCAAGCGCGTGGACCTTCTTAAATCTCCATCGAAATAATCATCAACCAAGTATTTCTCCTTAACCTTTCTTTTAAATTCTAAATTCATGTCTCTTAGATGTTGATAGAGAGGATAGAATATGAATGGGGGATTGAGTATATACATATGTTTGAAGGGGTTGAGATTGGAGCATGAGAATGATTGATCATGATTAAGCTTTATGAAATTTCTTGAGAATCAATGTATGCTCTTCATGTCTTAAGAAATTATGAATGTTTAAGCATGCTAGATGTTATGTCACCTTTGGTGAATAGGATGTTATGTTCTTATTTTTATTGAAGCCGTGAGTATGATTATGCTTAGTAGAGATTTGGCCATGTGATAGTAGGATGGATTTAAGCCTATGTTCATGAATAGAATAGTTTGTTGATTGATGTTAGAGTATATGCTCATGAATCTTGTTAGAAATAGGAAAATTATGATCATGACCTTGTTGATCCTAAGCTATTTTGATTAGCAAATTTTTTTACCCTAATTAAAATTATTACTATATTTTTCCTCCAAATATTTCAAAATTCTTAGGAAGTTTTGGAATTTGAATATTCAATGAAATAGTGATATTTTTCAATTCAAATAAATGATATCTTTTTTAAAAAATAACATATATATGTATATATATATATATATATATATATATATATATAACCTTTTATATAAATAAGTAAAATATCAATGACCTTGTGGACCATGTATTCATAAATATTATTGATATATATTAATACAAATAAAAGTTATTTATTATTAATTTTATTACGTATTAATTATTAATTAAGAGAGTAGTAATAATTTGTTATTTATTTTACTATTTAAGAATTACCATTTACTAATATCATTTAGGACTTAGGATTCTCCAATAATTAAACCTTAGTTAATTTATTAATAACAACTCTCAAGGTTTATTATTTGAACTATAAGTTATTATTAATTATTTTACAACCCCTAGTTATTTTAACTTATCAAGCTAGACTTACTTTATAAAATCCTTTATCATCTAGCCTTAAAGCTTAGGACATTAGGGTCATTATTGTAATAAGTTGAACAAGGATTATTTTTGTAGAATATAGTTTCAATATAATCTTATGACTTGTGTTTACCCCAGGTGGGGTTAGGTTAGCTTTGGAAGATTTGTGAATTTGATCAAGCAAATGATTAGGTAAGCTCTTGCATAAACTTATTTGAAGACAAAAGGTTACTATGGCAAGCCAAATGCGATGTGTATGGACACTCATTTTGTAAAGGCAATTAAGGACTATTTTTCCTTTTTATTTTAGTCAAGTAAATCATTTGAAAATTAAACATGCAGTTTTGCAGAAATACTAAACTCTTTCTAAAACCTAACTTTGACAAGAATTTTAGAAACCCTTAATTGCTATTTCCAAGTAAATCAATGCTTTATCAGTTTTCTCCCAAATGGGACAATCAATGTTGAGTACTCAATAAAGGTAAAATATTAGGACTAGTCTTTGAAGGGTTAGGGTAAGTCTCTAGTAGGTTGCCACCTCTGAGGGGTGAGTCCTTCCCGGATAGGATGCCAGCCCGGTAGGTCATGCCGGTCTGAGCTAGCAAGTTTCAATCATGTGGGCTGTGTGTTTTCAGAGTGGACAACTGGTAAGTTTGGGTGTAGAGAAGGAGGAGTATCTCACCCGGTAGGTCGTACACCTACCTTTTGTCAGTCTGCACAAATTGTGGCATTCTGATCGTTATATGGTCTTGGGGCCCAATGTGTGGTAACCCATGGCTACCCATTTGAGTGGTTGTATTTATTGTGCACATGTATGGTTTGGAAAGCAAAACACCACCCTTTATTTTCAACTTTTATTTATTGATTGCCAACACTTTCTCTTATGAAAAATTTTCAACTTGCATACATGAACTATTTTACTTGAAACACTCAAAGTACACACGGGCTTACTGAGATTTTTATCTCATCACCTTTTATGCCATGTTTTAGGTCAATCATGCTGTGGAGATGACTAGCTAGATTTGTTGCCTATGCTTTGAAGACTTTATGTTATTTTTCTTATATGTTGTTTTGAGAGATGGTAGTAATCAATTTATTTTGGATTTGTTCATATTTTTTGGGTTTTAATAAGTTCAATTTTAAAGTATTATTTTTATTTTCTTTTGAGTGACTTAGTTATAAAGACCCCTTGTCCAATGGACGGGATGACTGTTGGGATGTATGCTCTTTTTTACTAGGTTTCTGATGTAAAAATTGAATGTTTTAATAAAAGAATTTATTTTTAGAAATTGTTTGTGAATTTACAATTTTTTTTTTGCACAATTAGGTTTGGAAAAGACCTATTGCATTTAAGTAAGTGGTCAATGTGAATGGAGGTCTTTCACAGTAAGGTATGGATTACGGGTTACTTAACACAAAAACTTTTGTTCTTAACCGATTGATGAGAATGGAAATCTCATCATGTTTAGGTTATTATGCTGTGATTTCTAGATGGGGAATAGCTTTGCTTTAGCCAGTGAGTAGTCTGCTCACTTCATGACGTAAGTGTATTTCGATTACGTAGAACAGGACCTGTAGTAGTGGTTTCTTAAAAGTACTATATGGTAGAAACCTAGACTACTACCGCTACAGCGTGGACTAGTACTCTATGACTTAGTACGAGTTGGTGGTTTGACGAAGCTGGAAGTATATACTTTGATATGCTATAGTTGAGGTTCTATCGGAGGGCTAATATACTTACATGTTGGGTATATGTGACTAGTTAGTTAAAACAGACTTGTAGAAGATAGTTTCTATACTATATCGCCCCTTGTGGTTGTCTGAATGATCTGAATATCTAGGGCCTTGGGAAACATGACTTGGATGTTTGCTTTAGGGTAGCTCCCTTGGAAAGCAAAAATAATCCAGGTAATTGTGGATCATTGGACTAGCAGCCTAAGGATGGTAGATGTCATTTAGAGAGGTGTTAGTACACTTCTTCCTCTCTAAATGTACGGTGATGTATAGAGGGGTAGTTTAGTCATTACACCTGTAGGTCGGAGCCTTTGTTAACGTAACATTGTCCTTGTGGTCAATATTTTTTTATGGTGATATTAGGAAATATTTAAAATGCAAAATATAGCTATTTATATGGCAAGGGTATTTTGGTCATTTAAGTAGCCAAGGCGGTATGTCTTTTGGTCCTCGGAATAGCCCGTAAGTCCTAATTAATTTTGGGTTGAGGAATTGGTCTTAGTTAAAGAGGAATATATACTCAAGATGTTATTTGATAACATAGTGGAGTTTATTGCGAGAAAAAGAAGTTGATGGGCCAATTTATAATTCTGAGAATTTTATGGGTTCCAATTGCAATTAGAGAATTTCATGGGTTCCAATTGCAATTGGAGAATTGGAATTCTCAGATTTTGAAGAGACCTCCGTCTCTTGGTGTGGAAAGATGAAAACCTGATTTTCTTTTTCCCCAAGCTCTCTCTCTCTCTCTCTCGTGACCTTTGGCTTTCCCTTTCTCTTGTGACTTTTATTTCTCTTGTTCTTTGTATTAACAAAGGATACAAGAGGTTGCAAAGTGGTTCATTTTTTTCTGAAAAAAAAAACTTTTGGTTCACCAAGAAAGTTGAGAGGTTTCCTCTTGAACAGGTTTTTGGTTTTTCAGAAAAACAAGGAGAAGGTTGTGACCAATTTGGAATCCTCCTCTTGAGATCATTCCTTTTCACTCTTTGTTTCACCAACAAGAATTAGGCAGTGGAATATTCCAACAACCGGAAAGCTTTGGCATTCATCGTTTATGCAAACAAGGAGGAGTAGGAGGTTAGTAGGTTTTCAACCGGAAGCTTCATCTATTGAGCAAGAAGGGGTTGTTCCTGAGGTTCAATCTATTCTTCCACAGCCTAAGAGGTTTAAGGCACCTAGAGGTATGTTTTAAATGCTTCCATGCAGCAGCTCTTAATGGTTTTTCTATGCCTCTGTTTGTTCTCCATGTATGCAAGCATGCTCCCCTGTTTTATGTCAAACCAAGTATTTTGGTCATTTTAGTAGCTAATGCGGTGTGTCTTTTGGTCCCTAGTATAAACCGTAGGTCCTAATTAAATACGGGTTAAGGGATTGATCTTAATTAAATGGAATTATTTTATTTAAGTAGCCTAATTTAATTATTGGGCTAGAATAAAATAAAGGTTCATGGAGAGAGAATTAATTAAATTGGTTTGGTGGGTTAATTAATTATTCAGGGCTTTGGCCTAGTTTGAATAATTAGGGATTAACCTGGGACTAAATTGATTTAGGCTTATTTAATTGGATTGGTTTATTTGGACTGAAAAATGAATTATTTGTTAGGCCATTGAGTTGGTTCTAATGAGAATAACTAATTAAGCCTAATAGGTTGATATACTAGAAAGTTGTTCACCAAACGGTAGTTAGGCAGGCCATATACTAGAAGACCGAGAGTTTGGTGTTCACATACATGCAAAGGTGGAGTAGGAGGCTTGCAGGAATCGCACCCGAGGCTTCTACCAGCACACCTACACCGGTTGCACACGTTCTGGTATAGCCAACATTTAGAATGAGAAAAAGAGGTAAAATTTTTAAAATCTTGAGATTGGGACAGAGCGCAATCGGCGCCGGCTAGGGCTACCTGAGCCGGCACCGGCCCTGCCCTGGAATCCCTATTCTTGTTTTCTAGTTTTTTTTATGTTCGCTTTCGCTTCGTGCTCCGTGTTTTCCCGCTTTCCATGCCTTCAATTGGTATCAGAGCATAAAGTTTTTTGTGAAAATATAGGGAGCATGCATCTACATTAATAAAACTGGACACATATGTGTGATTTAAATTGTGATCTTTCGCTGTTTTTGGCATGGATAGATTCATTGTTAAACCTCTATAGGAATCTATAATTTATTATTTTTCTTAGAAAATCGTGTAAGCTCAATATTTGTGGGTCTAGGCGGTTGTTGGATTTGGTTGATTTCATTGTATTTGGTTTGAAATCAGAGAGTCAATGGTACCGAAGTCGTGCGGAAAAATAGGAGAAATTCGCAAAAAAAAAAACTACAGGAACATGTTCCAGAAGGGAACCTATGTGCATGTTTTCTCAAAGACCAAAGCCTTTGGGAATGTTTTGACAAGGAAAGCATTTTTCTACAAATTAAGTGGTTGTTTTAACTTGAACAAAAATTAATCCTTATATATTTTCTCAAAGGATTTAATCATTGACATAGAAAATATATTAGATTTAGATATTTTTGTAAGTTAAAATAGAAAGTCATTTTGTTTTAATTTTGGTACAAGAAAAATGTTTTGTTAAATAAACTTGAGACCAAAGTTTGTAGAAAGTTTTAATTGGAAAATTTTTGAAATCATTAAGTTTTAACTTAAATAAAATTAGTCCATGGGAAAAGCTCTCAAAGGATATAAGCCTTGACATGGAGATTTTTATGGACTTAGACATTTTATTTTAAGTTAAGGGAAAACTTAATGGAAATTTTCAAAAGGATATTTTTCAAAAAACCATTATTTTAAAAGACTAAGTGGGAGAGAGGTTCCAATGGCCCCACGGCTTCCATCACGATCCTCATTAGAGATTGTGGGTCCCCTCGCGTCACCCTAGGAGTGAACCCGTATAGGATAGGGATACCATAAGGATCTAGATCTAATGGAGGGATGTAATTAATAACTCGGGGCACGTATTATAATTTGTCGGCCCCTCATTGGAGGTTATACTATGAGGTATGTCCATAAGAAATGAGAGGAAAAAGGCCATCCCCTCGATGGAGTTATCTTCAAGATCAATACCTAGAAGGGAAATTAATTTGTGGTGGTTAACACACTTAGCTTAGGAAACTATTAATCTTCCCAAGAAGCTATGTCAATTTTCTTGAGAGCTAAATTGATTATTATCAGTTTTGATAATAAGGATAAAGTGCACATATTTGTTTTGTTTTCAGAAACTGAAATTTTCATTTATTTTTCGATTTTTCAGAAATGGTGGGAAGTTCTTTTAGTCCATTGGCCGTTATTCTCTGGGAGAATAAGCTAATGGGACCAAACTATGTGGACCGGAAAAGGAACCTGGACATAATACTCACAGTCGAGGAGTATAAGTATGTTTAGTATGAAACCTACCCTGTAATCGGGGAGGGTTCTACCGCCGAGGAGCGTGAGGCTGAGAAGGCATGGAAGAAGGCCGACGAGATAGCTCGTTGTTACATGTTGGCCTCCATGTCTAATGTGCTCCAATCCAAACATAAGCACATGACCACTGCGTACGATATAACCTAATCATTAGCCATAATGTTTACGGATAAGAGCCGGCTCGCAAGGCAGGAGGCTCTTCGAACTATCATAAACACTAAGATGGCTGAGCGAGCAACAGTCAGAGAGCATATGCTCAAAATGATTGCTACTTTCGAGGAGGCAAAAATCTTAGGGGCTGTCATTGACCCCGAGAGCCAAGTGAACATGGTTCTTGAGTCTCTATCGGGTTCCTTTACTCAGTTCAAGTTGAACTATAACATGAACAAGTTGAACATGGGTTTGACTGAGTTGATGAAGGAGCTCTAGATGGTGGAGAAGGTCATAAAGCCACAGTCAAAGGCAATGATTGCTAAGGTTTCATCTTCTAGAATTGGGCCCAAGCCCAGAAAGTTCAAGAAGAAGAAGGGGAACGTAGCAAGCCAGCCCGAGACCTAGCCCAAAGACAAACTAAAGGGCAAGTGCTTCAAGTGTAGACTGAAGGGACACTGGAAAAAGGAGTGTCTGGTTCTTCAAGCCAAGAAAAACCCCACAGGTAATGTTTTCTATCTAGAGTCTATATCAATGGTTGGATTAACTTCCACTTGGATAGTTGATTTAGGAGCCATTGATCACATCTGTAACTCCTTGTAGGGGTTTAGAAAGATAAGAAGATTCTGGAAGGGCGAACATGGACTACATGTGGGAAATGGAGCACAAGTTTGGGCCCATGCAATGGGAGAGCTGGATCTTATTTTTAATTGTAATAGAATAGTAGTTTTGAAAGATATTTTATATGTACCTGGATTTAGACAGAATTTGATTTCAGTTGCAAAACTAATAAATCAAGGATATTCTGTATCTTTCTATTCTGGTATTTCTATCAGTAGAGATGGAGAAATTCTATGTACTGGGCACATGTATAGAAATTTATTTTTCTTAAACCCTATTAACAATCAATTAAATAACGCTCAATCTGAACCTTTAACAAGAAAGAGAAAGACCAATGTCAATGACTCGTTTCTTTGGCATCTAAGGTTAGGTTATATCAACTCAACTAAGATTCAGAGGTTGATCCATGATGGGCCCTTGGGCTTATTAAGATTGAAAAATTGGCCTCAATGTGAGTCCTACCTAATAGGAAAGATGACCAAGAGTAGAGCGAATGAGGTATTGAGTCTTGTTCACACTAATGTGTGGGTCCTTTGCCTACACCAGCTAGAGGAGGTTTTGAATTCTTTATAACTTTCACGGATGATTGTACAAGGTTTGGTTACATTTACCTGATGAGACGCAAGTCTGACTCTTTTGACAAGTTTTGATAATAAGGATAAAGTGCACATATTTGTTTTGTTTTCACAAATTGAAATTTTCATTTATTTTTCAGAAATGGTGGGAGGTTCTTTTAGTCCATTGGCCATTATGCTCTGGGAGAATAAGCTAATGGGACAAAACTATGTGGACCGGAAAAAGAACCTGGACATAATAGTCATAGTCGAGGAGTATAAGTATGACCAGTATGAAACTTGCCCTGTGATCGGGGAGGGTTCCACCGCCGAGGAGCGTGAGGCTGAGAAGGCATGGAAGAAGGCCGACGAGATAGCTCGTTGTTACATGTTGGCCTCCATGTCTAATGTGCTCCAATCCAAACATGAGCACATGACCACTGTGTACGATATAACCCAATCATTAGCCACGATGTTCACGGATAAGAACCGGCTCGCAAGGCAGGAGGCTCTTCAAACTATCATAAACACTAAGATGGCTGAGCGAGCATCAGTCAGAGAGCATATGCTCAAAATGATTGCTGCTTTCGAGGAGGCAAAAATCTTAGGGGCTGTTATTAACCCCGAGAGCCAAGTGGACATGGTTCTTGAATCTCTATCGGGTTCCTTCACTCAGTTCAAGTTGAATTATAACATGAATAAGTTGAACATGGGTTTGATTGAGTTGATGAAGGAGCTCTAGATGGTGGAGAAGGTCATAAAGCCACAGTCAAATGTAATGATTACTAAGGTTTCATCTTCTAGAACTGGGCCCAAGCCCAGAAAGTTCAAGAAGAAGAAGGGGAACGTAGTGGGCCAGCCCGAGACCTAGCCCAAAAACAAACCCAAGGGCAAGTGCTTCAAGTGTGGACTGAAAGGACACTGGAAAAAGGAGTGTCTGGATCTTCAAGCCAAGAAAAACCCCACAGGTAATGTTTTCTATCTAGAGTCTATATTAATGGTTGGATCAACTTCCACTTGGATAGTTGATTTAGGAGCTACAGATCACATCTGTAACTCCTTTCAGGGGTTTAGAAAGATAAGAAGATTCTAGAAGGGCGAACATGGACTACGTGTGGGAAATAGAGCACAAGTTTGGGCCCTTGCAATGGGATAGTTGGATCTTATTTTTAATTGTAATAGAATAGTAGTTTTGAAAGATATTTTATATGTACCTGGATTTAGACAGAATTTGATTTCAGTTGCAAAACTAATAAATCAAGGATATTCTGTATCTTTCTATTCTGGTATTTCTATCAGTAGAGATGGAGAAATTCTATGTACTGGGCACATGTATAGAAATTTATTTTTCTTAAACCCTATTAACAATCAATTAAATAACGTTCAATCTGAACCTTTAACAAGAAAGAGAAAGACCAATGCCAATGACTCTTTTCTTTGGCATCTAAGGTTGGGTTATATCAACTCAACTAGAATTCAGAGGTTGATTCATGATGGGCCCTTAGGCTCATTAATATTGGAAAATTGGCCTCAATGTGAGTCCTGCCTAATGGGAAAGATGACCAAGAGGTCATTTGCCCATAAGGCGGATAGAGCGAAGGAGGTATTGAGTCTTGTTCACAATGATGTGTGTGGTTCTTTGTCTACACCAGCTAGAGGAGGTTTTGAATACTTCATCACTTTCACGGATGATTGTACAAGGTTTGGTTACGTTTACCAGATGAGACGCAAGTCTAACTCTTTTGACATATATGCAAAGGCGAAGTAGGAAGCTTGTAGCAATTGCACCAGAGGCTTCTACCAGCACACCTACACTGGTTGCACACATTCCGGCACAGCCAATACTTAGAACGAGGAAAAGAGGTAAAATTTTTAAAACCTCATGATTGGGACAATGTGCAACTGGCGCCAGCTAGGGCTGCCCGAGCTGGCGCCGGCCCTGCCCTGGAATCCCTGTTCTTGTTTTCCAATTTTTTTTATGTTTGCTTCCACTGCGTGCTCTGTGTTTTCTCGCTATCCATGCCTTCAGTGACATCCCCGGCCCTGTTGAGCCTAGGTTGTGAAACTCCACCTAAAGTCAACACTAGAGTAAGGGGGTTGGGATGCATATCATATTTTCTTGCATGAATATATATATATGTATATATATATATATTTGAATAATTTTATGTACTTTAGAATTATGATTTATAGTCTAGAAGGCTTAGTAATGATTATTGGGTAGGAAGGGTAAAATGAAAATTTTTGCTTGAGGTCAAAATAGGAAGATAGCTTGAGGATTAAATAGAAAGAATATTTGGGAGAGAAAATAAGAACAAGAGTTGTTATAGTTCAGTGGTTAGAGCTTTGGAATTAATCTCTAAGGTCTTGAGTTCAAATCCCATCATTTAAGTTTTTGTCATGATTATTTTAATTTAAGGGTGGATTTTCGCCCCTTGCATTGCATAGGCAACAATAGGAGAGTTGTCCAAGGGGAGACATGAAGGGAATGCCCTAATCGTATTCTTATGCCATAAAAGAATTCTTAAGGGATTCATGTCCTTTTAGTCCCTAGCTTACCTTAAATTCTTTACTAATTAAGTTTGTTCAATTTATCCAAATCCATATTTTAATTCCAAAAAATTCAGCAAGGTTTATGGGCCTTGGAATTTTGAAAATGGCTCTTAGAGGTTAGAGTTTTGGCTGAAAATAGGGAAGGAGTTACGGAAGGTTCCCAAGAAAATTAATCTCCCTGGTTGAACCTTCAAACTCCACTCCATAGTGTTCATCTTCTTCATGGAAGAAATCTGAAATTTTTCCTTGTTCTTGGACAGCCTAGTCTTTGAAAATTTCAACTATCTTTCTTACTCAAATGCTACCAAAAAAATGGCCAACTTATTCAGCTTGAAGACTAAAATTCTTTGCCAAAAACCGGACTTCACAAAGCTGTGCAAATTAGAAAAAAATTCTGAACAACTTCAATGCATAGCAGTCCAAAATCAAAGCTGTTTCTTCTTCCCTTCAAACCAGTAAATTACCTCTGCTTTTTCTCCATAAAAAAGGCCAGAAAGCAACCTTAAAGGACCATTAAATACCTCTCCATACTCTATGCAAATCGACTGGAACATTGCAGAAAAACTGCACAACAAATTCCAGCAAACAATTTGAATCTCAAACCAGAAAAATTCCAGCCTTGCTCTCTCTTCAAGCCAGATCAGAAAATTACCTCAAACTTCTCTGAGTTAACCTTTGTTCAGCCATAGACTGAACTCCATTACCCCCTCTGTTGACCTTACATGATTAGGCTCCATAGCCACTCCTCTAATTCCTCCTTCAATTACTCTAATCAAGCTTTCAATTGAAGTTCAAAAATTCCAGCAATTGCTCCATGAAAACACCCTTAGATTAAGCTTCAAAAACCAGAAATTCTCCCACCATTGAACTCAGTATTTCGTCCAACCTTATAGCTCCTTCAATCCTCATTCATTTCAGCAAACCACGACAAACCAGCCGGCTCCATTGTAGCTCCAAAAAACCTCCATCAATCAAACATCATTACCATATCTTTTACCTTAAAACACTCCATAAATTCCTCCATTTGAATTTCAAAACAACCAGATTTCCTTCTTCTCCCTAATCTAAAAATCAAATCACAGAAATCCCTCAATCATTCGGCCAACCCCTTCAGCAATTCGTCCATCACTTTCTCTCCAATTCTCTCCATTTTCACCAAGAACACCAAGAACACACACTACCTTTCTTCAAGCCTAAGACCACTCTAAACACCTCTAATCCCCAGAACACGCCTACATACTCCCTAGAGTCCATTTCTGGATTTTATAACATCAAATCTCGAAAACAAGAATTTGCAATCGGATAAAAAACCAGAATTTTCATTGAAGTCTCAAGAACATCATCAAGGTAACCAAGAACAACTTTTGTTTACCTTCTTCCCATCAGTCTTTAACATGTCATACTAATATTCTCTCTCTCTCTCTCTGTGCCGGAATGGTTGCTACAACCATGGCTGTTTTCTTTCTCCTCTCCTGGATGATTCAAGCCTTCCAAGCGTGTGGATCTCCTTAAATCTTCAGTGAGATAGTCATCAATCAAGTATTTTTCTTTAACATTCTCTTTAATTCTAAAGTCATGTCTCTTTGATCTTGATAGAAAGGGATAGAATATGATTAGGGATTGGATATATGCATATGTATGAAAGAGTAGAGATTGAAGCATGAGAATGATTGATCTTGATTAAGGCTTATGAAATTCCTTGTGGATCGATGCATGTTCTTCATGTATTAATTATTTCCTTTCTATTATTTATTAATTAGGAGATTAGCAATAATTTAATATTTACTTTAAAAATATTATTTAAGAATGACCATTTAATAATATCATCTAAGACTTAGGATTCTTCATCAATTAAACGCTAGTTTATTTTTTTATTAACAACACTCAAGATTTAATATTTGAACCTATAACTTATTAGTAATTACTTTACAAACCCTAGTTTTTTTAACTTATCACTAGTTATTTTAACTTGTCAAGCTAGACTTATTTTATAAAAGCCTTTATCATCTAGACTTGAAGCTTAGGACATTAGGGTCATGATTGTAATAAGTTGAACTAGGATTATTTATGAAAGAAAAAATGGCTTGAGTATAACCATATGGTTTGTGTTTACCCCAAGCGGGGGTTAGGTCAGCTTTGGAAGATTTTGAATTTGCTCAAGCAAAGGATCAGGTAAGCTCCTGCATAAATTTAGTTGAAGACAAAAGGTTCTATGGCAAGCCAATTGCGAAGTGTGTGAACACTCATTTTGTAAAGGCAATTAAGGATTGTTTTCCTTTCATTTCAGTCAAGCAAATCATTTGAAAATTATATAAGCAGTATTGCACAAATATTAAACTCTTTCTAAAACTCAACTTTGACAAGAATTTTAGAAACCCTTAATTGCTATTTCCAAATAAAACAATGTTTTATTTGTTGGTGAGTACGCCTTTGGGGAAGATGGTACAAGCAGATTAGTATGTGCGAAATTGTAAAATTGATGTGGGGAGAGAAAGCTTGGAGGGATATTTGATAGTCTTAGCTATTGATGATTATGATGTGATATTAGGAATGGATTGGCTACCGAAGCATGGGCTAGAGTAGACTGTAAGAATAAGTCGGTTCAATTCATTAGACTAGGATGTGATGTATTGGAGTTCAATGGCAATAGAGTAAAAGAATTGAATTTTTTGATAGTTGGGGTTAAAGTCCAGAAATTGCTGAGGCAAGGATGTCAAGGATATTTGGCTAAACAAGCCGAAGGACCAGTGCACTCTAGAGGATACCGAGGTGGTAAGGGATTTTCCCAACGTGTTCCCTGCGGAACTCACTTCTCTACCTCCCAACCGATAAGTTGAGTTCACCGTTGATCTAGTTCCCGGAGCAGAACTAGTGTCCTGAACTCCATATCGGATGGCACCGGCGGAGCTGAAAGAATTGAAGGAGCGGCTAGAAGAGTTGGTGAGGCAAGGCTATATCAGACCTAGCACGTCACCCTGGGGAGCACCAGTGCTATTTGTGAAAAGAAGGATAGGACTTTGAGGCTGTGTATCGACCACTGGGGCTTGAACAACCTGACGATCAAGAATAAGTATCCCCTACCGCTGATTGATGAGTTGTTCGACCAGTTGCAATGATCCAGTTGTTACTCCAAACTGGATTTGAGGTAAGGATACTATCAAGTGAGGATAAAAGAGGAGGATATTCCCAAGACGACCTTCAACATAAGATATGGTCACTATGAGTTCGTGGTGATGCCATTTGGGGTAACCATGCACCCATAGTATTTATGGATTTGATGCATCGAGTGTTCCAATCTTACTTGGACAAGTTTGTGGTAGTTTTTATCGACGACATACTCATTTACTCCAAAAGCCCGAAGGATCATACAGAGCATTTGAAGCAGGTATTGGAGAAGCTAAGAGAGCACAAACTTTTCGCTAAGTTTAGCAAGTGTGAGTTTTGGCTGGATAGTGTGGCATTTCTTGGCCATGTGGTGACCAAGGATGGGATCAAGGTAGACCCAGCGAAGATGGATGGAATTTTTGGAGGAATACTATTATCCAATCAACTATCATCCTGGGAAAGCCAGCGTTGTTGCTGATGCCCTGAGCAGAGAAGTCAGAATGGCCAGGCTAAGAGTTCAGGAGGTTCAAGAGGTTCAGGATGTGTTGGATAGAAGAGTGAAAGTGCAAGGGGAGAGAATTGTTGTTAGCAACCTGAAGTTGATACTAGATCTAAGATGGAAAATTATTGAAGCTCAGCAAAGTAATGCAGAATTTCAACTTTTTAAGGGAACGGAACTCAAACGGCAAGGCAGTGAATTCTGATAGGACGAAGTGGGAGTTTTGTATTTTAGAGATCGGTTGTGTGTACCTAAAGAGCACCAATTGAAGGACAGAATTTTGGAAGAGGCGCATAAGAATAAGTACACCATTCATCCGGGAGAGGTCAAAATGTATCAGGACCTAAAAAGGGTTATTGGTGGCCTGGAATGAAGCAGAACGTGGTTAAGTATGTCTCGCCTTATCTCACCTATCAGAAAGTCAAAGCGGAGCACAAGAAGTCGGTTGGATTGTTGCAACCGTTACTAGTTCCTGAATGGAAATGGGAGGATGTGACGTGGACTTTGTTACCGAACTCCTTATAGCAAGGACCTAAAAGGACGCTATATGGGTAGTGGTGGATTGACTAACCAAATTAGCACATTTCATACCAGTGAATGTAAGGGATTCCATGAAGAAGTTAGCTCAGACCTATGTGCGAGAAATAGTTCGACTTCATGGAGTGCCTTCAAGTATTGTGTCTGACTGAGAATCGAGATTTACATCCCGATTGTGGGACAAGTTTCAAGAATTGATGGGTTCTAGCCTGAAGTTCTGTACGACGGCATATCCGCAAACCGATAGACAGTCAAAAAAGGTTATATAGATATTAGAGGATATGCTGAGAGCTTGTGTACTGGATTTCGGGGATAAGTGGATCGAATGTGTGCCATAAGTGGAGTTGTCGTACAATAACAATTATCAAGCTTCGATTGGAAAGACTCCATATGAAGCACTGTATGGATGTAAGTGTCAGGTATCGCTATATTGGAGTTGGTCAGAGGATGGCCATATAAACAAATCGGGAGAAGTTTTTGTTCAAGAAATGTTGGTTAAGGTCAAGGTAATCAGGGTAAGGTTGAAAGCAGTCCAAAGCCGATAAAAGAGCTATGTAGATAAAAGGCGGAGAGAGTTAGAATTTTAGGTAGGAGACAGGGTATTCCTAAGACTGACACTGAATAGAGGAATTCTGAAGCATCCAAAAGGTGGGAAGCTAAATCTGAGGTATTTGGGACCATTTCTAATAAAGGAGAGAATTGGGCCGGTGGCGTATCGATTGGATTTGTCGGATGGATTGACGGAAATTCATGACGTATTTCATGTGTCGTAGCTGAAAAAGTACAATGCCGGTCCTGGACATGTTTTGAATGATGAGCCATTAGTATTGCAAGCCGACCTGAGCTATATGGAGAAACCCGTGAGGATATTGGACGTAAGTATCAAGACTCTCCAGAGCAAGCAGATTCCAATGGTAAAGGTGTAGTGGGAGCATCATGGCACGCGAGATGCTACATGGGAAATAGAAGAGTGGGTAAAGCGAAAGTATCCCGATCTGAGATAGAGGTATGTCTGAATTTTAGGACGAAATTCTCCTAAGGAGGGGAGGATGTGAAACCCCACCTAAAGCCAACCCTAGAGTAAGGGGGTCGCGATGCATATCATATTATTTTGCGTGAATATATATAAATGTTTTTGAATGATTTTGTGTGCTTTAGAGCTATGATTTATAGGCTAAAAGGCTTAGTTATGCTTATTGAATAAGAATGGTAAAATGATAATTTTGCTTGAGGTCAAAATAGGAAGATAGCTTGAGGATTAAATAAGAAGAATATTTGGGTGAGGAAATAAGAACAAGAGTTAGTGTGGTTAAGTGGTTAGAGCTTTGTGAATTAATCTCTAAGGTTATGAGTACAAATCCCATCATTTAGGTTTTTATCATGATTGTCTTAATTAAGTTTGAATTTTTGTTTTCTTGCATTCCATAAAAATAGGAATGTTGTTCTAGGGGAGACATGAAGAGAATGTCCTAATCCTATGATTATGTCATAAAAATAATTCTAGATTTATTACCTATAGTTTATCCTAACCTTTTCACCAATTAAATTTGTTCAAAATTTATCCAAATTCATGTTTTTAATTCTAGAAAATTCAGCATGGAATCTTGGTCTTTGAATTTCGAAAATGAATCTTGGAGGTTGGAGATTTGACTGAAAATAGGAGAGGAGTTAGGGAAGGTTCTCAAGAGAAATTAATCTCTATGGTTGAGCTTTCAAACTCCAATCCATAGTGTTCATATTTTCCATGAAGGAAATCTGAAAATTTTCCAGACTCTTGAGCAGCCTAACCTTTGAAAATCTCACCCATCTTTCTTACTTAATTTCTTCCAGAAAAATGGGCAATTTATTCAGCTTGAAGACTGAAATTCTTGTGTAAAATCCGGACTGCAAAAAACTGCACAAACCAGAAAAAAATCTGGGCAGTTTTCGCAGCATAGCAGCCTAAAATCGAAGTAGTTTCTTCTGCCTTCAAGCCAGCAAAATTCCTTTGCTATTCCTCCATAAAGAAGGCTTGAAACCAGCCTTAAAGGACCCATAAACACCTCTCAAGAACCCCTGCAAGTTGGGCTGGAACATTGCAGAAAACTGCACAGAAAATTGTAGCAAAACATTCGAATCATAACCAGAAAATTTCCAGCCTTGTTCCCTTTAGGCCTTGGCCGAAAACCACCCTCAAACCTTTGTAAATTAACCCATGTTTAGCCATGAACTGAACACCATTACCCTCTCCACTTACCTTGCACAATTAGACTCCATAACCACACCTCAAATTTCTCCTAAAACACTCCATTCAAACTTCCATTTGAATTTCAAAATTTCCAGAATTTGCTCCATGAAAACACTCTTGGATTAGGCTTCATAACTAGAAATTCCTCTGCCATTGAGCTCAGAATGTTAGCCAGCCTTAAAGCTCCATTAATCTTCATGCATTTCAGCAAAACACAATAGTCCAACCGGCTCCATTGCAACTCCAAGAAACCTCCATCAATAAAACACCAATAACATATCTTCTACCTCAAAACACTTCACAAATTTCTCCATTTGAATTTTAAACAACCAAATTTTCTCTTCCTCTCTAAACTAAAAACCGAAATCCTTGAATTCCCTCAATCATTTGGCCAGCACTCTCCAAAAATTCGTCTAGCATTTTTCCTCAAATTCTTTCCATTTTCACCAAGAATACCAAGAACACACACTACATTTCTTCAAGCCAAAGACCACTCTAAATACTTCCAATCCCTCTCAAAAACTCCAGAATACTCCTACATACTCACTAGAGTTCATTTCATGAATTTATAACATCAAATCTCGAAAACAAAAATTGGCATTTGGATGAAAACCAGTTTTTCCCCTTGAAGTCTCAAGAACATCATCAAGGTAACCAATAACAACTCTTTTGTTCATCTTCTTCCCTTCAACCTTTAACATATCATGCTAATGCTTTCTCTCTCTCTCTCTCTCTCGGCTGAAATGGTTGTTACAACGATGGCAATAGGAAAATTATGATCATGACCTTATTGATCCTAGGCTATTTTGATTAGCAAATTTTCTTACCCTAATTAAAATTTTTACTATGTTTTTCCTCCAAAGATTTCAAAATTCTTAGGAAGTTTTGGAATTGGAATATTCAATGAAATAGTGATATTTTACAATTCAAATAAATGATATCTTTTATTAAAAATAATATATATATACATATATATATAACCTTTTATATAAATAAGTAAAATATTAATGACCTTGTGGACTATATATTCATAAATATTATTTATATTTATTAATCCAAATAATATTTATTTATTATTAATTTTATTACGTATTAATTATTAATTAAGAAAGTAGTAATAATTTATTATTTATTTAACTATTTAAGAATTACCATTTATTAATATAATCTAGGACTTAGGATTCTCCAATAATTAAACCCTAGTTTATTTATTAATAACATCACTTAAGATTTATTATTTGAATCTATAAGTTATTAGTAATTATTTTACAACACCTAGTCATTTTAACTTATCACTAGTTATTTTAACTTATCAAGTTAGAATTATTTTATAAAATCCTTTATCATCTAGCCTCAAAGCTTTGGACATTAGGGTCATGATTGTAATAAGTTGAACTAGGATTATTTATGTAAGCGAATATAGCTTGAGTATAACCTTATAACTTGTGTTTACCCCAGGCGGGATTAGGTCAGCTTTGGAAGATTAGTGAATTTGATCAAGCAAAGGATCAGGTAAGCTCCTACATAAACTCATTTGAAGACAAAAGGTTACTATAGCAAGCCAAATGCGATGTGTATGGACATTCACTTTGTAAAGGCAATTAAGGATTATTTTCTTTTTTATTTCAGCCAAGCAAATCATTTGAAAATTAAACAAGCAGTTTTGCACAAATATTAAACTCTTTCTAAAACCTAACTTTGACAAGAATTTTAGAAACCCTTAATTGCTATTTCCAAGTAAATCAATGCTTTATCAGTTTTCTCCCAAGTGGGACAATCAACGTTGAGTACTCAATAAGAGTATACTACTAGGACTAGTCTTTGAAGGGTTAGGATAAGTCCCTCAGTAGGTGGCCACCTCTGAGGGGTGAGTCTTTCCCGGATAGGATGCCAGTCCTGTAGGTCATGCTGGTCCAAGCTAGCAAGTTTCAGTCATGTAGAATGTGTATTTTCGGAGTGGATAACCGATAAGTTTGGGTGTAGAGAAGGAGGAGCATCTCACCCGGTAGGCCGTACACCTACATTTTGTTAGTCTGCACAAAATGTGGCATTCTGACTGTTATATGGTCATGGGGCCCAACGTGTAATAACACATGGCTACCCATTTGAGTGGTTGTATTTATTGTGTACATGTATGGTTTGGGAAGCAAAACACCACTCTTTATTTTCAACATTTATTTAATGCTTGCCAGCACTTTCTCTTATGAAAATTTTCTAACTTGCATACATGAACTATTTACTTGAAACACTCAAAGCACACATGGGCTTACTGAGATTTTTATCTCATCACCTTTTATGCCATGTTTCAGGTCGATCCTACTGTGGAGATGAATAGCTAGATTTGTTGCCTATGCTTTGAAGACTTTATGTTATTTTTCTTTTGTGTTGTTTTGAGAGATGGTAGTAATCAATTTATTTTGAATTTGTTCACGTATTTTTGGGTTGTAATAAGTTTAATTTTAAAGTATTGCTTTTATTTTCTCTTGTGTGACCTAGTTATAAAGACCCCTTGTCCAATGGACGGGGCAACATCCCCGGCCCTGTTGGGCCTAGGTAGTGGGGTGTTATAGAGAAGGTTTTGAAAAATGGAGGGATTGTGGAAAATAGTAGTTGCAATGAATGTACATGCATGGCCCCCCTTCTGTAACACTTTTTTAGCCGTACAAATCAAGTTTCCAACACAATGATGTATATTATGTCTAAACAGTGTGTAAATATTAGAATCACCACTTACCCCTTCAAATGATTTGTCACAATTAAAATTTTCCTTTAGACCTAATAATATAGATTTTTAGGATAGGATCACGAAATTCTTACTTTGCACCACATTTACAAATACCAAGTAACCTCTCTGAAATTGGGGTGAAGGGTATAAACTGTGAACATCCTCCAAGGGTTGCATATGATGTAGCATTGAAAGATCTAACTCATTGAGGCAGGTTAAGCTCAACACATCATCATTTGGACCATTGTTTTCCAAGAATTGAGAGGAACCTAAAAAATCATGTGACAAAAAGAAATTAGAATTATTAGCACGTAGAGGAGAATCAAATACCTCTCTTGCCATATTGTGCAATTATCCCTCATACCCTCTCTTTTTTGCCATTGTCAATTGTATAGGCCAGCATTACTCATGAGTCTCCTCAACAATCTTAGCTAATTATGTCCTTTGATCGTATAATCGTTGGGAAGCTTTTTCATGCCACTGAATAGATGAATTTTTATTGGCAACAAAAGAATTCACTAATACTTCTAATGACATCTCACTAAAACATCAATCAAAGCTTGTAACTTTGTCAATCTATAATCAATGTAGCTCCTTTGGTCTTGTGTCCAAAAAATAATTGTCCACGATGATGTCAACCTCGCACTCAAAGAAAACGAAAATCAAATTAAAAATAAAAACTAAAAATAAAAAAATAATAGAAAAATAAATAAAATAAAAAATAAAAGGGAAAAACAAATAATAGAAAAACAAAGAAAAGAAAAACACACATATTAGATATATTCACAAACTACCTAAACACAAAAGTTAGTGGTATTTACAAGTACAACATGAACTAAACTAGTTAATTAAGTTACACTGTGAAACCCCAGTCAAAACCAACCTTAGAGTGATGGGGTTGGGATGCATATCATACTTTATTGCATATTTAAAAATATTTTTATATGATTTTGTGTGCATTGAATTTGTGTTTTATGGTCTACAGGGCTTGATTATGATTATTGAGTGAGAAGGACAAAATAGTAATTTTTGCTTGGGTGGAAAAGAGAGATAGCTTGAGGATTGAATAGGAAAATATTTTTAGAGGGAAAATAAGAACAAGAGTTGTTGTGGTTTAGTGGTTAGAGCTTTAGAATTAATTCTTGAGGTCTTGGGTTCAAATTCTATCATAGGAGCTTTAGCTTAGTTAAATTTTATTTTTGTTTGGGAAGTATTACTTTCGGCCTTAGGTGCTTGGAGTAGAGTAGAGATGTTGTCCTAAGAGAGACATGATAGGAGTATCCTAATCCTACTCTTTTGTCCTACACAAAATTCCTAAGGGGAATTCATTTCCTCTTGATCCTTAATTTTTCCTATCTTTCAATTCATTAGTTTTTTGAATTTGTTCAAGCCAATTTTATTCTAGGAAAATTCCAGCAATATGCTGTGGCTTTGAAGGTTCAAAATGTCTTAGTGAAAGACATCTTATGGACCGAAACCATGGAAAAGATGGGGAAGGATTCCAAGTGAATTAATTCCCCTAGTGAACTTTCTAAAAATTTCACTCTAACTAGGTTCATTTTCCTTCATGTCATGAACCGAAACTTTTCTAGCTTCTTGTCCCTTCAAGGTGTCGAAATTCTTAGCCATTATTCCCTCTCAAATGGTGCCAGAAAATGGCCCTTTTGATCAGCTTGAAACCTGATTTTTTTGGTCCATTTTCGGACTGCACAAATGCTGTGCAAAACTAGAGAAATTTCTGGTTGAATTCGCAGCTTTGGAGGTCCGAAACCAAACTATTTTCTTTCAGTTTTTGTTCAGCATCTTAGCCACGTTTTTCCTCCATAAAGAAGACTGGAAACCAGCCTTGAAAGACGTCTAAAATCCCCTTCAAACTCTCTGCAAGCTGACTGGAAAGTGGCAGCCAAAAACTGTCCAGAAATTCCAGCCTTGCGAAAATTCTGTTCAGGGAAAATTTCCAGCTTTGTTTCCTAATTCATCCCTAGCTGAAACTCCAGCTTCCTTCTGCACAAACCACTCTTAAACAGCCATGATCAGAGCTCCATTGTCTTTCCTAAGCTCCTGCATGAAATTTAGACATGGCTACCCAAAAATCTCTCCAACAAATCTCTGCAATCATGCCTTGATTTGGATACCAAAATTCTAGCCACCATAATTTAGCAACCTTCTATAAAATATCCCTCAAACAACTAGACCTTTCCATCACCATTATACTCCTTATTTTTGGCCACCCTTAGCCTCCTTCAATCAGTTTTCATCTAGCAGAAACACTGCACGAAAATTTGGCCATGGCAGCTTCCCAAAAGCTCTCCAACAATCAAAGATATTCTTGTAGTATTTAGTTTCCAAATTTGCTTCCCAAAAATATTCTTGAGGGATTTTAACAACTAGACTTTCCTTTTCCCTTCCAAACCAGAAAATCATCTTCCAAAACCCTACAAACAATTCGGCAGCCCTAATCCCTTCAGAAATTCGGCCAGCCTTGAACAAAACCTATCTACTCTCTTCAACCTTCAAGAACACATAGCACACCAAGAACACCTACTCCTTCCTTTTTGTCTAATACCTCTCCAAATCACTCCAAACTTCTTCTAAAATTCCAAATTTCATCTATTCACTACTGTGAGTCCATCCACACCATTTTTAACATCAAAACCCCAAATCCAACTTGCTCTTTTGGATCAAAAACCAAAAGTTTTGTGAAGGCTCAAGAACACTTTCAAGGTGAGGTTGTTCTAACAACTTCATCTTCTCTAATCTTGATCTCTAATGAATATAGATATGAATAAACATGCTAATGCTCTCTCTCTCTCTCTCTCTCTCTCTCTCTCTCTCTCTCTTGGCCGAATGGCTTCTTCTCCAATGGCTATGCTTTCTCCATCTTCCTTGGACGGATCTAGTCATCTAGGAGTTGAGATTCATTCAAAACTCCTTCAAGGTTTTCATCAATAAAGTAAGTCTTTTTAACCCTTCTTTTAAATCTAGATTCATGTCTCTAGGATGATGTTGATAGAAGATGAATCATGAATGGGGTTTGAGTACATATTGTTGTGATGAGTTGAGAGTGAAGCATGAATATATGTATGAATATGATGGAGATGTGATTTATGCATGAAGGGATTATCTTGGTTGATTGTGTGATGTTTTAGAGTTTAATGCATGTCTCCATGATCAAGTATGCTAGAGATTATGCCATTTATGATGAATAGGATTTATATTTTTGTGTGATTATTAAAGCCATGATTATATTTATACTAGTGAAGGTTAGATCATGCCTTAGTAAATCTAGATCTATGCTTATATGCATGATTTGGATGAGTTAATGAATTAAATGATTGTATATGTTTGTGATTGTGGTTAGCCATAGAAATATGATCTTGACCTAATTGTCCCTAAGCTAATTTTTATTTCATGAATAAAATATTTCATAATATGATTTTGCTAGTAATTTCGAAAAACCCTAGGAGGGGTAGATTTGGATTATTATATATAATAAGGATATTTTAGTCAAATAAATAATAGCTTTTGCTAGAAAAATAAAATATATATATGTAGATATTATATAAAATAATGAAATCAACTAAAGCTTTTTATGGAAATAATCATAATTAGTAAAATATTTATTACTAAAAATTTAATTATTATCTTTTAATCAAAACCTATTAAAATTTATTTATTATTTTTCAAGCAAGACTCATTAAATTTATTTTCAACTAATTTTAGTTATCAATTATTTTCTAACAACTAAATTATTAATAAATCATTATTTTACCTAATACCACCTAGGACTCTTCATCAAATAAACTCTAAATTTTTCTTAGCAAGATTTAAACCATCAACTTATTAGTATTTATTTCCCAAAACCTTAATTATTTTAAATATCAAATTAGGCTTAGCTTATAAACCTATTTATTTATTGTTTGGCCTTAAAAGCTTGGGACATTAGGATCATGGTAGTAGTGAGTTAAGTTGTTTTAAATTGAGAAAGTGGATTTTGGCTTGAGTTTGATTGTGGTTTGTATTGCCCATGCGGGGTTAGGTCAGCTGTTGGAGACCTTTTATTGTGAGCAAGAATCAGGTAAGCTCCTGCATAAAATCTGATTGATGTAAAATGTTTATTATGGCAAGCCAAATGTAGAGTGCATGGACACTCATTTCTGTAAGGCAATTGAGGGTTGACTCCTTTCTTATTTCAGTCAAACAAATTATTTGAAAATCCATAAGCAGATTTACTCAAACTCAAAACTCTTTCCAAAACTGATTTTGACAAAGACTTTGGAGACCCTTAATTGCCATTTTCATGTGGAACTATGGTTTATTTATTTTCTCATGTGGGTTACGTTACGTTGAGTACTCAATAAGGGTGGATTGCTAGGACTAGTCTTTGAAGGGTTAGGGCGAGTCTCTCAGTAGGTGGCCACCTCTGAGGGATGAGTCCTTCCCGGATAAGATGTTAGTCTAGTAGGTCGTGCCGGTTCGAGGTAGCAGTTGTTTATTTTTCAGTCAAGTGATTGTGTTTTGCCAGAATGGACACCCGGTTATTGTTTGGGTATAGAGAAGGAGGAGTATCTTGCCCGGTAGGCCGATCACCTACTTTTTTTTTGGTCAGTTTGCACAAAGTGTCGGCATTCTAACCGGTTATGGGGCCCAACGTGTGGTAACCCATGATCATTTCTTTTGAGTGGTTGATTTTATTGATTATGTATGGTTGAAAAGCCAAAACACCACTCTTGCTTTTAACTAATGTTTATTGCTTGCCAGTATTTCTTTTATAAAGGTTTTATACTTTGCATTCATGAACTATTTCCACTAGACACTCAAAGCATATACGGACTTACTGAGATTTTTATCTCATCACCTTTTTACCATGATTTCAAGTCGATCCTGCTGTGGGGATGGGTAGCTAGTGTTATCTGCCTTGGAAGAGGATGTTGTCATTTATTTTTATGTGTTGCTTTGGGGAGTTAAGAGTGGATAATTTTACTTATGGATTTGTTTTGGGAATTCATGGATTTATACTTGGATTTATTCTTGGGATGTAATAAATTTTAAGTTAAAGTATTATTTTTATTCCGCTATTTTATTTGTGTGACCTAGTTATAAAGACCCCTTGTCCTTTGGACGGAGCGACATCCCCGGCCCTGACGGGCTTAGGTAGCGGGGTGTTAGATACATAGTGTTACAAACAACACAATATAGCACCTATTTACAGAAAGAACATATATACATACATACATATATACATATAAACATGGTTAAATCAATGAAATCCAACCTTTCATGATTTTGTTCCTCGGCAATGTTGCTAAAAACTTGATGCGTAAATTTTAGATGTATAAAAATTATCAAATTTAAATCCATCTCTTAGTCAAGTTTTAATTAAAACATAAATCCCAAAATACACATACGAGTAAGCATACTCATCGCAAGTATAGTATAGAGAATTAACGAGTATCGATCCTCAAAGGAACAAGTACACACTAGTCACTTTTTCATTCATTGTTTAACTGGCCCAATAAAGTGATAAAATACTAACAAGAAAAATAAATAATTATGTACAACTCAAGGATGAGAAAATATGCAATTTAGACAAAGGCTTTTGAAAACATGACAATGAATCACGTAGCACATATCACAATCAATTATCATCTTGGTCTCATTAAGGATTTAAAATAGACCCACTTCGTTTGCAATCCATGGAATTACTATTTTCTAGTTAAATTAGTGAACATATTCTGTTTCAACCAATTTATCCAAAAGATGCATTAAAATCAATCCTCATATAAACTCCTATAGTTTAGGTGATTTAAAATATGAAATTAGTCAATAAATCCATATTCTAGCAATCATCAACTAACTTTTGATTATCTAAGTTATTAACAATTAACTCATTTTTAAAGCAAGTTAAGAGCTAACAAATATGAAATTAATTAGATTGAAATTATTATTAACCCATTTTTGAAGCAAGTTAATAACATAAATCAACCAATCAACTTCATAAGCAAAACAAGTAATCAAATCACAAGATAAATAACAAATTGATCAAAAGACTAATTTAACTCAATAAATCATGAATTCTAAAACACAAAGTCAAATTACAATGAAAACATTGAATACATCATTGGTTAAGAAAAAGAAAACAAAGGTAAAAGAAAGCACTCATAGATAAGCCTCTTTCTTTTCCTTTGAAGACTCTCTTGAACAACCTTTATTAATTCGACGAATTCCTCCTTCAATGAGTGATTGGTATTTTTGCTCCTTGAATTCCCCCTTTCTCTTGTATTTTCTCGTGGTTTTATACGTTTCTTTGATGCTAAATTCATTGCTTGAGGAGTCTTGGCCGAGTAGAATTCAGAAAATACCAAAATCTTTAGAAAATTACCAAATTTGTGCTCAAGATTTTTGCCACTCTAGAGTAGACCTGGTGCCGGGTCCAATCGACCCACTTGGCACCAGGTGTGTTCTGTTTTTCCTCCTAAAAGTGCTCTATTTTTATTGTTTGGGCAGAGTGAACCTGGCATCTGGTCCACTTGATAGGCTTAGCACCAGGTGTATGCTGGAAAATTCACTTTTTTGCTTAAATTTGTCAAAAACACTCTCGACAAGCAAAATGTCAAATAGGAAGGAATATGCTTAGTTGTTACAACAAAAGTGTCTCAAATTAACCTCAAATAACTAGAAAAATAGTGATGATTTTAGCCCCTATCAGTTTCTGAGAATGCTATTAAACTAAGGCTTTTCCCATTTTCTTTAAGAGATAGAGAGAAATTTTGGTAAAAGTATTTACCAGCCAGATCCATTACACTTAGAGTGTTTTGGCTGAAAATTTTCTAGCAAAATATTTTTCCCCAGCTAGAACATCTAAGCTTAGGGTCAATATTTTTACCTTCCAATAGTTAGAATTTGAAAATCTCTGCGGGTGTTGGGAGAGGTTCAAGGAGATGCTTAGAAAATATCCTTATCATAGGTTCGAGCAAGGTATGCAAATGCAAATCTTTCATAGTAGCTTAAGATTTACAACAAGGCAACGTGTTGATGCATCTGTAGGAGGTTCTATGGTTTCTAAGACCCCATAAAAGGTGTTTGATTCGATAGAAAATCTTGCAACGAACAACTATACTTGGGGTAGTTCATGGTCAAAAGCTCGTATTCATGGAGTGCACACAGTGGATGCAGTGGTAGCTTTGGAGGCATAGGTCGAGGCACTGACATAAAAGATGGAGCAAATGGTGATGTCTCCTTCCCAATGATAGGTAATAAATGTTAATTGTGATTTTTGTTTGGGAAAGGCATCCAAACCATGAGTGCCAAAGCATCGATTCATCACAAGAGTCGTTAGAACCAGCTACGTATGTGGGTAATGGAAGACAAGATAATAATCCTTACAGTGCCACTTACAATCCTGGTTGGAGGAACTATCCCAATTTTTCATGGAACAACCAAAACTAACCCAGGCAGACTTCTTCTAATTTTGGAAATCAAAGAACTCAACCCTCCTTGCCTTACAATGCACCACCAGCTAATCCGTCATTAGAGGACTTGGTTAATCAAATGGTAAGTAGCATGAAAACATAATTTCAAGGAGTGGATGCAACCACGAGGAATTTGGGGTGTTTATGTGCAATCTAGAGAATCAAATTAGATAATTGGCCAAACTCCTTAGAGACCATCAAATGGGATTCCTTTCGGAAAACATTGAGAGCAATCCACGTGACTAAGACTGCGGAAAAAGATGATTTTTACTGCTTTATTTTTTTAGGTCATCTCTTTCATTTTTACATGTTTCATTCATTTTTCCGTTATTTTAATTTTTAGAATGAATTTTCTTTATAATTTCATGGTTTTTAATTATTTTTATTTTCATTAATTAATTATACAAAAAAAATATTTTTGATCGGATAAAGCTAACTTGGCGCCGACCCAAACTATAGCCCTGGTGCCAGGCCAGCATGGCTAAAGAAATTGTGCCAAGATAGCCTAAGCCCAACACTTGGACCTGGTGCCAGGTCTCGTTGGCCATAAGACTTCCCACGACTAGTTTTGGCCATTTTTTCAAACAACCCTTCATCTTCCTCGTTTTTTCTCTCAACCCATCGCAGGGTCCAACTTCAAAACACCATCAGGGCACTTTCTATCCTTCCAAAGCACCTTCCAAAAAAAAAAAATCTTTGCTTTGTTCTTGAAGTTTTGGATTAAAAACAAGAAAAATTCAATCTTTCTTCACAAAACCCATTTTTCAATCCATCCCTCCGATGCATAATTTTTTACGGTTCAATTTTTCATATTGATTATTGGATATTTTCATGTGAATTATGGTCCAAAAATTCTCGTTTTTCTTGATTTGATAGATTGGATGAAAATTTTGCTTTCTTTGAGGTTTAGTTAGCATGAGTATTAATTGACAACAATATTTGATTGATGCAACTCATGTCTTATATCTTTTTGGTAGCTATTGAGCATGCCTCTAATGTGTGTAATTCTAAGCTTATCAAGATATGTGCATACTTCATAGATTCTAATATACTTGTTCATGTTAACTTGGCATTGTGATTAAGAGTTTTACATGATGACATGAATGGCATTGCTAATTTGATCATAGGTATTGATATTATATTTGGGATTGGACAATGGCTATCTTTTTATAGGTATTGTTAGGGGAGTTTGTGTTGTGTTTTGTGGTATATTAAGGTGGTGGTTGCATTTAGTGGGTGTTGTAACTATAAGAAGGTTTAGGGTTGTGTTTGATTGTGTAGTGAGTAGTGATCTTGAGGGTGTTCTATTTTCTTTCCTTTATCCTACCTTTGTCTATCATCACATCTTCATCATATCTAGGAGACCCAAGGGAATGGCACCTGAGGCCAAGAGAGCTAGAACTTCATCTTCTTCTACACTATCTTTTGAGCTTCTACCTACCTAGCCTATATAATTCTTTGATCCTACATGTCAAATCTGGTATCAAAGTCACCAACATAACAAAATCATAGTAGAAAAGATGCATAAACCTTATTTTAATAATTCCTTAGAGCTTTCTACTATATTTAGGTGACTGGGGTGGGAGCCTATTATTAGACTTGTGGGTGCTTATTGTCCTATGAGAGTAAGAGATTTTTATGCCAATATACAAGATAAAAAGAAAAATAACCTCCAGGTTATTTCACTATGGTCAAAAAGGTGCCCATTGAGTTTGATAGGGCTAGATTAGCCAAGATCTTGGGTGTCCCTGATGAGGGTCCATAGATAGTTGTGGACCATAACAATCAAAAGATTATTTCTGAGCCTACTTGGGATGTGAGTGTTGTTAGGACTAGTTTGCAGATATGGACGAATGGGCAGATAGGCCAGTATTGCTACTACTCCAATAATAATCTTGAGGCTCAATTACATGCCATAGTCTACATTTTCTCTTTTAATGTTTATCCGACGGCTAGGGGCTTCAATGAGTCTAGGGCCCTTAATGTTTACATTCTTGATAAGATAATGAGGAGTGTGTCTATCCCTCTTACTCATATTATTATTATTCAGTTTATGAGAGACATTGTTTACTCTCACATCTCAGCCAAAGCCCTCAAATTTTCCTTGGTCATTATGCGTATCTTACAAGACTTTGGCGTGAGTTTAGATGGAGAGATTAGTGACCGACCACTGACCAGTACTTAGTGACTGAGCATACTTTGGTTCAGTCTGGCTATTGATATGATGAGAGAGAGAGATGATGGAAGAAGCCTTATGAGGTACAACATCCCAAGATGGTGGAGCTTCTCCCTGATAAGAAGGAGCCGAAGGAGCAACCTACGTGACCTCGCACCTATGCCAGTAGTTCGCATTCTAGTACTAATTTTGAGGCATGAGTGGAGGCCCAATTGGAGACCCAATTGACCATCCTCCTCCAGCTGCAAGACTCCATTACTGACCTCCATCGACGTCAGGATGTCCAAGAGTAGAAATTGGTGATGTTGATACAACAATCCATTGGTGCATCCACTAATAGAGCCGCCGGAGATCTTGACGATGTTGCTGATAATGATGATAAGTCTGATGACTCTTGATTTACTTATTGCTCACTTGTATTTTATTTTATTTTTTGTAAATTTTCTTTTATTTATTTTCCTTTGAATTTTAATGACCTTTCTTAGTTTTTAGTTGTCTTTCTTTTGCTTTTGCTTTTCTTTTTCTTTTTCTAGATTTATATTTTCTGTTTGTTTCTTTTGAGTTAGGTACCATTCTCAAACAACTCCTTGTGATGGATTCACACTGTTAGTGTTGTGTCCTAGAGACAATCACTTGTACCATGTATATTGCATATTAAATTAATAAGAGGCATTCTTTATCTTTCAGTTTGATTGTTATATCTAAATATGTGTACAAACCGTTAGATAAAGTCCCTAGTACAACACAGTGTTAAGGAAATCATGATAGAGATCATGATGTGAGATTCCTACTACACTATGCAGTGTTTGTACTTAAATAATCCCCAGTCATACTATTAATAAGATGGGACATTATTAATACGCTAAGACTGGCATATGTTATATCTCTTGATTGGATCAAGCGGTGGTTCTCATATCCGTGGGTATTGGGATACTCAGGATTAACGTGTGGATTCTTGTTTTGAAACAAGTTCATTGGATGACCTAACTACGAGATAATCACTTGGATAACTATTTAGTGCCGGTGATAGAATCTCATTATAGCAAGTGTGCAAGTATCCTTAGACTTGAGATCTCCAAGGTACTTTGTTTATCGAGCGTTGTACTTTGATTCTAATCTTTGGAGTCTTATCTAGGACTGCCTATGGGATGGATATTGGGTACAACGTAAAGTAAACGAAAGTAGTTGAAATGATCAATAAAGGATTCACCACTCCTAATAGTAGGAGAGTATATCTCAAGGCCACTTGTAGAAATCATTACACATGAAGTCCTTGGCCAAGGCGACTATGTGATGGAAATGGTTCCAATTGATACACATATCGAGTAATGGATTTCTTGAACAAGTACTAAAATATTCGGGCCAGAATTAATAATATTCTGGAGAGAGTTGGCACTAATTCCATACTCTAGACCGAATGAGATATTGTATGTTGAAAGGAGTTTATTGCACTAAAAATTTGCTATTGAAAGGTTCATGTCAAGCCACTTGACTTTATGGACTTTTAGGTGGTCAAGAGTCATTACTAGATGTCGCTCTTGATATGCTAAATATGAATTTATTAATTAGAGAATCAATAAATTTAATACTTTATTTTATTAAGGATTATTAATTCTAATATTGTTAGAATTAATTCATATTATGCTACCAATAAGACCAGGAAACCTAATGGGTCACACACAATAAAGGTTTGAATGCTCAAATATATTATTTGATAATATTGTGGGGTTAATTAAGAGAAGGGAATATATTTATAGGTGAATTATAAGTTTGTTACAATTCATGGGACCTAATTGTAATTAAGTAAACTTCAAGGACCAATTTGTTGACAATTGGACGTTGAAGGACTAAGTTGTAATTTATGGTAATTATAAATCTATAAATATAAGAAAACGGTTCCTTAGGGTGAGAGACAGACTATTCATGCAATAACAGAGAAACCGTTTCTCTTCCTCTCTCTTGATCAAACCCTAGCCGTCTATCTACTTGATCAAAACCCTAGCCTCCCGAATTCTACTAGCATAGAATTGTGAGATTGTGAGCATTCAACCTTGTGTAGATTATCATTAGAGGGAGTTCTTTCTTGGACTTCAGTTGAGCTGCAGTGAACGGTTTTGGATAATCTGGATCGCGCCTGCATTCTTGTTTCTGTAATTTTTGAATTCCGGCTTCACGAGGTAATAAACGCAATCTTCTCATTTTTCCCGTTTCTATTGCAAACCCGTGATCCATGGCTTGGATTTCTTGTTGTTTTCCGCTGCGCTTAATCTGATTATGCATGATAGAAATCCTACACACACCTGTTGAAAATAATTCGCAATGGAAATATTTTCTTTTCTTTATTTTTTCCATTTTATTTATTTTAGTCCTTTGGTTTTGCTTTCATTGTTATACTTTTGGCCATTGAGGAAAATGTCCTATTTAAGTATGAGGAGAGAGATTAGCTTTGAAGATATTTTCCACATATATTGTGTACATTGTGGCATTTATGTGGCTAAATTTTTCTAAAATTTTTCAAAGGTTTTCAATGTTTAGCAATATTGTAATTATCTTCCTTACTTGGATATGAGTTTCATCATTCATTGGCGGATATTTATGAAATTGGTTTATTAGATAAGATATGTTAAGACTTGTGAATTTGAAATAATCTTGTTTATGCATTAGTGTTTGAGTATTATTTGACTCATCTATTTTGGACATTGAGGACATGGTGAATATGGGAAAAATTGTTGGCTAACTCTTGTATTATGGGTTTAAACGTTGCTTAGCTTTGAGTTGTGATAAGAAATGTGAGGAAAAAATCTTTGAGTGTAAAAACATTGATTGTGAGTTGAAGATTGAGAAAAATGAGTTGATTGTTGTTGGTGAGAAAAATGTTTTTGCTTGATTATGGGGGCCAATACGGATAGTGAAGAGAAACCCACTTTCTTGATGCAATTAATTTTCGAATGCAAAAGAAAGAAAAGTGTTGAAAAAATGATGAGTGATGACTAAAAGGGGGCTAATACGGTGCGTAAAGAGAAATCCATTCACTTGAGGTAATCAATTCCCTAAATCATTGAAAAAAAAAATGAGAGAAAAAATGGAGTGTTTTCCTTAAATCATGACTTGAATTGTGCAATGTTTGGGTTTATAATACTTGAGTTAGTAGATAGCTTAACTTGTATGATTCATGTTGTAACACCCTACTACCTAGGCCAATCAGGGCCGGGGATGTCGCCCCGTTCAGAGGACAAGGGGTCTTTATAACCAGGTTACATAGAACAAAATAAAATAAAGACTTTAAGATTAAACTTATTACAACCCAAAAGATAAAAACTAGTACAAATCCAAAATAAATTGTTTGCAACAATCTCTCAAAACGTCACATAAAGAAAATAACACGAGTCTTCAAAGTATAGGCAGTAATCTAGCTAATGACCTCCGTAGCAGGATCTTCCTGAAAACATGGCATAAAAGGTGGTGAGATAAAAATCTCAGTAAGCCCGTGTGTACTTTGAGAGTTTCAGGTAAAATAGTTCATGTATGCAAGTTGTGTTCATGTATGCAAGTTGTAAAAATTCCATAAAGAAAAGTGCTGGCAAGCATTAAATAAGTATTGAAATTAAGAGTGGTGTTTTGCTTTTCAAACCACACATGTGCACAATAAATACAACCACTCAAATGGGTTGCCATGGGTTACCACACGTTGGGCCCCATGACTAAATAATGGTCAGAATGCCACACTTTGTGTAAGCTGACAAAAGGTAGGTGTATGGCCTACCAGGTGAGATACTCCTCCATCTCTGCACCCAAACTTACCGGTTGTTCATTCCATGAACACACAGTCCACATGACTGAAACTTGCTAGCTCGGACCGGCATGACCTACCGGATTGGCATCCTATCCAAGAGGGACTCACCCCTCAGAGGTGGCCACCTACTGAGAGACTTACCCTAACCCTTCAAAGACTAATCCTGGTGGTCTATCCTTATTGAGTACTCAACGTTGATTGTCCCACTTGGGAGAAAATTGATCACACATTGTTTTATTTGGAAATAGCAATTAAGGGTTTCTAAAATTCTTGTTAAAGTTGGGTTTCAGAAAGAATTTAGCATTTTGTGAAAAATTGCTTGTTTAATTTTCAAATGATTTGCTTGACTGAAATAAAAAGGAAAAACAGCCCTTAATTGCCTTTATGAAATAAATGTCCACACACATCGCATTTAGCCTGCCACAATAATTCCGTTGGTCTTCACAAAATTCCATGCAGGAACTTACCTAATTCTTTGCATGCTCAAATTCAAGAGTCTTCCAAGGCTGACCTAACCCCGACTGGGACTCAAGCTAAATTCACTTACACAAGTAATCCTAGTTCAACTTATTACCATCACATCCCTAATGTCCTAAGCTTTAAGGCTAGCTGATAAAGAATTTTATAAAATAAGTTTAGTTTGATAAGTTAAAATAACTTGGGGTTCTAAAATAATTGCTAATAAATTATAGACTCAATTAATAATTCTTGAGTGTTATTATTAATAAATAAACTAAGGTTTGAATATTGAATAATACTAAGCCCAAAATAATATTAATAAATGGTAATTTAAAAATAGCTTTATTGAAAATAAATAATAAATTACAAATAACTTTTAATTAATTTTTTTAATATATAATAAATAATTAGTAATAAATAAAATTAATAATAAATGAATTATTTTAAATTTTTAATTAATAAATAACAAATAGATTTTAATATAAATAATATTTAGGAATATAGGTAAAAGTTTTAACTAGGGCCTACAAGGTCATTAATTAATTCTAATATTTTATTTATTATTATTTATATAAAAGATTTATCTATTATTAAATAGATTATTTTTAATAAAAGATTTTATTTATTTGATAAATAAAATTTTAATATTCCGATTAATAATCCAATCCAAATCTTCCTAGAGTTTCGAATTTTATAGAGAAAAATATAGTAGTAATTCTAATTAAAGTAATAAAATTTGTTAATAAAAATAACCTAGACTTAAGAAAATAATCTCTCACCATGATTTTCCTATTGCTAGAAGAGATTCTTAAACACATTCTCCAACATCAAATAATAAACCAATCCATTCATGAACACATGCTTGACTTATCACATACTATCACAAGGCTAACTTTCTTCTAGGCATAATCATCATTAATGGCTTCAATGGAAAATAGAAACATAAGAGCCTAATCACCTTTGGTGCCATGATGTCTAACATGCTTCAAACATGCATAAAATTCATCAAGCACGAAGAACATACATTGATTCAAAAGGAAATACATACAACTTAGTCATATACAACAATCATCATGTCTTAACTCCATCCCCTTAATCCATTTGCATATACTCAATCCCCCATTCATATTCTATCTCCCTATCACCTCCTAAGAGACATGATTTCAGAATTTTAAAAAAGAAGGTTTTGAGAATAATTACTTGATTGACGAGTACTATGGTGAAGACTAAAGAAGGTCCACGCGCGACGGAGAGTCTTGAGTGATCCCACGGAAAAACAGCCATGGTTGATGGTTGATTAACCATTTCGGTTGGAGAGAGAGAGAGAGAGAGAGAGAGAGAGAGAGAGAGAGAGAGAGAGAGAGAGAGAGAGAGAGAGAGAGAGAGCATTAGAAAGGTATATTGAGAATTGAATAGAAGAGGATGAACAAGAAGGTTGTTCTTGATTTACCTTGTTGATGTTCTTGAGACCATCAAGGAAAAAGCTGATTTTGATCCGATTGAAAATTTTTGTTGGCGTGGTTTTGTGTTATAAATACTAGAAATGAAGTCTAGGGATTAAATAGAAGTGATCTGGAGTATTTATGAGTGATTGGAGGTGTTTAGAGTAGGTTTAGGCTTGAAGAAGTTTAGTGTGTGTTTTTGGTGAAAATGGAGAGAGTGTGAGAGAAATGCTGCACGAAATCTGGTAGGGTGCTGGCCAAATGGTCTAGGGTGAATGGGAGTTTCGGTTTGCAGCTTGTGGGAGAGAGAGTGATCAGATTTTTTTTTTTTTTTTTTTGAAATTTAAATGGAGGAAGTTGTGGAGTTGTTTAAGGTAGGAGGTTAGCTATGGTGTTTGATCAAGGAAGGTGTCTATGCTCTTCAATGGTGACGGTTGAACTAGCGACCTTTGTTGGAATGAAGGGAGCTTGTTTAGGTTAGAAGGTTGGTCGAAATGCAGTCTATGATGGTAGAGAAAATTCTGGTTTATTAGTTTGATGCAAGAGTAATTTAATGGAGTAAAATTCTGAAATTATTTTGAAGTTCAAAAAGAGTTTGGATAGAGTAATCTTAGGAGGGTTTTGGGGTGTGGTTATGGAGTCCATGTATTCAAGGTAAGTGTGAAGGTCAATGATGTTCAGTCCATGGCTAAACAAGGATTAATTTTACAGAAGTTGAAGGGTGATTTTCGGCGTAGGCTTGAAGGAAGCAAAGCTGGAGAAATTCTGGTTGCAAGTGGTTCAAAGTTTCGAAGATTGGTGAAGAATTTCTGTGCAGAATTTTCGCACTTCTTCAGCCCGATTTGCAGCTGGTTCTTGAGGGGGTTTGAAGGTCTTTCAAAGGTGATTTTCCATCCTTCTTTCTGGAGAAATATAGAGGAGTTTTGCTGGCTTGAAGATGGACTAAAACAGCTTCATTTTCTTGATTGAAAGCTGCGAAATGCCCAGAATTTTTTCTTGGTTTTGCACAGTTTGTGCAGTCCGAAAATTGTATAGATTTTCCAGCCTTCAAGCCACATGAAATGACTATTTTCTGGTAGCAAATGAGTGGGTTTACTGGCTGAATTTTTCAAAGAGATGGCCTGCAAAAAATCTGGAAAATTTCCAGATTTTCCTTCACTAAAATATGAACAACATGAAGGTGAATTTGAAGGTTCATCATGGTGATTTATTTCTCTTGGGAACTCATCCCAACTTCTCTCCTAATTTCAGCCATTCCTCTATCCTTCAGGACTAATTTTCGAAACTCAAGGTTGAAGAATTATCACAGATTTTTTTTTTTTTTTTGGAATTTAAAAGAAGAGATTTAATGGATTTTGGTTTATTTAAATTATGAAGATGTTAGGACAAAGCAAGAGGTAATAAAAAGGACAAGAATTCCTCTAGAATTCTTTTTAGGACACAATGATAAGATTAGGACATTCTCTTCATGTCTCCCCTAAGACAACATTCCTATTTTTATGGAATGCAAGGAAACAAAAATTCAAACTTAATTAAGATAAACATGATAAAAACTTAGGTGATGGGATTTGAACTCATGACCTTAGAGATTAATTCCAAAGCTCTAACCACTAAACCACAACAACTCTTGTTCTTATTTTCTCACCCACACGTTCCTCTTATTTAATCCTCAAGCTAACTTCCTATTTTGACCTCAAGCAAAATTACCATTTTACCCTTCCTACTCAATAAGCACATCTAAGCCTTTTAACCTATAAACCACCATTCTAAAGCACATAAAATCATTCAAAAATATATATATATATTCATGCAAAATAATATTATATGCATCCCGACCCCCTTACTCTAGGGTTGACTTTAGGTGGGGTTTCACACATGTTATATATGTTTTTACTTGAAGGGTGAAAAATTTTTCTTAGACTAGAGTATGACTTGCTTAATTTGACATTAAGAGTTTTGCTATGTCTTATCAAATGGTTCAAGTTGCAATTGTTTTCAAAGTGTAGAATGAATGGCAATGTTCTATCTAAAGTTTGAAGAGAAGTTATAAGCCTTGTTATGATTCAAATTTTGGAAGAATAAAAGCTTATGTTTTCTTGTGATTTTTCTCCTTGACTTAAGTGTTTTGCTTGAGGACAAGCAAAGGTTCAAGTATGGGGGAATGTGATAGGGGCTTAATTCATAACTATTTTCCTAGTTATTTGAGGTTAATTTGAGAAACTTTTGATGTAATAACTATGCATATTCCTTCCTATTTGACACTTTACTTGTGGAAAGTATTTTTGATGAATTTGCATCGAATTGAGTGGATTTCAAGCAAAAAGTGAAAAATTCCATAACGTATCTGGCGCCACGTTTGGCTACTACACCAGGCGTCAAGTCCAGTCTGGAAAAACATAGCAAAAGTGAGGGGTGAACCAAAATGCAACTGGCGCTAGGTAGGTCGAAGTGACCTAGTGCTAGGTCCGATTTGTAATGGTTGAATTCTGTGCACGAATTTGATAGCTTTTAAAGAATTTTGGTATTTTTCGAATTCTAATGGGCCAAGACTTCTCAAGCCATGAATTTTGGTATCAAGGGAGCTTATAAAGATAAGGAAAAACATGAGAGAAAATAGTGAATCCAAGGATCAAAACTTTCAATCACTAAAAGAATGAGAGATTCATCATTCAATGAGCATTATTTAAGAATGTTTCCAAAGAGAAGAAAAGGGCTTGTCTATGAGTTATTTCTTTTACCTTTGTTTTCTTTTTCTAGAATAATGATGTAATTAATATTTTCATTATAATTTGACATTGTTGAAAAACCTTAGGGGGGTGAATAAGGTTTTTGGCAAACTAAAATTTTTAAGTAATCTGTTTTACAGAATATAAATGTTCTTCAAGTTTCTTTGACCAACTACATTGCAATAGAGAGATCTATTCAAGGAAACTTTGATAAATATCCAGATTCAGACTAAGATAAGAAGCACGATGCAATTAATGCTATATTGAAAATGGGTTAGTGAACACCTTAAAAGATTTCTTTAAGACACTAAGAGATTCCGAGCAGGGACAATTTGCAAGATTGTTCGAAAATAAATGCTGCGAGTAAATGCAGAGAAATGAGACACAAAATGTATAGTGGTTCAATCTACCAAGATCTACATCCACTATCTTAAGGTCATACTTAAGAATTTTCAACTAGATTTTATTTACCCAACTTAATGGAATCAATCTGTACTATATATAAGAGAGGATCACAACACTTGGTTTTCCAAAACCTCTCAATCAACCAACAAATCAAGGCTCACCCTACATGGGTTTTACACCACAACCTTGGTACACAAAAGAGATTGAAGATAAATGGAACTGAAACGGCTCACTTCTTTGAGAAGATTAGCACCAAGAACAAGCACAAACACTTTTACCTTTAAGACACAATTTGATTTCACTTTGAAGAACTTTGATAATGGAGATTTTTGTTTTCTATAAAGCAAGAGTGTTTCTTAGAAAGATAGGACAAAAATCTACTTTCAAATTGAGTTTAGAAGCCTTATATAGAGACATAAAGTAAAGTACCAACGGCTATAAAATGGTTATTTTTCGCTATTAGATTTACCAGTGTTTTGGACTCATGTTTTGGACGATGGTGCATCCAAAAGTTAAGTCCAAATTGGCACTTGTTCAAGCAAAATTGATTTGATACTGTTCAAGCTTTTTGGACGTAGCTTCTGGATGCAGGATAACCCAAAACACACAATCTAAAATTCTGAGGATTTTAAAACTTTGAAATCTTTGTTTTAGTGCTTCTTGGTGGAATTAAACTAAATCAAAAGGTAAAGAGGACATAGGAATTTACACAGAGAGATACCTTAACAAGGATTCCTAGTTTAAGGTTCTTCCATAACGGATTCTTTTGATTTGCAATCTTTCAAGCTTGATCTTTCTCCTTGATTTTCTATTTTCGGATTCTATAGCTTCAAGAGTTACTTTAGAAATCATATTTGAACGTCTTGGAAGACCTGAGGTCAAATATGTCCTATAACAAGTAAATCACACATTTTAGTCCTCATCATTGTTTATCATAAGTCAAAACATAGGAGACCGCCCTTAGGGCTAACAATTATTTTTGGGATTCATGATTTCTTGAGTTAATTTACTCTTTTTGATCAATTAATTATTTATCTTAGGATTTAATTACTTGTTGTTACGAAGTCGATTGGTTGATTTTTGTTATTAACTTGCTTGAAAAAGGAGTTGATAATAGCTTTAACTAATTAATTTCATATTTATTGTCTCTTAATTTGTTTGAAAACTGGGTTAATTGTTAAAGAACTTAGGTAATCAAAGGTTAGTTGATGATTCCTAAAACATGGATTCATTGACTAATTTCATGTTTTAAATCACCTAGAATATAGGCGTTTATATGAGGATTAATTTTAATGTATCTTTTAGGTAAATTAGTTGAGACAAAATTTGTTCATTAATTTAACTAGAAGATAGTGATTCCATAGATTACAAACAAAGTGGGTCATTTTAAATCCCTCATGAGACCAAGATGACAATTGGTTGTGATATTTGCTAAACAATTCATTGTCAAGTTGTCAAAAGCATTTGTTGAAATTGCATATTTTTACATCCTTGAGTTGTATATATTTTTTATTTTCTTTTTTATCATATTATCTATTTATTAGGTCGGTTAAACAATGAATAAAAAGTGATTAGTGTGTACTTGTTCCTTTAAGGGTCGATATTCGTTAATTCCCAATACTTTGCTTGCGATGAGTATACTTTCTCGTATTTGTAATTGGAAATTAATGTTTTAATTAAAACTTGGCTAAAGGATTGATTGAAATTTAATAATTTTTATACACCTAAAATTTACGCATAAATTATTTTCTTCCTTATCTTCCTAGGATAGACCTAATGTTAGTGTTATGCCCTAGAGGCAATCATTTCTACATTGTACATGATATATTTTATTTTAATAAAATGCATTATTTATCTCACAGTTTCTTATGTTTACTTTTGTGTAAAATAACTATTAGATAAAGTCCCTAGTACAACACTGTGTTAAGAAAATCATGATAGAGATCATGATGTGAGATTCCTACTATACTGTATAGTGCTAGTACTTAAATAGTCCCTAGTTGTAGTATTAATGAGATTGGCCATCATTAATGTATTAAGACTAGTATGTGTTAGACTTCCAGATTTGATTAGGCGGTGGTTCTCATATTCATGAGTATTGGGATACTCAAAGTTAACACATGGATTCTTGTTAATGGAACAAGTACATTGGATGACCTAGTTATGAGATAATCACATGGATAACTATTTAGTGCCGGTGATATAATCTCAATATAGCAAACGTGAAAGTATCTTTAGACTTGAGATCTCTAAAGTACTTTGTTTGTTGAGCATTGTGCTTTGATTCCAATCTCTGGAGCTCGATCAAGGGCCGCCTACGGGATGGATATTGGATACATTGTGAGGTAAACGAAAATAGTTGAGAGGGTCAGTAAAGGATTCACACACCTAATAGTAGGGGCGAATATCTCACGACCACTTGTAGGAATTACTACTCAAGAAGTCCTTGGCCAAGGCGACTGTGTATTGAAAATAGTTCCAATTGATACACATCCAGAGTAGTGGGTTCCTGGTACAAGTACTATTATATTTAGGCTAGAATTAATTCTGGAGGGAGTTGGTACTAATTACATACTCCAAATTGAATGAGATATTGTATGGTGAAAGGAGTTAATTGCACTGTAGTTTGTTATTGAAGGGTTCATGTCAAGCCACTTGACTTCTTGGACTTTTGGGTGGTCATGATGTGTTGCTAGATACCGCTCATGATCTGGGAATATGGGTTTATTAATTGATGAATTAATAAACCAATCCTAATTAGAATTAATAGGATTAATTCCAATTAATTATGGATTATTAATCTCAAAGATGTTTGGATTAATTCATATTCGCTACCAATTGACTGGGAAACCTAATAGGTCACACACAATAGAGGATTTTATATACTCAAGATGTTATTTGATAACATAGTGGGGTTAATTGCAAGAAAGAGAAGTTGTTGTGATCAAATTATAATTAGTTATAATTATGGTAAAAAATTGTAATTGTGAGAACTTGATATTTCCAATTACAATTTGGGAATTCTAATAGGATTAGAATTCTCAATTTTAATAGGATTTTTTGATTTATATGTATGACATGCTAGAAACCTAACAGAGGTTGGATTCCCGGAAACCTTAGGCAACAAACGACTTCTTCTCTTCTCTCTCTATCACGTTGTTTTTTTGAAAAACAAGTAACCCTAGCTGCCACTTAGACTTTTTGCTAGCACAGAAAACTTCGTGCTTGAGTGTATCCTCGGTGTGGATTACTATTAGAGATAATCATACACTGTGATTATAGTGGTTGGATGTTCAATTCTCGTAGAATTTGATTAAGAGAATTGCTGGATCGCGCCTCGGCTTGAAGAAGAAATTTTTGTTCTTCGAACGATCAAAGAAAGGTAAAAAGTTGTTACCTTTGTTATCTTTATGTCTTGTTTTTCCACATATACGCGGATCCTGGGATGGTATCTCGTTTTATTTTCCGCTGTGCCATATACGATATGCGTGAGAGATACCCAACACCTAAGTCACTATGCATTAATTGAGAGCTATAGGACCACCCCGGGGTCCAAGTTAATACGCCATATTTAGGCTAACAACGACCTAATCCAACCGTTCTGGCCTAAACAATGTATAAGCTGCTCTCATTGTTACAGCTCAACAACATAGTAGCAAGAATATTAGAAGGAAATAAAGAGAAAGAGTAAGGAAGTAGAAAGATTTAAGACTACATCATATAAGAATAGAAAGAGAAAGTGGAGTGCTTGCTCGGATATGGTTAACATGACAAAGTATATAATGAACATGGGTCTAATACCAAATGAGTGGGCACCCATAATTTCTTCAAAATTTTATTGATTTTTTATTTCAATTCTAATTTCAAAATAGAATACAACTATTTTAAATGCAAAATTTTGAAATTGTAAAAGGAAATAATTGGCTTTAGCATACAAAGAATTTTCTCTTGAAGGACAAAAAATTTGCTTTGCATTTCTTCGAGGAACTTTGTCTTTAAATAGGCAGATGTTGCATGGCTTTCTTTGATGGAATTCGGATTATTGTTTAGTGGTTCAAACCATGTGATGATGGAATCAAATTATTGGCCACTTGTAGGAATTGCTGCACGATGCATCTGGAGTGGAGGGGTCCATAACTTTTGTCGGTGCAATGTATCATTTTACAACTCTATGATTGAAAAAAGTGATTGTGACACTTCATATAGCTGGTGCTATCAGAGATCTCTTTTTCTTTTTATGTAGAGCCTTGTTATTATGGGCTCTGATAGAGATATGTTTTTACAAAAATATGTTTTTACAAAAGGTAATGCTCAGACCTAATTGTCATCATACTTTTTGGAAAGAACATTTTATGTCCGTCTTACCTCATTTATTTGCTGAAAAGGTTAGACAAAAGCTTAAACTAGATTGGGACAATATTGCTCCTTATGAAACACTATCTTATGGTCAATTAATTAATTATGTACATCAAGTAGGAGCAGAACTCTGTACCGACTTAAAGCTTAAAGCTCAAATGAAGAATAACCATAAAAATTCTAAAAGAGAATTAGGAAATTGTTGTGAAATATTTGGTTATGCTCCAATTAGACCTCTGTCAAAAGTACTCAAGAAAAAAATTTAACTTCAAAAGAAAAATTTTACCCAAAAACTCAAAATAAAAATTGTATAAAAGTGTTAAAAGAAGAAACGAACAAAACAATAAAACAATAAAAATCGCATCAAATGTTATTTCCGTGGAAAAAGAGGACAAAAGCTGATGAATGTAAACAAAAGATGAAAAAGAAAATAAAGTAAGTGAACTATCTTTAAATAAAGAATTGTTAGATCAAATCCATGCTATTCTTGATGAATCTGAAAGTACTTCCAATACTTCTAATAGTGATATAGATGAGATCTTTGAAATTCAAGAATACTCTTCTAATAGTGAATCCTTTAGTGAAATCTCTTCTTTTGGATGTTCTAGAATTTGTAATTGTACAATAGAAGGAAATAATATGATCAGTTCTAGCAAAATTAATGTTATAACTAAAGCCAATAAAGAACTCTTTTTTGAATTACTAGATCATATTCAAGATGAAAAATATTGAAAGAGAATATTTATATAAGGTAAAAGAAATGGTTTTAAATCCTAAACCAGAAGTAGAACCTTATATGTTAAAAGAAGCTTTTAATAGATTTAAAAAGAAAGAAAAAGAAGAAGAAACAATTTCTTTACAAGATCTTTATATAGAAATCAATTAGTTGAAACAAAAAATTAAACATCTAAAAGATCAAAATGAGCAATGCATAACAGCTATCAATAACCTTAATATAGATCTTCTACATTTAAAAATGGAAAAAACTTTATTAGATAGTTCACTTGAGACTACTTTTCCTATTGAAGAAAACCATAAAAAAGATTATATTTCAGCTATTTCTTAAACTACCTTTCAAAAATGGTATATTCCTATTATTCTTAAAATAGATGATTTTGTTATTAAAACAACAGTTTTATTAGACTCAAGAACGGATCAAAATTGTATTCAAGAAGAATTAGTGCCTACTAAATATTATGAAAAAATAACCACTAAATTACATTCTGCCTTTGGAAGTCAGCTTCAAATTAAGTATAAACTCTCTAATGCCTATGTCTATAATAATCAATTTTGTTTTGTTAATTCTTTTATTCTCATCAAAGATTTAAATGAAGAGGTAATTTTTGGAACTCATTTTTTAACACAACATAGAGTTCACAATAACATAGGATCCATTCGAGTCATATTTCCTTTTCTATTAAGTCCTCAAAGTAAAGACATTAATACTTTAAAAAAGAAATGATACTCTGAAAAAATCAAATCAACTTTTAAAAGAAGATATTAAATACAAAAAAAAAAAAAATAAAAATCCAAGAATAGTTACAATCCCGTGAAGTTCAAGATAAGATCGAAGCTGTACGAAAAGAGATTGAAAATCAATTCTGTTCTGAGATTCCTACAACTTTTTTGGAATAGGAAAAAACATGTTGTTAGCCTTCCCTATGTAGAAAAATTCAATGAAAATATGATAGCTACTAAATTTAGACCAATTCAAATGAATCAAGAACTTCTTGAATATTGTAAACAAGAAATATCCGGATTACTTAGTAAAGGAATAATTAGAGAATCCAGATCTCCTTAGTTGTGTTCTGCATTTTATGTTAATAATAATGCTAAAAAAGAACATGGAGCTTCTAGATCAGTTATTAATTATAAACCCCTTAACAATGTTTTAAATGGATAAGGTATTAAATTCCACATAAACTAGATTTATTGAAAAGAACTTATAAAGTAGTTATCTATAGTAAATTTGATATGAAATCAGGCTTTTCGCTGATTCAAATTAAAGAAAAAGATAGATATAAAATAGTTTTTAATGTTCTCTTTGGTTAATACGAATGGAATATAATGCCTTTTGGCCTTAAGAATACTCCAAGTGAATTCTAAAAGGTAATAAATGATATTTGTACTCCTTACACCTCTTTTACTATTGTTTATTGATTCATATGATTTGGGTGTATAAAACTTATTCCAATTTAAATCCATCCCTAACCAAGTTTTAATTAAAATATTAATTCCAAAATTATACATATGAGCAAGTAAACACATCGCAAGCATAGTATAGGGAATTAATGAATATCGATCCTCAAAGAACAACTACTACTAGTTACCGTTCATTAATTGTTTTACCGACACAATAAAGTGATAAGATGATACAAAGGAAAATAAAGAAAAATAAATATAACTCAAGGATGAAAGAATATACAATTTAGACAAATATCATTGAAGTCAAGACAACGAATCACTTAGCAAATATCACAATTAATTATTATCTTAGCATCAAAAAGGAATTATAATAGAGTCCAATCATTTCCCAAGTCATAAACTCACTATCTCATGATTAAATTAGTAGATTTCTCAGTCAAACCAACATAACAAAAAAGATGCATTAAACTTATCCTTAAACAATTATCCCTATACTCTAGGTGATAACAAACTATTAGGAAATGTGCCTTCTTAGACTAGGTTTTTGATGTAAACATCGAATGTTTTAATAATAGAATTTATTCTCAGAAATTGTTTGTGAATTTACATTTTTTTTTGTGCACAATTAGGTTTGGAAAAAACCCATTGTGTTTAAGTAAGTAGTCCATGTAAATGGTGGTCTTTCACAGTAAGGTATGGATCACGGGTTACTTAACACATAAACGTTTGTTCTTAAACGATTGATGAGAATGGGAATCTCATCATATTTAGGTTATTATGTTATGAATTCCAAATGGGGAATGGCTTACCTTTAGCTAGTACGTAGTCCACTCACTTCATGACATAAGCGTATTTCGAATATGTGGAATAGGACCTATAGTAGTGGTTTCTTAAAGTACTATATGGTAGAAACCTAGGCTACTACTGCTATAGCGTGGACTAGTACTCTATAACTTGAGTATGAGTTGGTGGTCTGACGAAACTGGAAGCATGTACTTTGATTTGCTTTTAGTTGAGGTTCTATCGTAGGACCAATATACTTGCATGTTGGGTATGTATGACTAGTTAGTTAAGACATACTTGTACAAGATAGTTTCTATACTATATCGCCCCTTGTGGTTATCTAAATGATCTAAATATCCAGGGCCCTGGGAAATATAACTTAGATGTTTGCTTTAGGTTAGCTCCCTTGGAAAGCGGAAACAATTCAGGAAGTCGTAGATCATTGGACTAGAAGCCTAAGGATGGTAAATGTCATTTAGAGATGTGTTAGTACATTTCTTCCTCCCTAATATAGGCAATGTATAGAGGGGTATTTTAGTCATTTCACCTATTGGTCAGAGACTTCACTAAATCAACATTGTCCCTGGGGTTAATATTTCCTTATGGTGATATTAGAAAGTATTTAAAATGCAAAATACGGCTATTTATATTGCAAGGGTATTTTGGTCATTTTAGTAGCTAAGGCGGTATGTCTCTTGGTTCCTAGTATAGACCGTAAGCCCTAATTATATACAGGCTAAGGAATTGGTCTTAAATTAAATGGAATTTATTTTATTTAAGTAGCCTGATTTAATTATTGGGTTAGAATAAAAGAAAGGTCCATAGAGAGAGAGAATTAATTAAATTAGTTTGGTGGGTTAATTAATTATTCAGGGCTTTTGCCCAGTTTGAATAATTAAAGATTGACCTGTGACTAAACTAATATAGGCTTGTTAATTGGATTAGTTTATTTAGGCTGGAAAAATTAATTATTTATTGGGCAATTTATTTGGTTCTAATTAGAATAATTAATTTAGTCCAAAAGGCTAAACTAAAAGTCAAATAGGCCAATCCAGTTTAACCTATGGTTTTATTTAGGTTAAACAGGAGAACAAAGACAGAGGTTGTTTTCAATGTTGTTCCTTTTGCTTCTTCTATGAGAAAAAGAAAAACGTGACAATTTTTCTCTCTGAAAAATTCCTTAGCCCTGTGAGTTGTTCACCAAACGTGGATTAGGTAGGCCAAATACTAGAAGATCGAGAGGTTGGTATTCACATAGATGTACAGACGGAGTAGGAGGCTTGCAGGAATCACACCAAAGATTTCCACCAGCACACCTACCTCGATTCCACATATTCCGGTCCAGCTAACTTTAAGAACAAGAAGAAGAGGTAAATTTTTTTTCCTCTCGGAGCTCTTCCAGACCGGGATTGGCACTGGCTGAGGTCATTGGAACTGGCGTCGGCTATGGTCTGGAAGCTGCTTGCATTTTTTGTTCTTCAGTTTTGCTTCCACTGCGTGCTTTACTTCCCCTTTAAATCTTCAATTGGTATCATAGAATGAAGATTTTGCGCAAATATAGGAAGCATGTATGCTAGTTAAATAAAACTGGACACATATATGTGAATAACATGTGATCCTTTGCTATTTTGGTATGGATAGATTGATTGTTAAACCTTTCTGATGGAGGTATAGGTGCATATGTAATCCAGTTTTTTCCTTAGCAAATCATGTAAACCCAATCTTAATGGATATAGGCAATTGTTGGTTTTTGGTGTTGTTGATTTTGGGCTGAAATCGGAGAGCCAAGAACTGGAAGAAAGTTGCAAAGAAAAAAAAAACCAGAGAATGCATCACAGAAAATCGCGGCAGAAAAATCAAAGAAGAAGCCCGGTCATTTTGGGGCCGCTGGAACCAGCACCGGCTTGGGTCTAGGCTCCGGTCTGCACGCGAGCCACGAGTCCGGATCTTAGGTCACTCATGAGGTCCTTGTTTAGTGCGGCGGGTGTTGTGGACCACAATGAGGATGGGTGCTCGATCCAGTGTGGTGAGTACAGTGGACCAAGGAGAAATTTTTATTTTTCCTTGTAATTTTGTTGCATTCTTTTTTTTGTTTTGGGTTCCATACTAGGAAAAATTAATATTTTTGCAGTAGTTAATATTCGTGGAATATTTTTTCATGAAAAATATTAGTAAGGGATTTTAGGATTAAACAAGACTATTAATTAATTAATGTGTTTAATTCTATTATTTGGGCACTTAGATTTAAAAATAGAAAAGCATGAAAACGACTACTGTTTTCTAGCTTGCTATTTATTTTTGAGTACCTATATGGACATTGTCTTTGGGAATATTTTTTACAAGAAAATATTTTTTCGAAAAATTAAATGGTTTTTTTTACTTGAACAAAAATTAATCCTTAGATATTTTCTCAAAGATTTAATCCTTGACATATAAAATATATTAGATTTAGATATTTTTGAAAGTTAAAAATAGAAAGCCATTTTGTTTTATTTTTGCACAAGAAAAAAATTGTTTTGTCAAATAAACTTGAGACCAAAGTTTTTAAAAAGTTTTAATTGGAAAATTTTTGAAATCATTAAGTTTTTAACTTAAATAAAATTAGTCCATGGAAAATTCTCTCAAAGGATATAAACTTTGACATAGAGATTTTAATGGATTTAGATATTTTATTTTTGAGTCAAACGAAAACTTAATAGAAATTTTCAAAAGGATAATTTTTAGAAAAACCCTTGTTTTAAAAGATTAAGTGGGAGAGGGGTTCCAACGGCCCCACTGTTTCCATCACAATCCTCATTAGAGATCGTGGGTCCCCTCGCGTCACCCTGGAAGTGAACCTGTATGGGATGGGGATATCATAAGGATTTAGACTTAATAGAGGGATGTAATTAATAACCCAGAACACGTACTATAATCGGCCAGCCCCTCATTGGAGGTTATAGTGCGAGGTATATCCATAGAAAATGAAAGGAAACGACCATCCCCTCGATGGAGTTATCCTCTAGATCATTACTTAGAAGGAAATTTAATTTATGGCGGTTAACACACTTAGCTTAGGGAACTGTTAATCTTTCCAAGAAGCTATATCAGTTTTCCTAAGAGCCAAATTGATTATTATTAGTTTTGATATAAGGATAAAGTGCACAAATTTATTTTGTTTTCACAAACTAAATCCTTTCTTTTATTTTCGATCTTTCACAAATGGTAGGAGGTTCTTTTAGTTATTTGGCCGTTATTCTCCGAGAGAATAAGTTAATGGGTCTAAACTATATGGACTGGAAAAGGAACCTGGACATAATACTCATAACGGAAGAGTATAAGTATGTCCTTTATGAGACCTGCCCTGTTATCGGGGAAGGTTCCACCGCCAAAGAGTGAGAGGTTGAGAAGACATGGAAGAAGGCTGATGAAATGGCACACTGCTCTATGTTAGCCTCCATGTCTAATGTGCTCCAGTCAAAACACGAGCACATGGCTTCTGCATATGATATTAGCTAGTCACTAACCACTATGTTCACAGACAAGAGTTAGCCCGCAAGGCAGAAGGCTCTTCGAACAATAATTAACACTAAGATAGCTGAGGGAGCATCAGTCAAAGAGCACATGCTCAAGATGTTTGCTGCTTTTGAGGAAGCAAAAATCTTAGGGTTTGTCATTGACCCCGAGAGCTAAGTGGACATGGTTCTCGAATCTCTACCGGGTTCCTTTACTCAGTTCAAGTTGAATTACAACATGAACAAGTTAAACATGAGCTTAACTGAGTTGATAAAGGAGCTCCAGATGTTGGAGAAGGTCATGAAGCCTTAATCAAAGGCTATGATTGCTAAGGTTTCTTCTTCTAGAACTGGGCCCAAGCCCAGAAAGTTCAAAAGGAAGAAGGGAAATACAGAGGCTCAGCCCAAGACCCAGCCCAAAGACAAACTAAAGGGCAAGTACTTCAAATGTGGAATGAAAGGACATTGAAAAAATGAGTGTCTAGATCTTCAAGCCAAGAAAAACCCCACAGGTAATGTTTTCTATCTAGAGTCTATATCAATGGTTAGATCAACTTCCACTTGGATTGTTGATTCAGGGGCCACTGATCACATCTATAACTCCTTGCAGGGGTTTAGAAAGATTAGAAGACTCAAGAAGGGCGAACATAGGCTACGCGTAGGAAATGAAGCACAAGTTTGGGCCCTTGCAGTAGGAGAGCTGGATCTTATTTTTTATTGTAATAGAATAGTAGTTTTAAAAGATATTTTATATGTACCTGGATTTCGACAAAATTTGATTTCAGTTGCTAAACTAATAAATCAAGGATATTTTGTATCTTTCTATTCTGGTATTTCTATCAATAGAGATGGAGAAATTTTTTGTACTGGGCACATGTATGGAAATTTATTCTTCTTAAACCCTATTAATAATCAATTAAAAAATGCTCAATCTGAACCTTTAACTAGAAAGAGAAAGACCAATATCAATGACTTATATCTTTGGTATCTAAGGTTAGGTCATATCAACTCAATCAGGATTCAAAGGTTAATCCATGATGGGCCTTTGGGCTCATTGAGATTGGAAAATTGGCCTCAGTGTGAATCCTGCCTAATGGGAAAGATGACCAAAAGGTCATTTACCCTAAAGGCCGATAGACCTAAATAGATATTGAGTCTTGTTCACACTGATGTGTATGGTCCCTTGTCTACACCAGCTAGAGGGGGTTTTGAGTACTTTATCATTTTCACAGTTGATTGTACAAGGTTTGGTTATATTTACTTGATGAGACGTAAGTTTGACTCTTTTGACAAGTTCAAGGAGTTTAAGGCTGAAGTGGAGCATCGGACAGGTAAATTAATCAAAACCTTATGATTGGATCGTGGTGGAGAGTACCTCCTTGGTGAATTCAAGGACTACATGGTACATCATCAGATAGTATCCCAACTCTCTGCGCTGGGGACACCCCAGCAGAATGAAGTAGCTGAGAGAAGGAACAGGACATTGAGGGAAATGGTCCGAAGCATGATGTCTCATGCTACTCTTACAGTATCTATTTGGGTATATGCCCTGGAAATAGCGGCATACATTCTAAACTTGGTACCTTCCAAGTCAATACCTAGGACTCCCTATAAGATATAGACTGGGCGTAAGCTAAGTCTGAATTATCTTAGGATATGGGGTTGTCTAGCTTATGTACTAGTTAAGGGAGACAAGTTGGAACTAAGATCAGAATTATGCTATTTTGTTGGGTATCCAAAAGGGATAAAGGGTGGTTATTTTTATCATCCTAAGGAGCAGAAAGTACTAGTTAGTACCAATGCTAGATACTTAGAGGATGATCAGAGTACTTCCACTAAAAGTTTAACTAGGTTGAAACTTGAGGAGAAATTATCTTCGGAATCAACTTCTTCTGACCCAATTGTGGAACAAGAAGAGGCACAACTTCAAGAGCCTGTACAAATGGAGCCTCGTCGTAGTAGGAGAAAGTCTAGGGTTTCAAAGAGGTGGACTAGAGAAGCTTTCGAGCTAGTCTCCGACTATCAGGAAGAAGACCCCACTAGAAGTTGAAAACCTTTAAAGTTAGGCTTGTGGCAAAAGGGTATACTCAGAAAAAAGGAATTGATTATGAGAAAACATTTTCCCTGGTAGCCATGCTTAAGTCCATCCATATCCTCTTTGCCATCGCATGTCATTATGACTACCAGATATGGCAAATTGATGTCAAAACGGCATTTTTAAATGGCCATCTTAGCGAAGACATCTATATATCCCAACCGGAAGGCTTTATTGCTAAAGACCAAGAACATATGGTTTGCAAGCTTAAGAAGTCCATGTATGGACTTAAGCAAGCATTGAGAGCATGGAACATTCATTTTGATGAGACTGTAAAGTCTTACTATTTTATTCAAAACGAGGATGAACCGTGCGTGTACAGGAAACTTAAAGGCATTAGTGTGGTTTTTCTTGTCTTGTATGTGGATGACATTCTACTAATTAGAAATGATGTAGGATCATTGTCATTTACAAATGGTTTGGTTGTCTAGTCAATTCAGTATGAAAGACTTGGGAGAAGCCAGTTACATTCTCGGGATTAGGCTTCTTAGAAATAGGAAGCAGAGAATGTTAGGATTATCCCAAGCAGCAGATATTGACAAGATGCTAGCCAAGTATAGCATGGACTCATGCATGGGAGCTTTAATTCCTTGCAGATATGGGTTGTCTTTTTTTTCAAGGGACTGTCCTAAGTCTCAAGAAGAAAAAGACAGAATGAGTAGGATTCCCTACGCTTCGACTGTGGGAAGTCTCATGTACGCCATGCTATATACTAGGCCAGATATCTGTTTTGTCATAGGCTTAGTTAGCAGATATCAGTCAAACCCTGGGGAGGTTCATTGGCAATCTGTAAAGTATATTCTCCAGTACCTCAAGGGAACGGGAGATTATATGCTGGTTTACAGGGTTGATGACTTATTTCCTATAGAATACACAGACTCAGACTTCCAGGTAGATAAGGATAAGAGAAAATTCACTAGTGGATATATCTTCACCTTGTCTGGAGAAGCCATTTCATAGAAGAGTATCAAGCAATCTTGCACTGCTGACTCGACTATGGAAGCAGAGTATGTGGCAGCTTTGAAGGCATCCAAGGAAGCAGCCTGGCTACGGAAGTTCATTTCAGAATTTGGAGTCGTGCCACACATGGACAGGCTGATTGTGATGTATTGCGACAACAGTAGAGAAGTATCACAATCCAAAGAACCCAGGAACCACAAGAAGAGGAAGTACCACCTGATCCGGGATTTCATCCAGAGACGGGAAGTCGTGGTGGAACAAATTACCTCAGAGAACAATCTAGCAAATCAATTCACCAAGCCTTTAGCTGAGAGAGTCTTCAAGAGACACTTAGATGCCATAGGGGTAGGCACCTATGGACTTACTTAGTCTTAGAGTGCAAGTAGGAGATTGTTGGGAAATATGCTCTCTTAGACTAGGTATCTGATGTAAACATCGAATATTTTAATAAAAGAATTTATTCTCAGAAATTGTTTGTGAATTTACATTTTTTTTGGGTGCACAATTAGGTTTGGAAAAAACCCATTGTGTTTAAGTAAGTAGTCCATGTAAATGGTGGTCTTTCACAGTAAGGTATGGATCACGGGTTACTTAACACATAAACGTTTGTTCTTAAACGATTGATGAGAATGAGAATCTCATCATATTTAGGTTATTATGTTATGAATTCCAAATGGGGAATGGCTTACCTTTAGCTAGTACGTAGTCCACTCACTTCATGACATAAGTGTATTTCGAATACGTAGAACAGGACCTGTAGTAGTGGTTTCTTAAAGTACTATATGGTAGAAACCTAGGCTACTACTGCTATAGTGTGGACTAGTACTCTATGACTTGAGTATGAGTTGGTGGTCTGACGAAACTGGAAGCATGTACTTTGATTTGCTTTTAGTTGAGGTTCTATCATAGGACCAATATACTTGCATATTAGGTATGTGTGACTAGGTAGTTAAGACAGACTTGTACAAGATAGTTTCTATACTATATCGCCTCTTGTGGTTGTCTGAATGATCTAAATATCCAAGGCCCTGGGAAACATGACTTAGATGTTTGCTTTAGGGTAGCTCCCTTGGAAAGCAGAAACAATTCAGGAAATCGTGGATTATTAGACTAGAAGCCTAAGGATGGTAGATGTAATTTAAAGAGGCGTTAGTACATTTATTCCTCTCTAATGCATGGCGATGTAGAGAAGGGTATTTTAGTTATTTCACCTGTTGGTCGGAGACTTCACTAACACAATATTGTCCCTAGGGTTAATATTTCCTTATGGTGATATTAGAAAATATTTATAATGTAAAATATAGCTATTTATATGGCAAAAGTATTTTGGTCATTTTAGTAGCTAAGGCAGTGTGTCTCTTGGTCCCCAGTATAGACTATAAGTCCTAATTATATACAGGCTAAGGAATTGGTCTTAAATTAAATGGAATTTATTTTATTTAAGTAGCCTGATTTAATTGTTGGGCTAGAATAAAATAAAGGTCCACAGAGAGAGAGAGAGAATTAATTAAATTAGTTTGGTGGGTTAATTAATTATTCAGGGCTTTGGCCCAGTTTGAATAATTAAATATTGACCTGAAACTAAACTAATATAGGCTTGTTAATTAGACTAGTTTATTTGGGCTGAAAAAATTAATTATTTATTGGGCCATTTATTTGATTCTAATTAGAATAATTAATTTAGTCCAAAATACTAAACTAAGAGTCTAATAGGCCAATCCAATTTAACCTAGGGTTTTATTTAGGTTAAACAGGAAAACAAAGATAGAGGTTGTTTTCCACATTGTTCCTTCTGCTTCTTCTCTGAGAAAAAGAAAAATGTGACAGTTTTTCTCTCTGAAAAATTCCTTAGCCCTGTGAGTTGTTCACCAAACGTGGATTAGGCAAGCCATATACTGAAAGATTGAGAGGTTGGCGTTCATATACATGCACAGATGGAGTAGGAGGCTTGCAGGAATCGCACCAGAGATTTCCACCAGCACACTTACTCAGGTTCCACACATTTCGATCTAGCCAACTTTAAGAAGAAGAAGAGGTAAATTTTTTTCCTCTCGGAGCTCTTCTAGACCGGGACCAGGACCAGCGCCGGCTATGGTCTGGAAGCCGCCTGTGTTTTTTTGTTCTTCAGTTTTGCTTCCGCTGTGTGCTTTGCTTCCCCTTTAAATCTTCACGAACATGAAATTAGCCAATAACCCTATACTCTAAGTGAAATCAACTAAGCTTTGATTATCTTCGTTCTTTGTTCTTAACTTTGTTTCCCAGAAATTAATAAAATTAAATCAACTTCTAATATCGTTTCCCAAGTCAATTAGAAGCAACCCTAGATTCATCAATTCCTCAATAATCACAATTAATCAATCACCAAGAATGATTGAAAATTGATCAAATAGCTAAATTAACCCAAAAATCATTAATCCCAAAATAATGTCAAATAATAATAAAAGCACAAATTAAATCATTATTCTAGAAAAAGAAAATAAAGGTAAAATAAAGAACTCATGGACAAGCCTTAATTCTTCTCCTTGAAGACCTTGAATAATATCTATTGATTGATGAATCTCCTATTTTTGTGATTAATTGGATGTTTTGATCTTTGGATTCATATTTTTCCTTGTGTTTTCCTTGCTTTAGTAGGCTCCTAAGATGGCCAAAATTCGTTCCCTAAGAGTTCTAGGCCAAGTACAAGTTGAAAAATACCAAAACTCTTAGGAAATTCCCAATTCTACGCAAAACAAGAAAAATCGCCGCCTTGGAGCAGAGTGGAGCCGGTGCCGGCTGTGCTCCTAATGGTCGGTGCCAGCCATGCACTGTCGGCCCGATGCTTTGTTCCCCCCCCCCGCCTCAAAATTTCCCTTGTTCAATCATTGGGTTGGCGCCGGCTATGCTCCTTATGGCCAGTGTCGGTCGGGCATTGCTCGGCTATGGTTTTTTCGTCATTTTTTCTTTTTTCCTGCAATAAAATAACAAAATACCTTTTCAAGGGTAAAAAATCAAATATAAAGGAATATGACTAATTATTGCGCCAAATGTGTCACAAAACATCCTTAAATAACTAGAAAATTATTGATGAATTTAGCCCCTATCACATTCTCCCACGCTTGAATCTTTGCTTGCCCTCAAGCAAAATACTTTAAGACAAGGAAAAACAAGACAATCTTTCAGAAATTTCAACTATAACAAAGCCACAATTCCCTTTGAAACTTTAGTTATGACCTTGCCATTCTTTTAACCCTTTGAAAATATTCACAAATTGAAGTACTAGATAAGATATACCAAGGCCTTCCAAGTCAAATTAAGCAATTTTATGCTTTAGTTTAAGAAAATTATTTTACCCTTCAAGCAAAAACGTAGATAATATGAATCATACAAGTCAAGCTATCTACCAACTCATGCATAATAAATCCAAAAATTGCACAACTCAAGTAATGATTTGAGGAAAATGCTCCACTCTTTTTTTTTTTTTTTCAATGACTTAGGGAATTAATAGCCTTAAGTGAATGGATTTCTCTTCACGCACCGTATTGCCCCCCTTTAGTTATCATTCATCAATTTTTTTTCAACAAGTTTCTTTCTTTCTCTTGCTCTTAGGAATTAATAGTCTCAAAAAAGTGGATTTCTCTTCATTATTCGTGTTAGCGCCCATAATCAATCAAAAATTATTTTTCTATCTTCAAAGATATAACATTTTTTTTTCGACTTATGTTTTTTTTTCAACTCATAATCTATTCTTTCCACTTAATTTTTCATTTCCTCACATTCCTTATTCACAACTCAAAGTCAAGCAAATTTTAAACCTATAATACAAGAGTTAGTCAACAACTTTTCCCACATTCATCACATTATCCACCTTCAAACTAGATGAATAAAATAACATTCAAACACTAATGCATAAACAAGATTAACCTAAATCCTCAAGACTTAACATATCCCATCCAATAAAATAATTCATTGTTAATAAAAATCCAACCAAGTGAATGGCAAATCTCAAGTAAGAAAGATAACTACAACCTCATTATAAGTCAAAGCAATGAAAACCACAAAATTTCAAAAAAATTGTAGCCAATGTAGCCCAAAGGTAGAGTATATGGAAGATATCTTCAATGCTAAACTCTTCCCCCATACATAAACTGGACATTGTCCTCAATGGCAAAAAATATAACAATGAAAGCAAAGCCAATGGACCAAAATAAATAAAGGGGTAGAAGAGAGGAAAAGAAAATACTTCCATAATGGAGTAGTCTCAACATATGTGAATCAATCACAAAGAGTCATTAGGGAAATGTACCAAATCAAAAACAAAAAAGAAGAAAACAGAAAACATATATCTAGAAAAGGAAACGAAAATAAAATAAAATAAAAGAAAAACCAAATATGAACAATCCTCAGAAAAGCTATGAAAACATAAATAGAAAAGAAAACTAAAGAAAAAAAAAAGGAATCAATAGAAAGATGCTTAATCATCATCATCATGGTCATCTTCATCATCATTATCCATATTATCAGCCTCAGCCATATGGTTATAGCACCTCTTTGAGGTCTAGGAAATCGCTGCATCTATTGTGCACATTGTTGTTCCTGAGCGTCTTGCCTCCTAGTAAGGGCAGTAATGGACTCACAAAGCTGAAGCAGTATCTCTGTTTGCGTCTCCATTCCCACTCTCAACTACTCTAATTGACTCCTCACCTCAGCCTCAAAGCTAGTCCTCGATTGGGACTATGAACCAATAGCGCGACCTCGAGGTGGTAGTGCAGAATGCTCGTCCTCCATAGGTAGAAGCTCAACTTGTCTCGAGTGTTGCACATCATAAGGTCGCAACGATTGCCTCACCTTAGTACTATTCTGATAGCCACAACTAACTAATGTTTGCTTAGTAACTAGATCTCTCTCAGTTGTGGTCTCAGTAAGTTCCCCCTCAAAACTAATGCTAAAAGCATCTAGAATTTTCATGATCGCGAGAGGAAAAACAAAGGCTTTGGTGGAAAGGCAAGAATGGACCACATCCCGCAAAGATTAGATAATCAAAGGAGTAAGTGGGATAGGTTGAGTGTGTATCATCCTATAACACAAACTCATGAAAAAAAAAACAATTACTCCAAAAATTTAAAAATACAAAAAGATAAACGAAAGCAAACAGAAATTAAAGAGATGGCCCAATTAAACGACAACCAAAGTAGTGAAAATTCATCTTTTTTCATGGTCTTGATCACATAGATTTGTTTCAGTATTCCCTGGAAGAGATCTTGTTTGACAGTCTCCAAGAAGCTTAGCCAATTGCCCAATTTAATTTTCAAGATTGTGCATTGATGCCACTAAATTCCTTGTCACATCATCATCTGTAATACCCTGTATTTTAACCTTCGAATGGCTACTACTTGTGACAGGTTGAAAATTTATATCAATGGCCAAAACAAAAGATGATCGGTGTAATGAAATGAATATTTTGGTATAATAACATTTTGTCAGGATTTGGATACAATTATTGGATTTGTTCTACCCATACCCTAAATCTTCAAAAGGCTACTATTGTTAATAAAATAATTATTTACGGGTACGCTAAGAATGAAAATTGATCAGTGCGATGAAACGCACGTTTTGGTGTGAATTATGTCATTAGGGTTATCCGGGGCATTTTCGTTAGTTTGACTGCGCACGAGATTTTGACTGGAAATTTGACCAAACTGAGAAGGAATTGAAGGATTTAAGTATTCCCAATAGATTAGTGAAAATTTTGGAGTTGAATGGTAAAATAAAATATTTTTTCATTTCGGACTCGATTTTGGTTGTTTTTGAGAAAAACTGAAAATGCAGTCGAAAATTTGGACGCGTGGCAATTTGTGATCGGTAGCCTTGAAAATGTGTCAATTTATGAGAGTTTGCATGAAGGATTCATGCAATACTCAAGGAATTAAGGAATTATGAAATAAATAGAAGAATGATGTGTTTAATTGTGATTGGAACACATCATTTGCGGAGCTATTTAATTAATGCCTTGATCAATTTATTTGGCCAATATTTTTCCATGAAGATGGTAGTGGAATGGCCAGAAAAATTGGCACCCACAAGAAAGAAGAGAAGGGAAAAATTAAGGAAAATGGTGTGGAGTTACATGATTGGAACACACCTACATGAAAACCACCATATAATTAATTGAATTAAAAATTTCTTGGCCAAAAATTTTGGTGATTGTCATGGGGGAGAGGCTGTTCTACAGCTATAATTTTAGCAGCCACAAGGAAGGAAAAATAAGAGAAAAAGAAATAAAAGAAATAAGCAAAAAGAGAGAGAAAAGGTAGCTAGTGTGTGTTCGTAAGAGATTTTCGGAGCAAATCACACCAAAGATCTCTAAATAAAAGGCAAAACCTCACCTTACTAGAATTAAATTGTGATCATTTTGATATTAATTTTAACATGAAAACATGATTTTCATGTCTTGATTTTGGATTAAAAGTTAGTTTTTATAAACTTGGTGAACTTTTGTGTAACTATGTACGCCGGCTGCCTAGAGGATATATGGAAAATCTTTTGTGTGATGAAGGAATGGGTTTTCATGGTAGTTTTATAGGTTGATCTTAGTTTATGAAATAAGGATCAAAGTGGAATGCAAATTAAAGTTAATTGGTTAGAAGGATTAATTATGTTAGCTTTTGATTGAAAGAAGTGAAGTTGTGTTGAATAAACATGGCTTTCATGAGTTGTTGGAATCTAAAAATTGAAGGATCAAAGAGGGTTTGAAGGAAATATTGAATGAATTTAATGTTCTCAAGGTGTTAAGGGTTAAAGGAAATTAAAGAATGACATGAATGGTTGAGATTAGGGAAACTATTAGGGCAGTTTTTACCTTTGTACTGTGTCACAAAAACCTGAACTTTGGAAATAGAATATATAGAATTAACGTTAGGAGTTTTATGGTCACTTTGATTTATCATAGAGCCCAATCGGAGTTGTGGATTAAAAGTTATGTGCAAAACAAAACCAAGTGTCAAACAACGAAATTCCAGAAAATTGGTTGGAAAATGAATGAACATAAGAATGATTAATTGTGTGATTTTGGGGTGAAATGAATGGGGAACTTGAATATAATTCCTTGTTCATGAAAGAGGAAAGATGTGGAAAAAGGAAAATGGGATAATTGAACAAACGACAAAAAAACGACACAAACGACCGTTGTGCGTTTTCTTGAACGACGGCTGACCGTCGGCTAACCGTCGAGCTCGTCGCCTAAATGTCGGCTATTTTTTGACCAAACAAGACTAAACCTAAAAATGATATTTGATGTCAATTTGTTGGTAAAGGGCCAATGACATGTTGAAAGTGGTGGAAACGGTAGTCGAACGGCCCGTGAACGGAAAAAGTTTATTTAGGACACGAGGTGAGTCCCTTAGATTTCTAAAACTCTTTGAAAGCTAGTATGCTTCATTTTCCCATGAAATGACATGTTTTGTATGATTTTGGAAATCCCTAAATATATTTAAGGTTTATCTGAGCAAGATTTACTTTTATGCCATTTTGGACTCGAACGAAGATCATAATTGGCTTGAAAACCTTAACGGATGATTGAAGCACGAATTTTGTGAATTTAGTCCTTTTTGGATTAAATACTTGGGATTTTTGAAAAACGATAATTTTTGGAATCGAGTATTCACAAATTGATTAGAATGCCATTATTGGAGCGTTTTATGGAAACATGTTTGGAAACTTTGAATTTAATCATCTTTTAGGATTAGAATTCTTGATTTCTTGAAATAAGTTCCTTTGAAAGTTCGGTATTTGGAAAATGACCCAAATGTCCTTATTAGAATGTTTTATGGAAACCTTTGGAATCAGGTATTCAATAAATGACCGAAATATTCTTATTGGAATTTTTATGAACACTTTTCAACTCGGGTAAGGGTAAAATGACCAGAATACCCTTGAAAAGTCTTTTGGAATTGGGTATGAATAAAATGACTCGAATACCCTTCAAAATGACTTTTGAGATTGGGTATAGGAAAAATGACCCGAATACTTTTGAAAACTTATTTTAATGTGTGAAAAGAACTCTTTATCCTATTTCGACGTGATTTTAGAAAATGATCTCCCAATATGAGATTGATTTTTAGAAAATGACATTTTGATCTCGGAAATTATTTTATTGGCCTGATGTGTGTATAGAATGAACTGATTGGTCTACAGAGCCTATGAAAATAATTATCTGACTTGTGAGTCAGTGGTATCAATTTTTGGAAAATGATATTTTGCCGCAAAAATGTTTGTTTTGAAAATCCTACGGGAATAAATAACCCTTTGACCTAATCAATCAGTAGGGGTTGGTATTTGGTGACATTGAGTACTCAGGAAGAACTTTGATCTTTGTACTAGCTCACATTAGAGGTAGATAACCCCAAGTAATCTAGCTAGTTCTGGGGTTTGTCTTACTCCAAATAGGGTGATAGGACATTGAGATAAGTTATCCTGGCTAGCCGTTTAGCAACTGGAAATTACCTTATACTTGCAGGCATGTTGTTTATGAGTCTTTCGCTGAATGCCGGGCGGGGACACTCGGTAGCGTATGACTCCTTACTGCCTCGTTGGTTTGATGTCAAGATTGGGAACCCGGGCTAACAGTGACAAATAAACGGTTTTGTGTGTTGCGATACACTTAGTATGTTGCGGCATACTTGTTATTGATCCTCAGTAGTACGCTGCGGTGTACTTACTTTTCGGTGACGCGTAGTTGAGTATTGTAGGTTGCAGTCTAAGTACAATGATACATGACACCGAAGGTGAAGCCTTGTGAGCTTTGTATATAGGCCAACCTTCTATTAGAGAAGTACCTGTGATTTGCAAATTGGGGCAATAATTTGAAATCGAAACACAGTTTTCCAAAAATGATTAAGTTCTGAATAAACTCTTTTTTAGAGAGTTTTAGAATTGTTTCGAGTAGGAAGATGAAATAGTTTCCCACAAAGGTTTTATGTACTTCGTTTCTTTAATAAAGTACTAGCATACACAGGACTCACTAGGTGATTTTTCACTCACACTTGTCTTTTATCTTACTCTTTTATAGGATCCGGAGTTGAGTAGACCTACGGATAGAAGGATGATACTACAGTGACAATAGCCTAGGTCCGGATAATCTCTCTTTTAATTTTGTACTTTATTACTAATGTAGTATGTAGATTGCAACTACGAGATTCTTTGTTATATATATATATATATATATATATATATATATGATAATATTAGTATGAGACTGGACCTTGTATACTCATTATTTTTTCGTTATAAAGAACCCTTATCTGGGTAACTGGACGAGGTGATACTCGGTTTGATATGCTTCCGCAGTTACTTCTAGTAGGGGTGTTACAACTGGTATCAAAGTATAGTTATTATAGAACTGTGGTATCGTTATAGAAATTGATAGAACCCTTTTATCTTGTAGATAGGATAGATAAGAATGATAAGGGCAAGATGCCTCTGAAAAGAAATCCCAGACGATCACTACGAACTATTCAAAATCACCCTAAGCCAATGGTAAAGGAACCGCATGTGGAAGGTCCCCACCTTGAAACTTTAGACCATCCTATGTTCCAAACCTTCTAGAAAATGGCTGATACCATTCAACAGTTGACTGAGACTACCACTAGAGTAAGTGAGAGTGCTAGAATGTATGAGAATATGAGTAGGGAAAATCAATAAAATGAATTCGAATCGGATCGAGCTCTTGAGCGCTTTTTGAAATTTCATCCTCCACAATTTTAAGGGTGACCTGATTCAGAACAAGAGACTGAAAATTGGATTTAACAAATGGAGAAGCTTTTTGTAGCTCTGAACTATTCATAGCAAAGGAAAGTACAACTTTCTATATTTCAGCTAAAATAACCTGCTCAAGATTGGTGGACAAGAGAAATGAATCAACGAGAATGGGAGTGGACGGATTTCAAAGCCAGTGTTAAGAAGGAATTCATCCCTAGTTGGATAGTGGAAACAAAGGAGGGCGAGTTTCAAGCTTTTCGATAGAGAGGTCTTATTATAGGGCAGTATGCCATTGAATTCACTAGACTATCAAAATATTACCCACTTCTAGTCCATTCAGAGGTAGACAGGATTAGGCATTTTGTAAAAGGCATACAGCTAGAGTTGAAAAGAGTACTGGTGATCATGGCTCCCACTAGTTATAATGCTGCAGTAGAGATGGCTTCTAGGATAGAAAGGGGTGACATTGAATAGGTGGGTGAAAGAAAATTGAAGTGGATTTTGTTGTATGAGTCAGAAACGATCTGGAGGGCCCCGATGGTAGATGAAAAGAAAAAAGCAGAGGATGGGAGGCTGACTGGAGGAAAACCCTCTTTTAGATACTTTAACTATGGAGAAGTAGGGCTTAAGAGTTTTAATTGTCCTCACCCTTGAAGCATAAGAGGATAGAGTCAGCCTGGGAGAAACAATCAATGGCAGAGGTTAGGACTAGGAAGAAGGAACCCAGGACAAGCTTTTACCTCTAGAACTGGACCCGCCAAGCCACAAGTGAATACACAAGTGGTTGCATTGAAAAAAATGGATAATCCTGCCATAGTAGTGGAAGGTACGCTCCTTATTTTTTATTATGATGCTACAGTATTGGTAGATCTCGGTTCTACGTATTCCTTTGTTGCCAATTCATTTCTTAATTCTATAGGGATTAAAAGGAAAGAACCTTTCTATGAAATGATTGTTAGTACCCTATTGAGAAAGTAAATGAATAGTGAGAAAATACATAAGGGATGTAAGATCTTGGTAGAGAATGAAATTTTAGGAGGAGATTTAATATGTTTGCACATAGAGGACTACGATGCTATCTTTGGTATGAACTAGCTATCTCAGCATCATACTTAAGTTGACTGTAGACATAAGGTATTACAATTCCATCGGCCTGGGAAACCTATATTGGAATTTGTAGGCGAGGCTGGAAGGAAAAGTAATATTTTTATATCAGGACTCAAGGCCCGGAAGATGATTAGGAAATAGTGTATTGGATAATTAGCTTATGTGATCAATAAGCCAGGAGAGGTTAAGAAACCTGAAGATATCCCTGTGATAAATGAGTATTTGGGTGTATTTCCTGCAGAATTGAAGGAATTACCACCAGAGAAAGAAGTAGAGTTTTCTATTGATTTAGTACTATCGGTAGAACCAGTTTTAAGAACTCCTTATAGAATGGCACCTACGGAACTAAAGGAGCTCAAGAAATAATTACAAGAATTAATGGAGTAAGGGTTCATTTAGCCTAGTGCTTCACTTTGGGAAGCACCTGTATTGTTTGTTAAAAAGAAATATGGGTGACTACGGATGTGTATAGATTATCGAGGGATGAATGTAGTGGCGGTGAAGAATAAATATCTATTGCCCATGGTTGATGAATTGTTTAACCAGTTACAAGGAGCAAGATCTTCTTTGAAGTTATACTTGAGGTAAGGATATTACCAAGTTTAGATTCAGGAAGAGGATATACCGAAAACTGCATTTAACACACGATATGGACATTTTGAGTTTGTAGTGATGCCTTTTGGTATTTCTAATGCACCTGCTATTTTCATAGACCTGATGCACTGAATATTTTAGCCTTACTTAAATAGTTTTGTTGTTATATTCATAGATGATGTCCTGGTGTATTCTAAGAATCCTCAGGAACATGAACAATACCTTTGGAAAGTATTAGGGAAGTTAAAGGAGGCCAAATTATATGCGAAGTTCAATAAGTGTGAGTTTTGGCCGCAAGAAGTAGCATTCTTGGGACATATGATATCTAAAGGCAGGATTAAGATGGATCCTGCAAAAGTCGAAGTGGTAACCAATTGGAAATGTTCCGAGACTCCAACTAAAAAACGAAGTTTTCTGGGAATAGCAGGATATTATCAGAGGTTTATTGAAGGATTTTCTAAGATAGCTCCACCTTTAACTAGACTCACCTGAAAGAAAGTTCCTTATGTTTGGACCGAGAAGTGTGAGAGAAGTTTCCAAGAACTGAAGAAAAGGTTAAGTTCTACTCCTGTTTTGGCATTGTTAATGATGGACAAACTTTATGAGGTGAACACAGATGCGTCAAAAGAAGGATAGGGAGGAGTGTTGATGCAGGAGAGAAAGGTGATAGTTTATATTTCCAGAAAATTAAAATCCCAGGAGGAGAATTACCCTACACATGACTTGGAGTTAACAGCTATTGTGTTTGCTCTTAAGAAATGAAGACATTATTTGTATGGAGCTGAGTTTGAAGTCTTCACTAACCATAAAAGTTTGAAGTATATTTTTACTCAGAAGGATTTGAACATGAGGCAATGTAGGTGGATGGAAGTTTTGGAAGAATTATGGTGTCCAATTAATTATCATCCTTACTAAGTAAATACAGTAGTAGATGCCCTCAGTACGAAGGCAAATTTATTAGCTCTTCGGATGCTACGAATTCTAGAATTGGAAGCACTTATAGTAGACGGAGTAATAAGAATGGGTAATATCTCCATTCTACCAGCTTTCCTACAACAATTGAAAGAAGAGTAAGATAAAGATGAAGAGTTGCAAAAGTTGGTGCAAAAGAAGGTAGATAAGAGAGGAGATGAATTTCGAAAGGATAATGATGGGATTATTTGTTACCGAGATCGATATTGTATTCCGAAACAATCTGCAATGAGATAAGATATCTTAACGAAAGAACATCGGAGTAAGTATACCATCTATCCAGAAGCCATAAAGATATATCAAGACTTGAAACAACATTATTGGTGGGTTGGTATGAAGAAGGACATTTCAGACTTTGTAGCTCGATGTTTAATTTGCCAACAAGTGAAAGCTGATCAACAACGACCTAGAGGATTATTGTAACCATTACCTACTCCACCGTGGAAATAGGATGAAATTACTATAGATTTTATTATAGGATTACCTATGGTAGTAGGCCAGTGAGATACTATATGGGTGATAGTAGATCGACTAACTAAATCCACTCATTTCATTCCCATTAACCTACGGGATTCTTTGGAGAAGTTAAGTAAGATTTTTATGGATGAGCTAATCAGACTTCATGGAGTACCCTCTAGTATTGTATCAGATCGAGATCCTAAATTTACCTCGAAGTTTTGGACTAAATTGCAGTAGAGATATGGGACAACATTAAAGTTTAGTACAGTAGCACACCCACAAACGAATAGACAGACTGAACAAGTGAATAGAATTTTGGAAGACATGTTGCGGGCTCGTGCTTTAGATTTTGGAACTAAGTCGATTGATAATTTGGCATATGCAGAATTCATACACAATAATAGTTATCAATCAACAATTGGGATGGCCATAATTGAAGCTTTATATGGAAGGAAATGTCAGTCCTCATTGTATTGGGAAAGTTTAGGATGGGGAACGGACGAATAGGATGCTTTTGATCTTGAAAAAGTTTGACAGGCTGTGAAAATGATCAAAGTCAAGTTGGAGGCAGCTCAGAGTAGATAGAAAAGCTATACGGATTGACATAGGAGAGATTTGGAATTTGTAGAAGGAGATCATGTATTCTTGAAATTGACTCCAAAATGGCAATTGGGAACCAGAGGATAAGGGAAGAAGTTGGCACCAGGTACGTTGGACCATTTCCAATTGTCAAGAGGATTGAGAAGGTGGCTTATCGACTCAAGTTACCAGCTGAGCTTCAATGTATTCACAACGTATTTCATGTCTCCCAACTTCGGAAGTATGTAGCTGATCCTGGACATATTTTGATTAAAGAGCCTATTGGGATAACTCCAAGGTTAAAGTATAAGAAAAAGCCTATTTAAGATCTTAGAGTATGCTAAAAAGGAATTGTGGAATAAGAAAATTCCACTTGTGAATGTGTTATGGAATTATCATCCAGTACAAGACGCAACTTAGGAAACGAAAGCGAAGATGTTGAAAGAGTATCCAAAATTATTCCAGGCGTAAGCTAATTTCGAGCACAAAATTTTTGTAAGGAGGGGAGAATATAATACCCTATATTATAACCTTTGATTGGCTACTAGTTGTGATAAGATGAGAATTTCTATCAATGGCCAGAACAAAAGCTGATTGGTGATTGGAACACATCATTTGTGGAGCTATTAAATTAATGCCTTGATCAATTTATTTGGCCAACATTTTTCCATGAAGATGGTGGTGGAATGGCTAAAAATGGCGAGAAAAATTGGCAGCAACAAGAAAGAAGAGAAGAGAAAATTTAAGGAAGAAATTTAACAAAAATTGCGTGTAATTACATGATTGGAACACACCTACATGAAAATCACCATATAATTAATTGAATTAACAATTGCTTGGCCAAAAATTCTGGTGATTGTGGTGGTGAGAGGTTGTTTTACAGCCATAATTTCGGCAGCCACAAGGAAGGAAAAACAAGAGAAAAAGAAATCAAAGAAATTAGCAAAAAAAGAGAGAAAAGGTGGCTAGTGTGTGTGTTCTTGGTGTAGTGTGTGTGTTCTTAAGAGATTCTTGGAGCAAGTCACACCAAAGAGCTCTAATACAAGGTAAAACCTCACCTTACTAGAATTGAAGTTGTTGTTGGGTGAATGGTGATCATTTTGATATTAATTTTAACATGAAAACATGATTTTCTTGTCTTGATTTTGGATAAAAAACTAGGGTTTATAAACTTCATGAACTTTTGTGTAACTATGTATGTCGGCTGCCTAGAGGATATATAGATAATTTTTTGTGTGATGAAGGAATGGGTTTTCATGGTAGTTTGACGGGTTGATCTTGGTTGATGAAATAAGGAACAAAGTGGAATGAAAATTAAAGTTAATTGGTTAAAAGGATTAATTATGTTAACTTTTCATTGAAAGAAGTGAAGTTATGTTTGTTGGGTATCTAAGCTCGTATCCTATATGGTACAGTGGAAGAATAAAAGGAGATACCATCTTAGGACCCACCTATATGTGGAAAACAAGACATAAAGATAATAAAGGTAACAGCTTTTACCTTTGTTTGACCGTCCAAGGAACAAAAATTTCCTCTTCAAGTCGAGGCGCGATCCAGCAATCCTCTTGATCCAACTTCACGAGAGTTGAGCATCTAACCACTCTAAGCACAGTGTGTGATTATCTCTAACAGCAATCCACATAGAGGAATACTCAAGAACCAAAATTTCCTGTGCTAGCAGAAAAAGATGGCTGCTAGGGTTCTTCACGTTTTCAGCAAAACGAGAGAGAGAGAGAGAGAGAGAGAGAGAGAGAGAGAGAGAGAGAGAGAGAGAGAGAGAGAGAAAGAGAGAGAGAAGATCGAGTGTATTACTCACAGCTAGGGTTGGCGGCCATATCATCATATAACACAAAAAAAACCCTACCAAGAATTGAGAATTCTAATCCTATTAGAATTCCCTAATTGTAATTGGAAACATCAAATTCTCACAATTAAAATTTGGACCATGAATTATAACTAATTATAATTTGTCCACAACAAATTCTTTTTCTCGCAATTAACCCCACTATGTTATCAAATAACATTTTAAGTATATAATCTTCTATTGTGTGTGACCCATTAGGTTTCCCAGTCAATTGGTAGAGAACATGAATTAATCCAAACGTCTTTGAGATTAATAATCTATAATTAATTAGAATTAATCCTATTAATTCTAATTATGATTGGTTTATTAATTCATCAATTAATAAACCCATATTCCCTGATCATGAGCGGTATCTGGCAACACATCATGACCACCCAAAAGTCTGAGGAGTCAAGTGGCTTGACATGAACCCTTCAATAACAAACTTCAGTGCAATTAACTCCTTTCACCAAATAATATCCCATTTAGTTTGGAGTACAGAATTAGTGCCAACTCCCTCCAGAATTAATTCTAGCCCGAATACAATAGTACTTGTACCAGGAACCTACTACTCTAGATGTGTATCAATTGGAACTATTTCCAATACACATATGCCTTGGCCAAAGACTTCTCGAGTAGTAATTCCTACAAGTGGCCGTGACACATTCGCCCCTACCATTAGGAGTGGCGAATCCTTTATTGACCCTCCCAACTACTTTTATTTACCTTACAATGTACCCAATATTCATCCCATAGGCAGCCCTCGATCGAGCTCTGGAGATTGGAATCAAAGTACAATGCTCAGCAAATAAAGTACCTTGGAGATCTCAAGTCTAAGGATACATGCACATTTGCTATATTGAGATTATATCATTGGCACTAAGTAGTTATCCATGTGATTATCTCAAAGCTAGGTAATCCAATGAACTTGTTCCATTAACAAGTATCCATGTGTTAACTTTGAGTATCTCAATACTCACAGATATGAGAACCACCGCTTGATCAAATCAGGAAGTCTAACATATGCTAGTCTTAACGCATTAATGATGTCCTATCTCATTAATACTACGACTAGAGACTACTTAAGTACTAACACTATACACTGTAGTAGGAATCTCATCTCATGATCTCTATCATGATTTCCTTAACACAGTGTTGTATTAGGGACTTTATCAAATAGTTAAATTACTTGAAAGTAAACAAAAGAAACTGTAAGATAAATAATGCCTCTTATTAAAATAAAATGTGTCATATACAATGTACAAGTGATTACCTCTAGGGCACAACACTAACAGTGTTGAATAAACATGACTTTCATGAGTTGTTGGAATCTAAAAATTAAAGGATCAAAGAGGGTTTGAAGGGAAAATTGAATGAATTTAATGTTCTCAAGGTGTTAAAGTTTAAAAGAAATTAAAGGATGACATGAATGGTTTAGATTAGGTAAACTAATGGGGCTATTTTTACCTCTGTATTGTGTCATGGAAACCTAAAATCTTGAAATAGCTTATATAGAATTCAATTTAAGAGTCTTACGGTCATTTTGATATATCATAGAGCTTTATTAGAGTTTTGGATTGAAAGTTATGTGCAAAACAATATCGAGTGTCAAGCAGTGGAATTCCAGAAAATTAGTTGGAAAATGAATGAACTTAAGAATGGTTAATTGTGTGATTTTGGGATGAAATGAGTGGGGAACATGAATATAATTCCTTGTTCATGAAGAAAGGAAAGATATGGAAAATGTAAAATGGGAGAATTGAACAAATGACAAAAAAAACGGCGTGGATGACTATTGTGCATTTTTCTTGAACGACGGTTAACCGTCAGCTGGATATTGGCTAACCATCGGGCACATCGGCTAAACGTCGGCTATTTTTCGACCAAACATAACTAAATCTAAAAACGATGTTTGACATAGGTTTGTTAGTAAATGGCCAATGGCACGTTGAAAATGGTGGAAATGGTAGTCGAACAGCCCGTGAATAGAAAAAGTTTATTTAGGACATGAGGTGAGTCCTTTTGATTTCTAAAACTCTTTGAAAGCTAGTATGCTTTATTTTTCCTTAAAATGCTATGTTTTATACGATTTTGGAAATCCCTAAATATATTTAAGGTTTATCTAAGAAAGATTTATTTTTATGCCATTTTGGGCTCGAATGAACATCATAATTGGCTTGGAAACCTTAACGGATGATTAAAACACAAATTTTGTGAATTTAGTCCTTTTTGGATTAAATACTTCAGATTTTCAAAAAATGGTAATTTTTAGAATCATCTATTTACAAATTGATTAGAATGCCCTTATTGGAACATTTTATAGAAACATGGTTGGAAACTTTGAATTTAATCCCCTTTTAGGATTAGAATTCTAGATTTTTTGAAATAAGTTCCATTGGAAATTGAGTATTTGGAAAGTGATCCAAATGTTCTTATTGGAATGTTTAATGGAAACCTTTGGAATCGAGTATTCGATAAATGACCTAAATATCCTTATTGGAACTTTTGTGAATACTTTTCAACTCGGGTAAGGGTAAAATGACCCGAATATCCTTGAAAAGGCTTTTGGAATCAAATATGGGAAAAATGGTTCGAATACTTTTGGAAACTTGTTTTAAAGTGTGAAAAGAACTTTTTGTCCTTTTTTGACACGGTTTTAAAATATGATCTCTCGATATGAGATTGATTTTTAGAAAACGACATTTTGATCCCGAAAATTGCTTTATTGGCCTGATGTGCCTATGGAATGAACTAATTGGCCTACGGAGCCTATGGAAATAATTATTTGACTTGCGAGTCAGTCGGATCAATTTTTGAAAATTGATATTTTGCCTCAGAAATGTTTGTTTGGAAAATCCTACGGGAACAAATAATCATCTAGCCTGATCAGTCAGTAGGGGTTGGTATTTGGTGATATGAGTACTCAACAAGGACTTTGATCTATGTACCAGCGCATGTTAGAGATAGATGACCCCAAGTAACCTAGCTAGTTATAGGTTTATCTTACTCCAAACAGGGTGACAAAATATTGAGATGAGTCGTCCTGGCTAGCTGTTTAGCACTTGGCAATTGCCTTATGCTTGTGAACATATTGTTTGTGAGTCGTTCGCTAAATGTCGGGGGGGGGGACACTCAGTAGCGTTTGAATTCTTGCCGCCTTGATGATGATTGACGTCAGGATTGGTACCCTTGGCATATGGTGGCAAGTAAAAGATTTAGTGTGCTACGGTACACTTAGTATGTTATGGTATACTTGTTATTGATCCTCGGTAGTACGCTACGGTGTACTTAATTTCTAGAAACGCACGGTTGGGTACTATAGGTTACGGTCTAAGTACAATGATTCGTGACGCCAAAGGCGAAGCCTTGTGAGCTTTGCATGTACGCTAACCTTCTATTGGAGAAATTCCAGTGATTTGCAAATTGGGTTAATGATTTGAAATTGAAACACAATTTTTCAAAAATGATTGAGTTTTGAATAAACTCTTCTTTAGAGAGTTTTAGAATTGTTTTGAGTAGGAAGATGAAATGTTTTCGTACAAAGGTTTTATGTAGTCCGTTTCTTTAATAAAGCACTAGTATACATGGGACTCACTGGGTGATTTTTCACTCACACGTGTCTTTTATCTTACTCTTTTGTAGGATCCGGAGTTGAGTAGACCTACGGATAGAAGGACGATACCACAGTAACAGCAGCCTAGGTCCGGACGATCTTTCTTTTAATTATGTACTTTATTACTAATGTAGTATGGAGATTCCATGTATGGGATTCTCTGTTATATATATATATATATATGACAATGTTAGTATGAGTCTGCACCTTGTATACTCTTTTGTTCTTCGTTATAAAGACCCATTGTCTGGGTAACTGGACGGGGCGATACCCAGTGTGATATGTTTTTGCTGTTACTTCTAGTAGGAGTGTTACATCATCCACTCCTCAGAACCTTACCTCAATTGAGCTCACGATCTTGTTGACCAATTCCTCCAATGATGGCTTCGATGGTGGTGTATTATAGGGTAAGAAGGGTTCAGTCCTCTTATTGCCACCAAAATTAGAAGGCCTAGGTTGGTTTTAATTTGTGCACCAGAAAATTGGATGGTTCCTCCAACCCGGATTGTGTGTAGCACTGTATGGATTATTACCTTGTCACCCATTACCCAAAATGCAGCTTGTTCTAAGGAATCTTAGGATAAACCCATGATTTAAGACTCATTATTAGAATACCTTTCTTCACAAAAATCACAGCTAATATTCATTACCTGGCCTAGAGAGGGAGTCAACACCATTTGTTCCATTTTTTTAGTAAGTGCCTCGACCTTAGCTTCCAGAGCAGCTACAACATCAATCTTGTGACACACCTTAAACACGAGCTTTGTTCCTCGGATTGCTGCATAAGTAGTTATTTATGGTAATGTTCTCCACTAACTCATATACTTCCTTCGGGGTCTTAGAATTGATACTCCGTCCAGCAGAAGCATCGACTAACTATTTTGAGGTAATGTTCAAACCACTATGAAAAATCTGCATTTGTATTCCTAGCTCAAACTCATGATGAGGACACTTTCTAAGCATCTCCTTCCACTTTTCCCAACACTCGTAAAGGTTTTCAAAATCTAACTACTGGAAGGCAAAAATATCTATCCTAAGTTTGGCTATTCAAGCTGGGGGAAAGTAATTAGCCAAAAATTTCTCAGCTAGCCCATTCCATGTGGTGATGGATCCTATTGGTAAAAATTTTAACCATAAATTGGTTCTATCCCTAAAGGAAAAAGGAAAAAGCCTCAACTTTATAGCATCCTCTAAAATACCGTTCATCTTAAAAGTGTCACAGATTTCCAAAAAAACTAGCAAGGTGGGCATTAGGGTTTTCATTCAGTTACCTATCAAATTGTACCATATTCTGGATCATTTGGATAATGTTAGGTTTTATCTCAAAATTGTTTACCTCCACCCTAGGTCTAGTGATGCTCGAGTCTATACCTAAAATTGCTAGTTTGACTAAGTCATCCATAATCCTCCTACTATTATTTCCACCACTATTACTGTTATTATTTTAGCTAACCTCCAACTCTCCGGTTGAACTAATTTACTTATCTTTTTGCCTAAGTGCCCTCCAAATCCTTGTCAAAGTTCTTTTAATATCAAGATCAAAATCCATTGGTTCTCCTTGGAATCGTCAAGTCATGCACTACAGGCTAAAAATACAAGAGACATAACATGATGAGATTACAGAATTTAAACATAATTAAGTACAAAGTTCCACATGAACTAAGTTAGTTAGTTAGTTAAAGTACATTTATACATACAACAAGATATGTCACTTAGTTACACAAAGAACATATATACATATTTACATATAGACATATATAGATATAAATATGGTTAAATCAATGACATCCAAGTTTTCATGATATGTTTCCCAGTAATGGTGCCAAAAACTTAATACGCATAATTTGGGTGTATAAAAAGCATTCACATTTTAATCTATCCCTAGCCAAGTTTTAATTAAAACATTAATCCTCAAATTATACATATGAGCAAGTATACTCATCGCAAGTATAGTATAGGGAATTAACGAGTATATATCCTCAAGGAACAACTACCATTAGTTACCATTCATTCATTGTTTAACCAACCCAAATAAGTGATAAGATGATAAAAAGGAAAAAAAGAAAAATATATACAACTCAAGGATGAAAGAATATGCAATTTACACAAATATCCTTGAAGTCATGATAATGAATCACTTAGCAAATATCACAATTAATTATCATCTTGGCATTATGAAGGAATTATAATAGAGTTCAATCATTTCCCAAGTCATAAACTCACTATATCATTATTAAATTAACAGATTTTCCAATCAAACTAACATAACCAAAAAGATGCATTAAACATATCCTTCAACAATTATCCCTATACTCTAGGTGATAACAAACTTAAAATTAGGCAATAACCCTATACGTTAGGTGAAATCAACTAATCTTTGATTACCTTGGTTCTTTGTTCTTAACTTTGTTTCCCAAGTCCGTTAAGAGATAAAAAATATGAAATTAATAAAATTAAATCAACTCCTAACATCATTTCCCAAGTCAATTAGTAGTAAATCTAGATTCATCAATTCTTCAATTATCACAAGTAATCATACACCAAGAATGATGGAAAATTGATCAAATCGCTAAATTAACCAAAAAAACCATGAATCCCAAAATAATTTCAAATTGCAATAAAAAAAATTAATTGTATCATTATTCTAGAAAAAGAAAACAAAGGTAAAAGAAAAAACTCATAGACAAGCCCTCATTCTTCTCATTGAAGACCTTCTTAAATATTGCCTCTTTGACTAATGAATCTTCTATTTTTATGATTGATTGAAAGCTTTGATCATTGGATTCATATGTTTTCCTTGTGTTTTCCTTTCTTTAATAGGCTCCCAAAATGCCAAAATTCATTTCCTAAGAGTTCTAGGCCAACTACAAGTTGGAAAATACCAAAACTCTTAGGAAATTCCCAATTCTGTGCAAAACAAGACAAATCTCTGCCTTGGAGCAAGTGGAGCTAGCAAGGGTTGTGCTCCTCACAACTGGCGCCAACCGGGCACTGTCTGGCAACGCTCATCGTTTTCTTCCTTTTTTTGCAATAAAACACCAAAATACCTTTTCAAGGGTAAAATATCAAATTTGAATGAATATGACTAGTTATTGCACCAAATGTATCACAAAAATCCTCAAATAACTAGGAAATTATTTATGAATTTAGCCCCTATCATTTATATAGATAATGTCCTTTTTTTTAGTGAATCCTTAGATCAACACTTTAAACACCTTTCTCTTTTTTGTGACATTGTCCCAAAAAAATGGCCTGGTAGTCAATGCTAAAAAGCTGAAACTTTGTCAAACCTAAATTAGGCTTTTAGGTTATGAACTCCATTAAGGTTTGTATAAACCTATTTGTAGAGCCATTAAATTTGAAGATGAATTTCTAGATGAATTAAGGAGAAAACCATGCTACAAAGATTCTTACAATGTCGAAGTTACATTTTTTATTTTATCCCAAACCCTAGAAAAATCTGTGAACCATTATACTAGTGCTTTCGCAAAAATCTAATAGCTTAGGATATTGAGCAGATCCAAACTATTCAGAAAATTAAAAAGATTGTTAAGAAACTTCCTTGCCTTGGTATTCCAAATCCCAATGCTTTAATGATTGTTGAAATAAATGCCTCTGAACTTGGTTATGGAGGTATTGTAAAATAAAAGAAATCAGACTCCTCGTTTGAATAAATTGTCGATACTATTCGGGTATTTGGCTATCCAGTCAGAAAAATTACAACACTATTAAAAAGGAAATTCTTTCTATTATTTTATTCAAATCAGAATTTCAAGATAATCTAGTCAATAAAAATTTTCTTCTTTGAATTGATTGCAAAGTTGCAAAAAACATTTTACAAAAAGATGTTAAAAATCTAGTTGCCAAACAAGTTTTGATTTTGATATTAAATTTATTAAAGGAGAATCTAATTCTCTTCCCAATTTCCTGACCAGAGAATTTCTTCAAGGACAAACAAGATAAGATTTTGATAAGATTTCTTATATTCTTATCATCATCGAAGGTGAGTTCTTACACTATAAATATTAAATGAAGTAACATGTATGCAGTATCAATAGCGCATAATATCCGGCCAAGAGCTAATACTCCAAATAGATGCCCCGTTCTTTCTTTCTATCCTCTTTTTACCTAGTTCTGCTTTATCAAGACCATGTTAACAATAAATCTTTTGAACCTAGCCTCTTCTCCACAAAAAAACCATAGAAACCCAGAAAATAGATAATTCCTTTTATGCTATGATACCTTTATCTTTATTTAAGGAAGTAGTTATTCCAACTTCTCCTCAAACACCTTCCAAACCAGAAAAATCCTTAGCTTCACATAACGGTGAAACCTTTGAATTTGTGACAAAAGCTCTAATCCCACTACTAGCAATTCCTAGAGATTTAGCTAGTAAAACAAAAAGAGAAATTATCAATACCCTTCATCCCGAAGCATATAATCAATCTAGCCATCTATTTCAAGTAGATCCTCTAAAAACCAAACTCTTTTATGAACACATTCTATTTTCCACTATTCGATTGAATTCGAACATGAAAGAAATGTCCACAAAAATGACAATAGCATTACTTATTCTAGATGTTGAATCCTCAAAATTATAGATATTGACCCTTGGTCTATATATGGAATTTACACTCCAATTCAGTTCAAAAGCCCTTCAAAGCCACCAAACTACAATTTCTTATTAAGAGATCTTACTCATACTTGGTTTATTAAGTATGGTAAAGATACTCTTAAAACTATTCCGAGGTGGTTCTACCAATGGTGGAAGACATTTGGTGGAAATCAAGATGTATTATCAAACTCGCATAAACTTTGGTTTGCTCAGTATATTAAAGACCGTTAGTTTTTACATTTTCCCCCTCATATTCAATAGTGCAAATTCTTCCTTGAGAAAAAGATTTTTTTTATCATATGATGGAATTATAAGTTAGAAATACTTGAATCAGTGCGATATTTGTGTCGTGAAATAAAATTAAAAGGATGGACACCAAAGCCATCAGTAAATCTAGTAAATCCCTCAACTCCTATTAAAAATAAGACAGATGCAAGCTCTTCTTCCAGAAAAAGAAAATCCAAGATTTTGAAAGCAGATCTTTAACTCCAACTCTAAATTTTATAAAATCAAATTCAATTGGAAACCGAAGATATTGATGAAGATACTCAACCAGATTATAGTTTCTTTGACAATGATAATGGAGATATGGACAATCCCACTAGTATTGCAGCAACGTACATCTGCCAGAGCCCATAATGACAAGAGTCCACTTAAAATGAAAAAGAGATCCCCAATAGCTCCAGCTGTATGAACAGTCAAAATCATTGTTTTCAATCATTGAGATCATTTGTAAAATGATACATTACACTGACAAAAGTTATGGACCCCTCAACTCTAAATGCATCATGGAGCAATTCCTACAAGTGGCTGACAATTTGATTCCATCTTTACATGGTTTGGACCACTCAACAAAAATTCAAAATTCCATTGAATAAAGCCATGCAACATCTGCCTATTTAAAGACAAAGTTCCTTGAAAAAATGCAGAGCGAATTTTCCTGTCCTTCAAGAGAAAATTCTTTGTATGTTGAAGTCGATTATTTCCTTTTCAAGGCTTAAAATTTATATTATAAACATTTGTATCACTTTGAAATTAGTTGTATATTACTTTGAAATCAGAATTGAAAACAAAAATCAATGAAATTTTGAAGAAATCTGTTAGTGTTGTGCCCTAGAGGCAATCACCTGTACATTGCATATAACATATTTTATTTTAATAAAAGACATTATTTATCTTACAGTTTCTTTTGTTTACTTTAAGTAATATAAATGTTCGATAAAGTCCTTAGTACAACACTGTGTAAAGGAAATCATGATAGAGATCATGATATGAGATTCCTACTATATTGTATGGTGTTAGTACTTAAATAGTCCCTAGTCATAGTATTAATGAGATAGGACATCATTAGTGCGTTAAGACTAGCATGTATTAGACTTCCTGATTTGATCAGGCTATGGTTCTCATATCCGTGAGTATTGAGATACTTAAAGTTAACACATGGATGCTTGTTAATGGAATAAGTTCATTGGATGACCTAACTATGAGATAATCACATGGATAACTATTTAGTGCTAGTGATATAATCTCAATATAGCAAACGTGCAAGTATTCTTAAACTTGAGATCTCCAAGGTACTTTGTTTGCTGAGCATTGTACTTTGATTCCAATCTCCGGAGCTCGATCGAGGGCCGCCTATGGGATGGATATTGGGTACATTGTGAGGTAAACGAAAATAGTTGAGAGGGTCAATAAAGGATTCACCAACTTCTAATAGTAGGGGCGAATATCTCACGGCCACTTGTAGGACTTACTACTCGAAAATCCTTGGCCAAGGCAATTGTGTATTAGAAATGGTTTCAATTGACGCACATCTAGAGTAGTAGATTCCTTGTACAAGTACTATTGTATTCGGGCCAGAATTATTTCTGGAGGGAGTTGGCACTAATTCCATAATCCAAACCAAATGAGATATTATATGGTGAAAGGAGTTAATTGCACTGAAGTTTGTTATTGAAGGGTTCATGTCAAGCCATTTGACTTCCTAAACTCTTAGGTGGTCATGATGTGTTGCTAGATACCACTCATAATCTGGAAATATAGGTTTATTAATTCATGAATTAATAAACCAATCCTGATTAGAATTAATAGGATTAATTCTAATTAATTATGGATTATTAATCTCAAAGACGTTTGGATTAATTCATGTTCGCTACCAATTGACTGGAAAACCTAATAGGTCACACACAATAGAGGATTATATGGTCAAGATGTTATTTGATAACATAGTGGGGTTAATTGAGAGAAAGAGAAGTTGTTGTGGACAAATTATAATTAGTTATAATTTGTGGTCCAAGTTGTAATTATGAGAACTTGATGTTTCCAATTACAATTAGGGAATTCTAATAGGATTAGAATTCTCAGTTTTAGCAGGATATTTCTGTTATATATATGATATAATCGAAACCCTAGCTGAGGTTTGGATCAATAAACACACAAAAAACAACAACCATGAACATTCTCTCTTCTCTCTCTCTCTCTCGATTGTTCTTGAGAAGCCCTAGTCGCCATCTTTTTCTACTAGCAAGAAAATTTGGTGCTTGAGTATTCCTCTGTGTAGATTACTGTTAGAGATAATCACACACTGTGATTATAGTGGTTAGACGTCCAACTCTCGTGGAGTTTGCACAAGAGGATTGCTGGATCGCGCCATGACTTGAAGAAGAAATTTTTGTTCTTTGGGCGATCACCCAAAGGTAAAAGTTGTAATCTTTACTCTCTTTATGTCTTGTTTTCCACACATAGACGGGTCCAGGGAGGGTATCTTGTTTTATTTTCCACTGTGCCGTATACGATACGAGCCCGAGACAACTAACAGTAGTATCAGAGCCCTGCTATGTGTGGTCTACAGATATTGTTTTGGCATGAAAAACTGTTTTTTATTGTTCGGGGATAGATTTCATGGGCCATTTTCCTTATTTTTTGGCTAACAAATACATCTTGATTGCGGTGGAATATGCATCTAAGTAGGTTGAGGCACAAGCCTTACCCACTAATGACGCATGGGTTGTAGCTAAATTTCTTAGAAAACTTTTCATGCATTTTAGTGTTCCTAAGGTACTCATTATTGATAGGGGAACACACTTTTGCAATACCCAATTGAACAAAGTTCTCAAACATTTAGGTGTTACTCATAAGTTTGCTACCCCTTATCACCCTCAAACCAATGGCTAAGTTGAGATGGTTACTAGGAACTCAAAAGAATCTTGGAAAAAGTGGTTAGTCATGCAAGGAAGGAGTGGATTTTAAAATTGGATGACACTCTTTGGGCTTATCGAACCGCTTTCAAAATTCCTATAAGTACAGCCCCTAAAGATTGGTGTATGAGAAATCTTGTCATTTACCTATGGAGAATGAACACAAAGCTTATTGGGCTACTAAACTTTTTAACTTTGATCTTGAGCTTGTTAGAAAATCCAGGTTACTTCACTTGAATGCATTGGAAGAATTGCGCATGGCTGCATATGATAATTCCCTACTCTACAAAGAGCGGGTAAAATGATTGCATAATAAACATATTACTCAACACCAGGAGTTTAAAGAAGGTGATCAAGTGTTATTATTTAATTTTCGCTTACGACTCTTTCCAAGTAAGTTGAAGTCAAGATGGTCGGGGCCGTATTTGGTAATGTTTTTCCTTGTGGTACTCTTGAAGTTACTCACCCGGCTAATAGTACTTTCAAAGTCAATGGGAATCGGGTGAAGTATTATTTTAGTGAGGTTCTTGACACTTTGGATCATGTGGATGCTTTTTTCCATGATTCATGAATTTTCTTAGGATTTCTTTTTAGTTTATTTTATTTTATTTTATTTTAATTTTCCTTTTCTAGATTTATGTTTTCTATTTTTCTTTTGTGTTTTTCTTTACGTACATTTCTCCAATGACTCCTTGCGATGGATTCACGTGTGTTAAAGTTACTCCGTAATGGAAGTATTTTCTATTCTCTCTTCTTCCCCTTTATTTATTTTGGTCCCCCTAGCTTTACTTTCATTGTTTTATTTTTGTACATTAAGGGCAATGTCCTATTTAAGTGTGGGGGGAGAGTTTAGCATTGAAGATATATTCCATATACTTTAGCTTTGGGCTGCACATTTTGGCTGAAATTTTTTCTGATTTTTTTTTAAAATTTTGTGGTTTTTATTGCTTTAGCAATGTTGTAGTTATCTTTCTTACTCGAATATGATTTTTGTGATTCAGTTGGTAGATTTTTATTAATAATGAAATGGTTTATTGGATGGGATATGTTAAGATTTAAGAATTTGGATTAATCTTATTTATGTATTAGTGTTTGAATATTATTTTATTCATTTAGTTTGAATATGGATAATGTGATGAATGTGGGGAAAGTTGTTGGCTAATTCTTATATTATGGATTTAAAATTTTCTTGACTTTAAGTTGTGAATAAGGAATGTGAGGAATAAAAAATTTGAGTGGAAAGAACCGATTGTGAGCTGAAAAAACATGAGTTGAAAAAAAATTATTTTATCTTTGAAGACATAAAAACACTTTTTGCTTGATTAAGGGGCCAATACAGATAGTGAAGAGAAATTCATTTTCTTGAGGTTATTAATTCTCGAAAGCAAAAGAAAGAATGAAAGTTGTTAAAAAAAAATGATAAGTGATGACAAAAATGGGGCTAATACGGTGCGTGAAGAGAAATCCATTCACTTGAGGCTATCAATTCCCTAAGTCATTGAAAACAATTGAGAGAGGAAAAAATGGAGTATTTTCCTTGAATCATGACTTGAGTTGTGTAATTTTTGAATTTATAATACTTGAGTTGGTAAATAGCTTGACTTGGATGATTCATGTTATCTACGTTTTTTCTTAAAGGGTGAAATAATTTTCTTAAAATATAAACTTGCTTAATTTGACTTCAAGGGTCTTGATATGTCTTATCTAGTACTTCAATTTGCAATTGTTTTCAAAGGGTTGAATGAATGGAAAAGTTATACCTAAAGTTTGAAGGGAAGCTATAAGCCTTGTTCCGATCAACATTTTGGAAAAATAAAAGCTAGTCTATTCTTGTTATTTTCTTCTTGACTTAAGTATTTTACTTGAGGACAAGCAAAGATTCAAGTGTGGGGGAATGTGATAGACGGAATAACTAGGCATATTCCTTCCTATTTGATATTTTGCTTGTGGAAAGTATTCTTGATGAATTTGTGTAGGAATAAGAAGATTTCGAGCAAAGTTGTGCAAATTCAGTAGCAACCCGATGCCTAGCCAAGCTATCTAACCCGACTCCAGGTCAGTTCTAGAAAAATAGAGCAAAGTTGAGTCAAAATCTAAAGGCAACCTGGCGCTGGGCGCCGAAGTGACCAAGCACCGGGTCAATACTATCCAGAGCGGTGGAATTTTGTTTTCGCATGGATTTGGTATCTTCAAATAGATTTTGGTATTTTTTGAATTCTACTCGGATTAGATTTCTCAAACTATGAATTTTGGAATCAAGGGGGCTTATAAATATAAGAAAAACACAAGAGAATGATATGAGTCCAAGAATCAAAGCTTCCAGTCACTCACAAAAAGAGGAGATTCATCAATTAAGGGGCATTATTCAAGGAGGTTTTCAAAGAGAAGAAGGATGGCTTGTCTATGAGTTCTTTTTTTTACCTTTGTTTTCTTTTTCTAGAATAATGATGTAATAAATTTTTTATTGTAATTTGACATTATTTTGGGATGCATGATTTCTTGAGTTAATTTAGTCTTTTGATCAATTAATTATTTTTCTTGGGATTTGATTACTTGTTTTTACTACGAAATTGATTGGTTGATTCTTATTGTTAACTTGCTTGAAAAAAAGATTGATAATGGGTTTAATCTAACTAATTTCATATTTGTTATCTCTTAACTTGCTTGCAAAAGGGGTTAATTGTCAACAACTTAGGTAATCAAAGATTAATTGATGATTGTTAGAATATAGATTTATTGGCTAATTGCATGCTTTAAATCACCTAGAGTATAGGGATTTTATGTGAAGATTGATTTATGCACCTTTTAGATAAATTGGTTGAGACAGAATATGTTCATTAATTTAACTAAAAGATAATGATTCCATGGATTGCAAACGAAATAGGTCTATTTTAAATCCTTCATAATACTAAGATAATAATTGATTGTGATATTTGCTAAGTGATTCATTATCATGCCTTCAAGAGTATTTGTCTCAATTGCATATTTATCCATGAGTTGTATACATTTTTCTTTTTCCTTTTACCATTTTATCACTTTAGTGGATCTGTTAGACAATGAATGAAAAGGGATTAGTGTGTACTTGTTCTTTTGAGGATCGATACTCGTTAATTCCCTGTACTATGCTTGCGATGAGTATATTAGCTCATATGTGTAATTTGGAATTAATGTTTTAATTAAAACTTAGCTAGTGATATATTTAAATTTGAATGATTTGTATACACCCAAAATTTATGCATCATCTGACTTCCGCTATAAACCTCCTCATGGTGAGCTTGTTATAACCTTCCTCGACTCTCTTTTTTATTTAAATGGTTTCCAGACGATTTGGGTTGAAACTAGGTTGTTTTTCTCCTTTCTCCCATCACCACTCATTTTCATAGTCTTCAAGACTCCAAAATTCCTTCCTTTGTATCATTTTCTATTTCTTCTACATTATATTGCTCATAATTCTCTACTTTTTTGAAGCCCTAATCTCCATTATCTCTACACTCAGGTATCGCTACTGTTATTTTTTGCTTTTTTGGTTTTTTCATAAAAGATCTTATGAAAATATTTTTGCGGGTAGTTTTACTTGGAAAATATTACTTAATGTAGCTTGGTTTGGGGTTCTTTTTGTGAAAAGTTTTTACTTTGTTTGTGGAATTTAGGGGTTTTTTAAGGTGTTGATAAGATGGGGGATGTTAACATATAAGATCATGTTAAATTTAGTGGTTCTTATGTTCAAGCCCCATTTTTAGCATCCTTTCCAATTGTCTTTACTCTTGATTTGTAAATGATAGATCTTAGGAAGGACAACAAGTGAGGAAATCAAGTGTATGAACCCAAACTACAGCGAGTTAAGTTTCTTCAGATCAAAGCTTATCCTTGGCACAAGGTCAGTTGAGATAGATATTGAGAATGGGTCCTTCATAGCCCTTACTATTTTAGTTGAGATGGATGGGAGTAATTAGTAAAGAAATGTGTAAACTGGAAAATTAAGTTGGTGATAGCATTACCATGGTTATCTGCCTTGTTTGTTCACATAATTCATTACTATTAGCACTTAATCTATCCATTTCTCAGTAACATGACTTGTGAAATTCTTTCAAAACTTGTATACTTCGATTATTTAATTGTGATGAATATATTAACAAGATTATATACTTGATTATACCTCCATATGAACTCTAAAATTAGATTTAGATGGTGACTAAATAGTGAATCCTTTGATATTTTACAATGGGTCAGGCTGACTTCCTAAAACAATCCCACTTGCAGCAATAATTTTTTCAATTAATCTTTCCTTTATCAATGTATTATACTAGAAATGTATAGTTTTTATATGGTCTATATAAACAATTATATATAGATAGATATATTGTGTGTGTGTGCATGTATATATATTTATATATATTGGTTTCATGGTAGCTTTTGAAAATACATGGAACTAGCTCTGAGAATCCTCTAATAGAATTTCTTTCTGTTCTAACTTGAACAGCCTTCAGAGATATAAAAGTAGATCTTCAATTTTCACGGGAAGATCTTGAGACCATCAAAGTGATTGGAAAGGGAAGTGGAGGTGTAGTACAACTTGTTCACCATAAATGGTTTGGAACACTATTTACCTTGAAGGTGCATAGCATTGAACCACTTGTTTAGAATTTCTAATTTTTCCTGGATCTACTTACATATATTATTTGTAGTTTCATGGTTTTGTTGGCATGTGATTAGTGGAGGAATTGAGCACAAGTATGGTTCTAATATGCATAAACTGCTACTGCTGAAAGATTGATACTAGTCTTTATAATAGAAACATCTAATGTGTTACCATAGTACTGATATATAAAGATTGTTGTACAACTTATTTCTTGGATAGTGTTGGATAGCTTGCAAGGACTAATGTTGTTAACAAAGAGGCCTTGCATCTCTTTCAGCTCTATATTTTAGCACTGGATTCCTTTTTATCTTATCAGTAAAGGCACTTAACTATCTTTTTCGGTTACAGGTTATCCAAATGAACAGTCAGGAAGATATTCAAAAACAAATAGTATAGGAGCATAAAATAAATCAAGCATTATAAGGTTCTAATTTTGTGGGTTGCCATGTCTGCTTTCTAGTGGCAAAAGTTGCCATGTCTCTTTTAACTCTAGAGACATCACCAGCTATCTTTTATTGAAAAGTTCTGCATGTGGGCTTTTACTTTGATGAACTTTTTTGGTTCTTGGTTATGGATGTAAAGTTGTTAACTGGTTTTGGTCTATTTATGTTGATTGATTAATGGATGGTGATATTTTTAGAGTTTTTAATATGTTTACGGGGATGTTTTTAGGTATAATTCATTTGCTTGCAAGCTGGGTTCATTTGGCCTCATTTTGATTTTACCAGGTTTTTCTTTGATATTTGTTCTGCTTTATACTTAATTTTCAATAAATTTCATAACTTTCATATATGGGGTGGTTTATATATTTTGAAATTCATTGAATTTTGTACTAGATAGGAAAAGGATATTCTTTCCCCCTTTCACTTAAACTTCTCATCAGAGAACTGAAGAAAGGAAAGATATATATGTTGAAACTTTTTCAGTGATGAAGGTAGGTATTGTTGTTAGGAGTGTAAAGTCCAAAGCTTCTTGATAATCTTTTATTTTTTGCAATTTTGAAAATTCAATATCTTCTAGTGGCAGAATTAGTTATCTCTACGTGAGTTGATGGTATTGCTGAATTTGCTATAGGGTTAGTTTTAATACTTAGACAGTTAATTTCTTTCTTAATGCAACTCCTTTATTTCAATTTCGTGGTGATTGTATTAGCTGAATCACATGATTATATACTGAAGTTCAGGATAAATGTAAACATATATTCATTTGTATGCCTTCTACCTTGTCAGGTTTTGTATATAACCATGTGACTCTCACCTTGTCAGGATAAGTATAGACTCTCCCTTTGTGCATGTAAAAGCAAAATTAAAGAAGAACAATAGCATCTCACAGTACTGAAATTGGCTAGATAAGTCAATGTCTTCTCCTGATCATGCAAATGTGGGAACACTTAAGATTCTTGTTAAAGATCAGATTTTAATTATTCTAGAACTAAAGTTATAGTTCTTGTTGTTTAATTAAAATAAGCGTGTGCTATTTGGTCTGGCATGCAGTGTATGAGACATTTGGAATTTGTGACAATGACTAAAGAAAAGTAACATGGTAATTAATCTCTAGAGTGTGAACTCTTTCATAAGAGAATGCATGACAAGATATTAAATTGAATGGGACATGGAAATTGGCATAACAACCTAAAGAAGCCTACCACTGACATAATGTAGAATCTTTCTTTCCTAATTAAGTGCACTATTAACATATTAGTTTTTTGATACCTTATGTTGATTGATTTTTATGCTTGTAGTATACAGAAGGATCTAATGGATAGATCCTCATCTCTGGACCTTTTGGTTATATACATTTTTGTTTTTGTCATTTTTGGTCCATTATGCTATTACTGGCTTCTTGGATCAGTCTTTAAAAAAATAATAAAATCATCTAAGCAAAATACAGAAGTATTTAGCAACTTTCTATAATTATGTGAAGACTTCTTTGTTTTGTAGGTATCTGAGTTTGCTTGTTTTAAAATTTGTTTTTGCAATTGTAAGGGATAGATCTAGCATATCAAGAGAAAACTAGGACACCTGCACAACATAAAAATGGGCATCTGAGGCCTTGTCATCACCCCACCGGTACCTCCAATTGCAACTCTTATTAAAACTGAGGGAGGAGTACCTATAAAAAGAAGGCTTCGGGTCCCTATTGCTCAATGTGGCCTCAAAACCAAAGGACAATGTATTCAACTCTTTACCAATCACTTTAAATTGCAAGTGAGGAGTACTGAAGGGCAAATACATAATTATATTTTTATACTAAAGTCCTATTGACTAAGTTCTATATCCACGATGCTGTTTTCTAACTGTTTAGTGACAATAGGATTGTAACTTATTCGTTACTCTTTCATTTTCAAAACGTCAGTAATTAATAAGCATTAATAAATATTTTGTTACACATCGAATATCACCTATTCGAGTGATGATTATACTAACGCAACAATTAATCAAAATATTTATAACAATATGTGACAGTTTACCATTATTAATGACGCTATCTTTTAATGATCATCTATAAAAATTACCTTACCAATTCGTGTGACATTCTTGTTTTCGTCATTAATAAAATAATATTTAATTCATATTTCGTGACGGATCATGTTGTTTGGTGACGTTCTTTTTAAATAATGAGGGATGAAAATTACGTCACCTATTCGTGTGACGTTTTTCATTTTTGTCATTAATAGTTAAATATTCATCTTATATTTTTTGACGATTTATGTTATTTAGTCATGTTTTTTTTTCTAATAATGAGTGACAAAAATTTTGCCACCTATTCGTGTGATGTTTTCATTTTCGTCATTAATAATTGAATATTTGTCTCATTTTTCGTGACAATTTATGGTATTTGGTGACGTTATCTTTTAATAATGGGTGACGACAAATACATTACCTATTAGTGACATTTTTATTTTTGTCACGAATAGTTGAATATTTAACTCATATTTTATGATGATTTAAGATATTTTGTGACAATTCAAAAGTTATTTTATGATGAAATTAAATGTCAAAAAAGCATAATTATAATGTGATGTTTTTATGATACATTACGTATTTTTTATCAATTTGTGACAAAAATATTTTGATCATCAGCATATATCTTTAGCGACGGTCAAAATGTGAGGATCAACATGATGATATAAAAAACTTCATAAAATATTATACATGACAAAAATTAAATATTATGTGACATTAATGGGTGTGCGACTAACTGTCAATTTTGGTGTAGTGACATTCTATTAGACTTGATCAGGTATTTAGTTTATCGTATATGCCATTATTTTGTATTTATTAGTAGATTGTCAAAAATCTTTATTTCATAAATATTATCCAGTTTACTGTTGTTCATATTTGCAACAGGCCTCACAAGGCCAACCAACATCACAGTATGATATGTTTCTTGCGACACGAAGGTGCCGTGGTCAACAGGTTGATGGTTTGACTGCTGATATGATTGTAAGTCATTTTTATGCTTTACTTTGCTGAATTGTTAAAATATGACAAACCAAACATATTAAATTTAATATTAACTTAGAATGCATGATGTTTCTTAATTTTATAAGACCGATTAGAGGTAGAGTGGCAGGCATTTCCTGACTTTAAGTGCATTGAGGAATCACAAGACTAAGTTTTTCTGCTCATGTTCGGTCCTAACACGAGGGGTCGTGTTACATGTAAGGGGAAGGGACTAATAGCAACTGCAGCTTGATGGTTATCCAGCTGTTCTAAAGATGTTGAGGAGGCCATTAGAGTGCAAGTTGAGACACGTATGCAGGCTATGCAAGCTAAGATAGGACATGTGTGTAGGCTAAGGTTCAGGCACATGTGAAGGCTATGCAAGCCGAGATGGAGGGACGTATGCAGGCCAACATGGAATTAGTCCTATCTCGTAGAGTTGACATAGGTGCATTTGTCACAGGTCCTATACCTCCATCTAGTGCGTCTACGACATCTCCTGGCATTAGTTTTTGATGATTCTACTAGTGGTGATGAGTATAATTGAGTCATTTTATTTCGCTCTTGTTGTATATGAATAGTATTTAGGATTGATACATTTTATTTCCTACTTTTTCTATATGTACTATTACTTTTATTTGTACACATTGTAGTTTTCTATGAAGGAGATTTTTAGTTTATTTATAGTTTGATTGATGTTGGTTTTACTAATGAGTTTTTTTTTTTAATTGTGTTGAAATTTTAGCATGGTTGGGCATAGTTTGTAGGTGGTAGATGCTAAAATAAACAAATTATTTTTTAAAAAAATTAAAAAAGGTCAAAACCATTACATTTGCTAAAAGCGTCGCAATTGCTGCATTTAAATGTGGCAGTTTAAAGTGTCGCAAATGCTGAAAATAAATGCGTCGGTTTAAACCGTCACAATTTCTTGGTACAACTACGATGGTTTAGAACGTCGTATGACTACCATCGCAATTACAAAGCAATTGCGACGGTTATGGCTATCATATTTACTAAGTAATTGCAACGGTTTTATATGTACATATGACAGTTTCCACATTTTGGTTTTTCAATTTCCGAATTAATTTTATAGGACCCTTTCACATGGCCATCGCATTTTAACCATCGTATTAAGTAAATATAACAATTTTTTGCTCGTCTTAAGATAAAAATGACGGCATTATGTACGATGGTCAACAAGCCATCGTTTGACCATCGTTAATAGTGAAAATAATGCTTTTTTAAATGAAGATTTTGTGGCCATTGTTTTTAGTGCAATTTTTAGTAGTGCATCTCCCTAGGCCACCTAGTAGAGTAAAAAGGAAGCCCTTCGTCCAGAAAGGTGCAAACTAGGGATGTTTAATCTCCTTAGGCTGCTTATGAAAAAATGAAGCACCAAGAAATTTTTAACCTAGCGGCCTAAGGAATTGCCTATGTAACACCCCACTACTTAGGCCCATTAGGGGCGGGGATGTCACCCCGTCCATAGGATAAAGGGTCTTTATAACTAGGTCACATAAAATATAACAAAAGAAATATTTCAAAATTAAACTTATTACAACACAACAATACATGAACAAATTGAAAAATATAATTGTTTGCTATAATCTCTTGAAAGTAATACATAACAAAAATAATCGAGAGTCTTCAAAATCATAGACAACAATCTAACTAATGACCTTCACAGTAGGATTGACCTAAAAACATGGTATAAAAGGGTAGTGAGATAAAAATCTTAGTAAGGTCGTGTGTGCTTTGAGTGTTTCAGGTAAAACAGTTCATGTATGCAAGTTGTAAAAGTTTCACAAGAGAAAGTGCTGGCAAGCATTAAATAAATATTAAAAATGAAGAGTGGTGTTCTGCTTTCCAAACATACATGTGCACAATAAATACAACTACCCAAAAAGGTAGCCATGGCACCACACATTGGGTCCCATGACAGTATAATGGTCAGAATGCCACACGTTGAGCATGCTGAGATAAGGTAGGTGTACGGCCTACCAGGTGAGATACTCCTCCATTTCTACACCCTAAACTTATCGGTTGTCCACTATGAAAATACACAGTCCACTTGACTGAAACTTGCTAACTCGGACTGGTATGACCTACAGGACTGGCATCATATCCGGGAGGGACGTACCCCTCAGAGGTGGCCACCTACTGAGAGACTTACCCTAACCCTTAAAAAACTAGTCCTAGTAGTCTACCCTTATTGAGTACTCAACGTTGCTTGTCCCACTGGAAAGAAAATGAATCATACAATGTTTTACTTGGAAATAGCAATTAAGGGTTTCTAAAATTGTTGTTAAAGTTGGGTTTTAGAAAGAGTTTAGCGTTTTGAGTAAAACTACTTGTTTAATTCTCAAATGATTTGCTTAACTAAAATAAATAGGAAAAATAGTCCTTAATTGCCTTTACAAACGAATGATCATACACATTGAATTTTGGCTTGCCACAATAATTTTGGTCTTCAAATGACTCCATGCGGGACCTTACCTGATCCTTTACTCTTCTTGAACTCAAAAATCCTCCAAGGTCAACCTAACCCTGCCTAGGGTAAACACAAGGCATAAGCTTACATTCGAACTATATCTGCCTTACATAAATAATTCCTATCTCAACCAGTTTCAACAATGACTGAACATAACCATAATATCCTAAGCTTTAAGGCTAGATGATAAAGTATTTTATAAAATAATTCTAGCTTGATAAGTTAAAATAACTAGGGATTCTGAAATAATTACTAACAAGTTTTAGTTTTAAATAATAAATTTTGAGTATTATTGCTAATAAATAAATTAGTGTTAAATATTGAATAATACTATGTCCTAAATGATATTGGTAAGTATTATTATAAATAAATAAATGATAAATTATACTTAATTTTTAATTAATAATTAATAGATAATAAATAATAAATTAATTATATTAAATTTTTAATTAATAGATAACAAATAGATTTTAATATAAATAATATTTGGAAATATAGGTAAAAGTTTTAACTAGGGTCTACAAGATCATTAATTAATTCTAATATTTTATTTATTATTAGTTATATAAAAGATTTATTTATTACTCTCTCTCTCTCTATATATATATATATTATTTTTAATAAAAGATTTTATTTATTAGATTAATAAAATATTAATATTTCTTTCCATTTCTAAATCTCCCTAGGAATTTTGAAATTCTTAGGGAAAATATAGAGGTATTTCTAATTAAAGTAATAAAATTTGTTAATAAAAATAACTTAAGATTAACAAGAAAATAATCATGATTTTCCTATTGTTGGACAAGATTCATGAACACATTCCTAAACATCAACTAATAGGCTAAACCATTCATGAACATATGCTTGAATTAACACATACTATCACATGGCCAATTCCCTACTAGGCAAAATCATCCATCATGGCTTCAATGGAAAATAAGAACACAAGAGCCTCATTACCTTTGGTGTCATAACATCTATCATGCATCAAAGCATCCATAAATCTCATTCAACATGATGAACATAAATTGATTCAAAAGGAAAATCCATATAGCTTAGTTATATACATTAATCATCATGTCCTAACCCCATCACATTTATCCACATACATATACTCAATTCCCCATTCATATCCATTTTTCCTATCAACATCTAAGAGATATGAATTCAGAAATAAAAAAGGAGGATTTAAGAAAAAATACTTGATAGACGATCGCTTTATGAAGGCTAAAGAAGGTCCATGCGATTAAGAGCCTTTAGTCGTCCAAGGAAAAAAAACAGCCATGGTTAATGGTTGATCAACCATTTCGGCCGAGAGAGAGAGAGAGAGAGAGAGAGAGAGAGAGAGAGAGAGAGCATTAGAATGGTATATTGAAAATTGAATGGAAGAGGATGAACAAGAAGGTTGTTCTTGATGTGTTCGAGAGAATTTGAGAGAAAATGCTGTGAAATTTTGGAATGATGTTGGCCGAATGGTCTAGGGTAATTAGGTATTTCGGTTTTCAGCTAGAAGGAGAGAGAATGATCAAATTTTGTTTGAAATTCAAATGGAGAAAATTGTAGAGTTGTTTGAGGTAGGAGATTAGCTAATGGTGTTTGATTAAGAGAGGTTTCTTTGCTCTTCAATGGTGCCGGCTGGACTGATCAGATTTAAGGCAAGGGAATGAAGACTGTTCAGGCTTTATTGCTAGCCGAAATGCAGTCTATAATGGCAGAGGAAATTTTAGTTTGCTAGCTTGATACAAGAGTGGTTTAAAGAAGAAAGAATTCTAGAATTTTTTTGAAGTTCAAAATGAGTTTGAATAGAGTAATCCTAGGAGGTTTTTAAGGTGTGATCATAGAGTCCAAGTACTCAAGGTAAGTGTGGAGGTTAATGGTGTTCAATCCATGGCCAAACAAGGTCCATTTTGCAGAGGTTTGAAAGTGTCTTTCGGTCTAGGCATAGAGAGACAAGGCTGGGAATTTTTCTGGTCTCAAAGTTGTTCAAGACTTCGAATTGTGAAGATTTTTAGTGCAGCATTTTCTGCATTTTTTCAGCCCGATTTGCAGCTAGTTTTGAGAGGGGGGGGTTGAAGGTCATTCAAGGGTGATTTCCAACCTTCTTTCTGGAGAAAAATAGAGGGTGCTTCAGCTGAATTGATGACAAAAGACAGCTTCAATTTCGGCATAGTGTGCAGCGAATTTGTACAGGAAATTTTTCTGGTTTTGTGCAGCTTGTGCAGTCCGAAATTTGCATAGAATTTTTAGTCTTCAAGCCACATGTGTAACACCCCACTACCTAGGCCCGCCAGGACCGGGGATGTCGTCCCATCCAAAGGAGAAGGGGTCTTTATAACTAGGTCACACCAATGAAAATAAAACAACACCTTGAAATTTAAACTTATTACAACACAAAATTAAAAACAACTCCAAAATAAATTGTTTGCAATCATCTCTCAAAACAATACATAAACTAAATAACATAATGTCTTCAAAGCAGGCAACAAACTGGCTACTCATCTTCACAGCAGGATCGACCTGAAAACATGACATAAAGGTGATGAAATAAAAATATCAGTAAGCCCGTGTGTGCTTTGAGTGTTCAGGTAAAACAGTTCATGAATGTAGGTTGTAAAAATTGCATAATAGAGAGAGAGAGAGCTAGCAAGCAATAAATGAGGTTAAAATAAAGAGTGGCGTTTTCCTCTTTTCAAACCATACAAGTGCGTAATAAATACAACTACTCAAATGGGCGGCCATGGGTTACCACACGTTAGGCCCCATGACCATATAACGGTCAGAATGTCACATTTTGTGCAGACTGACAAAAGGTAGGTGTATGGTCTACCAGGTAAGATACTCCTTCTCTACATTCAAACAAATCGGTTGTCCATTCCGGAAACACACAGTCCACATGACTGAAACTTTCTAGCTCGGACTGGCATGACTAAGTAGTACTGTTGCTTCTCCAAGTTGAGTTCATCTTCTAGAGGTGGCCTCCTGCTAGAAGACTCACTCTTACTCTTCAAAACTAGTATTGCTAGCCTACCCTTATTGAGTACTCAACATTGACTGTCCCACTTGGGAGAAAACTGATAAAACATTGCTTTATTTGGAAATGGCAATTAAGAGTTTCTAAAATTCATGTCAAAGTTGAGTTTTAGAAAGAGTTTAGTGTTTGAGCAAAACTGTTTGTTGATTTTTAAATAATTTGTTTGACTGAAACAAGAAAGGAAACAGTTCTTAATTGCCTTTACAAAATTGAGTGTCCACACACTTCGCGTTTGGCTTGCCATAGTAACCTTTTGTCATTAAATAAGTTTTATACAGGAGCTTACCTGATCCTTTGCTTGAGCTAATTCAATGACCTTGTCAAGTAGATCTAACCCCACCTAGGGTAAACACAATCCATATGGTTAAACTCAAGCTATATTCGTTTCCATAAATAATCTTAGTTCAACTTATTATAATCATGACCCTAATGTCTTAAACTTTAAGGCTAGATGATAAAGGTTTTTGTAAAAGAAGTCTAGTTTGATAACTAGGGGTTGCAAAATAACTACTAATAAGTTATATGTTCAAATATAAATCTTTGTTATTAATAAACTAGGGTTTATTTAATGAAGGATCCTAAGTCCTAGATGATATTATTAAAATAAATAATACATTATTACTAATCTCTTAATTAATAATTAATAGTTAGAAAATAATTATTAAATAAAATTAATAATAAGTAAATAATAATAAATTTTGATCAAAAGATAATAAATAAAATTTTAATAGTATTTATGAATATATGACTTACAAGATTAACATTTTACCTATTAGGATTATTTATATAAAAGGCCTTATTTATTATCATTTATATTATTTTTAATAGAAGATATCATTTATTTAGCTACAATATCACTATTTCATTTAATAATCTAATTCCAAAACTTCCTAGGGTTTTCGAAATTATTGGAGGAAAATATAGTATTAATTAATTATTTTTTTATTAACGTAATAAAGTTGGTCAATTAAGATAGCTTAGGATCAACAAGGTCATGATCATAATTCTCCTATTGCTACCAATAATCATGAACATAAAATCCAACATCAATCAACAAACCAATCCATTCATGTATAAAGGCTTAAATCTAAACCTACTATCACAAGGCTAAATCTCTACAAAGCATAATCATATACATAGCTTCAATGAAAACAAGAACATAATACCCTATTCACCAAAGGTGACATAATATCTATCATGCTTAATCATCTATACATACTCACGACACGAAGAGCATGCAACAAACTACAAAATATGATAAAACTTAACCATGACAAAACATCCTCATGCTCCAATCTCAACTCCTTCATACAAACACATACTCCATCCCCAATCATATTCTATCATTTTCTAATAATATCTAAGAGACATGATTTTAGAATTGAGAAGAGGGTTAAAGAGGAATACTTGGTTGATGACAATCTTGTCGAAGATCCAACGAGATCCACACGCGTAGGAGGCTTGATTTGTCCATGCAAGAAGAAGAAGAACGGCCATGGTTGAAACAACTATTTTGACAGAGAGAGAGAGAGAGAGAGAGAGTAAAATTTTGATTTTTTATCCGATAGCAGAATTTTGTTTTCAATGTTTGATGTTATAAAATACAGAAATGGACTCTAGAGGGTGAGTAGATGTGATCTGGAGTTTTTGGAAGGGGCTGGAGGTGTTTGGAGTGGTCTTATGCTTGGAGAATGGTGGCGTGTGTTCTTGGGAAAAAAAATGGAGAGAATGGAGAGAGCTGGACGAAAATTGCTGAAAGGTGTTGGCCAAATGGTTAGAGGGATTCTTGTGATTGGATTTTTAGATTAGGAGGAAGAGGGAAATCTGATAATTTGAATTTCAAAAGGAGTGATTCATAGAGTGAATTAAGGTGGAAGATATGGTAGAGTGGTTTGATTGATAGAGGTTCTTTGGAGCTGTAATGGCCGACTGGTTTGCTGTGGTTTTTGCTGAAGTGAATGAGGTTTGAAGGAGCTATAGGGTGGCCAAAATTCTGAGTGTAATGGTGGGAGAATCTCTGGTTGTTTGAAGCTTAATCCACGAAAGTTTTCATGGAGTAATTTGCTGGAATTTTGAACTTTAATTGGAAGCTTGATTGGAGAAATTGAAGGAGGAATTTAAGGTGTGGCTATGGTTTTCTTCATGCAGGTCAGTGGGGAGGGTGATGAAGTTCAGTTCATGGCTGACTAAGGTTGATTTCACAGAAAGTTGAAGTGATTTTTGAACAAGGCTTGAAGAGGGAGCAAGGCTGAAATTTTTCCTGGTTGGTCATTTGAATGGTTTGCTGGAATTTTTGTGCAGTTTTTTTTCTGCAATGTTCTAGCCAACTTGCAGAGAATTTGGAGAGGTATTGGTGGGTCCTTTAAGGCTGGTTTCCAGCTTCTTTTATGGAGGAAAGACAGAGTTAAATTACTGGTTTGAAAAGTAGAAGAAACAGCTTAGTTTTTGGCCTGCCATGCTGCGAAACTGTCTAGGAATTTTTCCTAGTTTGCACAGCTTTTGTGCAGTCCGAATTTTGGCAAAGGATTTCAGCCTTCAAGCTGAACAAATTGGCTATTTTTTTGGCAGCATTTGAGTGAGAAAAATGGTTGAGGTTTTCGAAAGCTGAACTGACCAAGAAGCTGGAAAATGTCCAGATTGCTGCCATGAAGAAGATAAACACTTATGGAGTGGAGTTTGAAGGTTCAATCATAGAGATTAATTCTCTTGGGAACCTTCCTTAACTCCTTCCCCATTTTTAGTCAAAAATCTATTCTCTAAGTGCCATTTTCGAAATTTCAAGATCAGTAAACCTTGCTGAATTTTCTGGAATTAAAACATGGATTTGGATAATTGAACAAGCTTAATTGGTGAAGAATTTAAGGTAAGTTAGGGAACAAAAGGGCATGAATCCCTTAAGAATTCTTGTAGGACATAAGAATAGGATTAAGACATTCCCTTCATGTCTCCACTAGAACAACACTCCTATTTCTACTTATGGGATACAAAGGCCGAAAAATTCAACCTTAAACAAAAATAAAATTAATCATGCTAAAACTTAAATGATGTGATTTGAACTTAAGACTTTAAGGATTAATTCCAAAGCTCTAACCACTAAACCACAACCACTTTTGGTCTTATTTTCTCTCCCAAATATTCTTCCTATTTAATCCTTAAGCTATCTCCCTGTTTTCACTTCAAGTAAGATTACCGTTTTACCCTTCCTACTCAATAAGCACAACTAAACCTTCTAGACTATAAATCACAATTCTAAAGCACATAAAATCATTACAAAATATATATTCATGCAAAAAAAAATATGATATGCATCACGATCCCCCTTACCCTAGGGTTGGTTTTAGTTGGGGTTTCATAATATGAAATGACCATTTTTTGGCGGCAAATGGTTAGCATTTTTGGCTGAATTTTTTGAAAGCTGGTCTGCCAAGAATTCTGGAAAATTTCCAGATTTTTCTTCATTAGAACCATGAACAACATGAAGGTAGGATTGAAGGTTCTACCATGGTGATTTATTTCTCTTTGGAACCTTTCCTAACTTCTGTCCTATTTTCGGCCAATCCTCTAACCTTTAAGACTGATTTTTTAAATTCAAGGCTAAAGAATCATCACATAATTTTTTTGGAATTAAAAGAAGAGATTTAAAGGATTTTGGTTTATTTAAATTATGAGGATGTTAGGACAAAGTTGGAGGTAATTAAAAGGATAAGAATTCTTTTTAGGACATGATTATATGATCAAGACATTCTCTTCACGTCTCCCCTAAGATAAAATTCCTATATTTAAGGAATGTAAGAAAATCTACAATTCAAACATACCTAAGATAATCATGAATAAAACTTAAGTGATGAGATTTAAACCCATAACCTTAGTGATTAATTCACAAAGCTCTAACCACTTAATCACACTAACTCTTGTTCTTATTTTCTCACCTAAATATTCTTCTTATCTAAACCTCAAGCCATCTTCCTATTTCGATCTCAAGTGAAATTACCTTTTTACCCTTCCTACTCAATAAGCATAGATAAGCCATCTAACCTATAAATCATAATTCTAAAGCAGATAAAATCATTCAAAAATATATATTTTCATGTAGAATAATATGATATGCATCCCAACCCCCTTACTCTAAAGTTGACTTTAGGTGGGGTTTCACAGCCTATGCCACCTTCTTGTCTAGAAACAAGGCGGCCTCAACTTTACTAGGCCACCCACTTGTGCATAGTAGCATATTTTCTGATTTTTGCTTCACTTTTCACTATATACCCCATTATAAACCCTAAAAACACATTCTTGATTGGCTAGCAACCAAAAGATCCCTTAGGAAGCTCAAAAAAGGCACCAAGAAAGAAAAGATCTTGGAAAAGTAAAGAGAAAAAGAAGGGGTTGTTCAAGGAAATCTAAGGAAGAAGAAGTTCAAGTTCTTGTCTATGAGTGATGTTCTTTCTTTTTCTTTGTATTACACTTTAAAAATATTGAGATTTATATGATTTAGTTGTATTTGAGGTATGAATCTTAATCTATGTTCTTGTGTTAAGTTGTTATTATGATTTGTTAAATTCTAATATATTGTATTTGACTACTTGGGCATTATTGTGTTGGATTGATTTATTCAATTGATTAGAGTTCACTCTTAATGATTTCGAGAGTTGGGGTTATGAGTTGAACACCAAACTAATTGGTCCAATATATATATATATATATATATATATATATATATATATATATATATTTTGTATTAACATGAGAGAGAGGGTGAAGGATTAGAACTTAGTAGTCAATGGGTTTTCAATATTGCCTAGAGATATGGATATTTGGGCTTCCATGTACTTTTTAGGTGGTGAGTGAGCGTAATACTTCCTTAGGTTAGGTTAATTAGATAGAGAAACTAATTAATTAAGCCTTATGAAAGAAATATCATAACTTGAGTAGGAGTGGGGTTTTTCTTTTTCAAACCGATGCTCGAGTTGGGATTTGATAAACTTAATGATAACTTCTTCACTTGACATGTTTTTGAAGCTTCAAAAACTTACAGAAGCCATGCATGCTATAAACTAAATCAGAAAAAGAACCAGACATGGCGTAGTGAAGGCAAAAAATATACCTTGGTGTGTCTTTGGTCTGTTTGGTTGAGAAGAAGAGGTGCGAACCACTAGAGTGGCTTCTTGACTCGATGACGACTCCAGTTGAAAACCAGCAATCCACCTATTCCTCCAAAACATCCGAAGGCTATCAACAGAAGAGGTTTAGCTTAGCTTTAACCCTTTTGTTCCGTGAATAAAAAAAAACCCTTTAGTCCAAGCTATTAGACCAAAAATAATTTATTATTTTTCTTGGACCAAATGAGCCCAAAATAATTACCATTAATTATTTATTTCCTAGGACTATTAAAATAATCTAATAAATAATTAATGAGTCCAAATGAACTAAAATAATTATTTAACCTTTTTATTAACTAGTTTAAGCCCAGGTTAATTTTTCTTATCAATCAATCTGGGCTTAGACCCTAAATAATTAATTAACCAATTAAACTAGATAATAAATTTAATTTTTCTCATTCCTTTATTTTATTCTAGTCTAAATAAAATAGTCTTTTTGAATAAAATAAAATCCATTTTATTTTGACCATTTTCTCGACCTAAAATAATTAGGACTTATGGGTTATCCGAGGACCAAAAAGACACATTGCCTTGACTACTAAAATGACCAAAGTACCCTTGCCATATAAATAGCTATATTTTGAATCTTAAATATTTTCTAATATCACCATAAGAAAATATTGACTCCAAGGACAATGCTGCGTTAGTTATGTCTTCGACCTACAAGTGAAATTACTAAAATACCCGTCTACACACCGCCATGCATTTGGAGAGGAAAGAGTATACTAACACCTCTCTAAAAGACATATACCATCTTTAGGCTTCTAGTCCAATGATCTATGACTTCTTAGAATATTTTCACTTTCCAAGGGAGCTACCCTAAAGCCAATATCTAAGCCATGTTCCCCATGGTCCTAGTTAATTAGATCTTTCGGACAACTACAAGGGGCCATATAGTGTAAACACTATCCTGTACAAGTTATCTTGACTAACTAGTTACATATACCTAACATACAAGTATATTGGTCCTTCTAAAGAACCTCAACTACAATATATCAAAGCATACGCTTCCAACTTCATCAAACCACCAACTTATACTCAAGCTGTAGAGTATAAGTCCACGATGTAGTAGTAATAGTCTAGATTTCTATCACATAGTACTTTTAGAAACCACTACTACATGTTCTATTCTACGTATTCGAAATACGCTTGTGTTATGAAATGAGAAGACTCCTCATTCACTAAAGGTAAGCCATTCTTTATTTAAAATTCATAACACAATAACCTTACCATGATGAGATTCCCGTTCTTATCATTCGATTAAGAAAAGTAGTTTATGTGTTAGGTATCACATGGTCCATACCTTACTGTGAAAGACCTCTATTCACACGAACAATTTACTTAAACACTATGGGTCTTTTCCAATAAAATCATGCACAAATATAAAGAAGATTTTACAAACAATTTCTGAAAAAAAATAATTTTATTAATACAAGTTAAAATTACATCAGAAACTTAGTCTAAGAGGGCATACTTCTTAACAATCTCCTACTTGCACTCTAAGACTAAGTAAGTCCATAGGTGCCCACCCCTAGGGTATCTAAGTGTCTTCTAAAGACTCTCTCTACCAAAGGCTTGGTGAAAAGATCTGCTAGATTATTCTCCGAAGTAATCTGTTTCACCACGACTTCCCATTTCTAGATGAAATTTCGGATCAGGTGGTACTTCCTTTCTATGTGCTTCCCCTTTTTGTGGTTCTTGGGTTCTTTGGATTGTGAAACTGCACCAATATTGTCGCAATACATCACAACTAATTTATCCATTTGTGGCATGAGTCCAAGTTCTAAAATGAACTTCCAGAGCCAAACCATTTCGTTGGATACCTCCAAAGCTACCACATACTCAGCTTCCATGGTTAAGTCAGCAATGTAAGATTGTTTGATATTCCTCCATGAAATGGCTCCTCTAGACAAGGTGAAGACATATCCACTAGTGAATTTTCTCTCATTCTTATCCGCTTGGAAGTTTGAGTCTGTGTATTTTATAGGAGCCAAGTCATTAGCCCTGTAAACCAGCATATAATCTCTCGTACCTTTAGGATCCTTGAGAATATGCTTTACAGCCTACCAATGAACCTCCCTGGGGTTTGACTGATATATGCTGACTAAGGCTATAACAAAATAGATATCTGGCTTATTATACAGCATGGCATACATCAGACTTTCCACAGTTGAAGCATAGGGAATCCTACTATTCTATCCATTTCTTCTTGAGACTTTGGACAGTCCTTTGAAGAAAAAGAAAACCTATGTCTGCAAGTGATCAACACCCCCTTGCATGAGTCCATGCTGAACTTAGCCAGCATCTTGTCAATGTATGTAGATTGGGATAAACCTAACATTATCTACTTCCTATTTCTAAGAAGCTTTATTTCGAGAATGTAACTAGCTTCACCTAAGTCCTTCATGCTAAATTGACTAGATAGCTAAACCTTAGTAGATGACAGTGTCCTTACACCATTTTCAATGAGTAGAATATCATCCACATACAATACATGAAAGACCACATTTAAGCCTTCCAATTTCCTATACACACATGGTTCATTCTCATTTTGAATGAAATTGTAAGACTTTAGAGTTTCATCAAAATGAATGTTCCATGCTCTGGATGCCTGCTTAAGTCCATAGTTAGATTTCTTAAGCTTACAAACCATATGCTCCTGGCCTTCAGTAATAAAGCCTTCTAGTTGGAACATATAAATGTCTTCATTAAGGTGGTAATTTAAAAATACCGTCTTGACATCCATTTGCCATATCTCGTAGTCATAATGACGTGCGATGGCAAGGAGGATACAGATGGACTTAAGCATAGCTACTGGAGAAAAGGTTTCCTCATAATCGATCCCGTCTTTTTGAGTATACCCTTTTACCACAAGCCTAACTTTAAAGGTTTCTATCTTCCCATTCGCTCCCCTCTTCCTCTTGTACACACACTTACACTCAATGGATTTTATCCCTTCAGGTGAAGCTACAAGATCCCAAACTTGATTGAAGTACATAGACTCAATCTCGACTTTCATTACTTCATACCATAGGTCTGCTCGGCATCAGCAATAGCCTCCTCATATCTAGTAGAATCTTGTTCTTGATGATCGGAGACTAGGTCAAAAACCTCTCCAGTCCATCTTTCTAGAACCCCAAATATCCTTTCACTACGACGAGGCTCTGTTTGTACAGGTTCTTGAGGCTATGCCTCTTCTTGTCCTATAATCGAGTTAGGAGAAGTTGATTCAGAGGATAACTTCTCTTCGAGTCTAACCTTATTAAACCTTTAGTGGATGTACTTTGTTCATCTTCTAAATATCTAGCATTAGTACTCACAAGCACTTTTTGCTTCTTGAAATGATAAAAGTAACCACCTTTTGTACTTTTTAGATACCCAACAAAATAACATAATTCTAATTTCAGTTCTAACTTGTCTCCTTTGTACAGTACATAAGCTGGACAACCCGATATCTTGAGATGATTTAGACTGGGCATAAAGGTATTATTTTTCTGGCTTTTCATTGTGCTGTGTCTTTGGTTTTTTTCTGGTTTTCAGCACTTCATGCATGGATTTTGTGTGTTTTCGAAGCTTTAATTTATATATAAACACACGACACATGTTTTACTTTTTCCTTTCTTTTGATAAAAGAAGTTAATTTCTTCTCCAAATAAAATTAATCCTATGCCACCGTACATTAGCTACTAGTATAGGGTTTTGGTGCCTAACTTAAGTACAATTTCTTGTGTAGATTACTGTTAGAGAATTCCTTTTCTTAGAATTTGATAGCTCAATTGGATCGACTTGTGGAAGGGGATTCGCACAGAAAGGAAAAATTTAAAGGCTATGTTTTCAGGGTAACTAATTTTTCTTCCTTCTCGTAATTTGTTTAATTATATACAAGTGATCCATTGCATGAATTTCATTTTAATTTTACGTTGTGTGTAAACTAGTTTGCATGATCAAAATCCAATATAAAATTATATCCTTGGAAATGAAGAAAGAATAAAACACTAAGATTTAATAAAATTGAATGGTTAAGATTAAAACATAAAGAAGGACTAGAATAAAATTTCGTTGAATGAAATTAGGGTTTCCTCTCTCCAAGGTCGTGGCATCCTATGGGTAGAATACGTAGTTTAGCTAATTTTCTAATACTAGGATTTGATTTTATTAAATCAAATCAATTAAAATAAGTTGTATGTTGATTGTTATAATAATTTGCCTTAATTACAATTGAGGCGCCATTTGTAAAAAAAATATTTATTCACTCCCATATTGAATATAAAATTTATAATTTCACTCTGAAAAGATTGAAATAGTATTTTACTAATTATCATTTTACTCACCAAAATATAAAATTAGGTTTTCTTTCTATAATAATAACTATACAATTGAAATACACATAATTAATTCTCAAAATTACCTTTTGGAAATTAAAATTAAAAGTCACTCTAGCAATTAAGGCATATAAATGTATTTTTCTCTAACAATTATATTCACATAAATACTCATATATGCCAAATTTAATTTTGTAATTCATATGGATTTGGATCGGATGTTATAGAAAAGGTGAAATACTAATACCTTGAGAGAGAGGTTGCAATCTTCATTTAGGGAATTGAAACTTTGTCTGTCCAAATACAATGCTCCATCTCTACCTAAGAAAAATAACAAAGAACATGTGTTGGCACATTACCAAGATTAGAAGTGATGAGGCCTCATCATATGTGTGTGTGTGTGTGTGTGTTGTGTGTGTGTGTGTTAATATTATAGTGTTTTTGTGCTTTAATTGTGATAAATTCTTATTTAAATCACTACACAAAACACCCTTTTAATCTTATTTTTGTAGGAAATAAAAAAAAATACCAATTGAAGATTAAAATGATGAAAATGAAGGAAAATGAACAAAACATGAGGAATTGGTCAAGAACATGCACTTCCCTAGGCGGCCTAGAGAAAAATCAAGGCAACTGAGGAGAGGAACAAGGCGGCCAAGGGAAGTTTCACTTCTCTTGGCTGCCCAAAGTAATGTAAATAGGAAGCTGCACAGGAGAGGGGTGGCCTAGGGAAGCTTAACTTCTCTAGGCCGCCTAGGTGAAGAAGCAGGAAACTAACACACAGCAAACTAGCAGCCTAGGAAACTTCTATCACTACAAAAAAATGGAGCAAATGTGACTCAAACAAATATTACAGTCACAAAACCGACGTAATAGTTAACTATATATGACGGTTAATGCCCATCGTATTAAACCCACTTTATGCAACGATTATTAAATTAATTGTCTTATTAGATCAGAAAAAATGATGGTCACATTAACCGTCATAATATTTCCAAACTAATAAGACAGTTTAAGCCAATCGTCATATATATAAGTCCTTATATGATGGTTACTGTTAACTGTCTTATGTTGAAATTGGAATTATTAGTGACGTGCCAATACAACAATAATAAACCGTCGTAACCTTCATTGTTTGTTGGATATGACTGTCTAATATGACAGTTGTGGCCATTGTTTTTTGCTTCTAATTACCATAAAATCTGTAAAAAAATAGTTGAAATTTTATCTGAGTAATTTCAAATTTTGTCACAATAATTTTGGTTAAAAATTTAACTATTCTAACTGTCGGATCATTAATTTTTTACTATTCATTTGTAAATGCACTAGTTTTTCATACTATTATACAGATGTCACCTGAAAATGTGGTGAAATAAAATAAACGACCTTCGAATTTGGTCACTAAACTTGTTTTAACTTTATAAATACATCTAATAGTTAGATAATTGATTTGTCAATTAAAATTTTATAAACATTTTAAGTTGTCATATATTTTTATTAAAGAGAGCATGAATTGCAATTTATTAGTTTTTCTATTCTATGTTTATATGTACCATAATATATCCTTCATTGATTAGTGATTATTAAATTAATATGTTACATAGCATAATTATAAATAATTTTTCAATTACGAACATACATATATATGTGTGAATATATATATATATATATATATATATGTAATTCGGTATACTATCTTAATTATTAATTCATTCATACATAGACATTGTATATATAATTATTATTGTAAAAGTAAAATTTATATAATTCTAATTTTCACATTAGTAATATATATATATATATATATATATATAATTCAAGTAAAAAATCTTGGTAAATTTAATATGACGGCTAACCTTGCCATTGTATTTGATAAAATTAATACGATGGTTAAAAATAGCTGTCGTGATTGCTTAATTAATACAATAGTTTATAGTGTAAATGTTGTATTTGTTTTATTAAATATGACGTTTATAATTTAACTGTTGTTTTTATCTTTAACACATTTATATACAATAGTTATTAACCATTGTATTAGGACAAATTTAATAGAATTGTTATTAACCGTCATATATGTAATTAAAACCTCAAAACCAGTTGGATTTTTCCTCAATTTTTCCCTTCCTTTCCCATTTCTGCTCGAAAGCTCTCAGCAGTGGACCTGTGCATTTTTCCCATTCCTTCTCCGGTGCTTCTCCAGTGGGTCTTCCTCTTCTCCGGTGCGGCACCCTCATTTTTCCATTCTTCTCATATATCCGCCTCATATTTTCCTTTTCTACCTCCCCGGCCCAACACCTGCATTTCACACATTGCTTCTCTAGCTCAATTCCTTCTTCTCCAATGAGCTCATGTGTCCATTCCTTCTTCTGCCGCCAAAAAAATTTGGCTAAGTTCCCCTTGTATACATCTCCCAATTATATGGTAAAAAATAAGATTGCAATGGTTTGGATTGGTTAGCTCTATTTGCTAAAGAGTACTGAATTCATGAAAAATGCACGTCTTTTAAAGCAATAGTCTCTATAATGTTGGAGTTGAGTAAAAAATGATCAAATTGTAGTTGGGTTTGTAGAAAATAGAATGTTCTTTCTTTAGGCTTGAAAACTCGAGCTATAGTAATGGAAATTTATATTGAAAGGAATTTTCTTCTAGTAATTATTTCCTAGAAGTACTAGCTGATTCAATCTCTCATTAGATAAAAATGAAACTTTTATGAACTTTTCTTTGTTCAGGGGTTATGAAACTGGGATAGATTTTGTACCATTCTTTGTTATTATAATTCATATTAATGAATCTGCCGGTTCAATCATACATCATGTACCTCATTAATGAAAATAAGATTGCCTGTAAGTTTAGCAGTTTATGTAGTGAGTTGCCTGCTATTTCTGGGGTTGTTGAAGATCCAAAATAATGGAAATTGCTTTGACTACAAGGGTTCTTGTGCATGCCAAATATTTTGGTCCCTGTAACATATATAGGCAATATTACCCTAGAGAATACACTCACCATGTAGTGAGTTGTCTAGCTAGGAATAATCTATCAAGGACCTATCACTCTAGGAATGGTCTATCTGCAAATTAATTGAACCATATGCAAACTACTTGATACATTAGATAACCTCTTTTTGGGTATTTCATCTGGTAATGGTCATATGCTGGATAAGCACAAATTATAGCATTTTCTTTACCTAATAGGTGATAATTGTCGTGGATATCACTGTTTTGCCTAAATTGAAGATTTGAAGGATGCATAAATGTGATATAGAATATGCTTTCATTTCCTTAAATTATTTAATTGCTTTCTTGCTTTCTACATGCTTAATATCTATGTTTTCTTTCTAAAAGTTGAAGTCATGTTATGTATCTAAACAGATTCTTAGGCTAACTACTGATGATTTTTATGAACTTTTGTTGCATTCTCTATTTTGTCACTGATTTTGTCAGGTTGCTCTTTCCTTTTGTCTCTTTGGCTTCACGTCTTCATTAGAGAGAGAGATTAATATAGCAACTTCAAGGTTCTTTCTTGAAACTTTTAAAAGTACTGATTTTGTTTCTTGAAGCACAATAAATGTGCTCATCTTAGTGACCTTTTTTTTCTTAATAAACATACTTTTCACTAATGTATTTAGTTTTTATGCTTTTTTAGTTCCTAAATAATAAGGGACTTGGGTTTAAAACCTGATACCTTAAGGTTTGACCTTTCTTTTTTATATGTAAAAGCTCAGCCTAATTACCATAAGATTACTGCCTAATGGTTTTATAGCCAGCAGGCTATCCTCTTGGTGATGAAGCAGTCAGATGTTAACATGCAGATATGTCCTGACATATTTTAGTAGCTTCATTTCAAATTCTATGAAGTCTCTATTTCTTTCATAGCTCATATAAAATATCAGAGATACTTTTGCCCAATTGAGGAACACCTTTCTAAAATTTAATAACATTTTTGCTTGACTTTAGTAACAATTTATTTTCACTTTAATAACTATTTTTGCTCGACTATTTTATCTTAATGAAATGCTAGACAATTAAGCTAGCTATTTGTAGGAAAAATCAAGGGTATAGCATTCATTAAAGATCTTGATGGCTATTGGATTGAAATCTTTGACACTAAAACAATAGGCAAAGTCACTACTAGTGTTGCTTGATGTTATAACTGCAAGTATTTCAGGTAATCCTATGATCTCTTATTGTTGTTGATTTTCTCTTTTTTTCACCTAATATGTAAATGTTGTGTATTAGTATCCTTGTTTTGTTCTGTTTCTTTTTTGGCCGCATATTTCATTAACTTTTCCTTTATGCATAAAAAATTCATTGTTGGATGCATCAACTGTTATTGAGAAATAGGAGTTTTCATTTGGTCCTCTAGCATTTACATTATGCAGAGCGCTACCAGATGAAATAAACTAAACAACCTCGTCAATGAGTAGCATTCATTTATAAAATTCATTTACATTCTTATGTAATATGCATGTAATTTGTTATTGTGGCTTGGTTTTGTAACTTGAGCTCTAAATAATTGAATGTGAAGTAAAGAGATCTCTAATTTGGCTGGCTTGTTATGATCAAAAGTTCCTCAAATTTATCTATCCCTATTGCCCGCATTATAATATCAATTTGTGCATCCCCTTAGAAATTTGAAGAATATAGCCAGATTAAAAAAATAAAACGAGAGTGAAGTTATAAAAGCACAATAGTTATATCTGACTCTAAAATAATTTTTTATGCCTTTTATTCACAAACTTAATCTTTCTGTTCTTAATTGTATTTTGCCTGAATATGTGTATAAGTATTTTAGATGCATTCAATTTTTTCTTTGAATTGTCTAATAAATGGATACATCTTTGATCTCAATGCAAAATTATTCAACCAAAGATTTTTTTTTTTTACCCTAAAAAAAGAACAAAAATGAATTCCTTTCTGCTACTCAGTAATCATTTTTATATTTCATTAATGGATCCTGTGAGTGATAGGTGATCATTTTCCATGGGTAATGGGTGATTACCCTTAAGTTAATTTTATACTATATAAACTTAAACTAGTTTTATTGAATGATTAGATTGTTTTTATGAGTTTTTTGTTGGTTGAATTGCATAATTGCGCATTTTGAGGTGGTCTAGTACCTAGAAAATATTTAATTTATAGGGAAAACTCTGTCAAAATTTTTTCAAATTTTTTTTACAAAGAATCTGAATAAAATAGTTTTATGAGAATAATATTTACAAATAATTCTTACCCCATGAGAAGCAATTTAATGGCTCTAGCTCTTCCATCTTAAATTACTGTATTTCCTGTTATGTAATTGTATTTCCTATTATTGTTATAGAAATAAAGGAATGGACCGATCATGGATTGACTCAAATGACCATTTAGGTGACAAATATAATAAGGATTTGGATACCTTTATAGAATTTTCATTGAGAGACAAACCTAATGGAGCTAAAATCTATTGTCCATGTATGAAATGTCAGAATAGGTATTTCTGTAGTACAACAAAAGTCAAATGATAGTATCAAATGTGGGGTTTCATGCGTTGGTATAAAAAAATGGAGAACTCATAGGGAAGCATATATCTTCTAGCAGTACACATAATAATATTTTTTTAGCAGACAACGTACAAGGGGATGATATGGTTGGGATGGTTTAGGATGCTACTGGGATTAATGAGAATGAGAATGCAAATATAGAGCCTGAAGATTTGACAGAGATACTTAAACTGTTAGAAGAGGCGAATGTGGAGTTATCTGAGTTGTACTAAATTTTCTTCTTTGTCATTCATCAATAGATTATTACACTTGAAAGTACTCGATCGGTTGTCAAATAAGTCCATTAACATACTACTTGAGCTTCTAACAGATGCTTTTAGTGAGATGGATGTGAAAATTGCTAAAAACTACTATGAGACTAGTAAGATAACGAATGCGTTAGGAATGGAATGTAAAGTATGGGATGCATTTCCAAACAATTGTATGATATATAGGGGTAAATGAGGCAATTATTCAATGTGAGGTGTGTAATGCTCCAAGGTACAAGAAAGAGGGCAATATCATTGCATGCAAGTGTGTTAGGTATTTTCCGTTAACTCTGAGGTTGAAGTGATTATTCATGTTTCAAAAAACTGCTTCTCTTATGAGATGGCATGAAAAAGTTCGTGTGAAAGATGGAGTCTATAGACACCCAGCTGATTCCAGGGCTTGGAGATAGTTTAATGAATTGCATATAGAATTTGCAGGTGATTGTCAGAATGTAAGGCTTGGTCTGCCCTTAGATAGATTTAGTCTATTTTCAAATATGCACATACCACATAGTACTTGGCCTGTTGTCTTAAAATCGTACAATTAGCCATCCTGGCTATGTATGAAGCAACTGTATTTTATATTGTCAAGTCTTATTAATGGCCCTAAGAGTCTAGGAAACAAGATTGATATTTTTATGCAACCAATAATCGAGGAGTTGAAAGAATTGTGGCATGACAGTGCGATGGCATATGATGCAGAGGCAAAAGAGATGTTGCATTTGCGTGTAGCTATCATGTGGACTATAAGTAATTTTCCTGCTTATGACAATCTGTATAGTTATAGTGTTCACACTGAGAGAGCTTATCCAATTTGCAGTGTTAATTGGTTGGCTTACCGCTTGCCTAACAGTGGTAAATATTGCTTCTTACACCATTGTAGTTTTCTGGACCAGTCACATAAGCTCCGTAGGGATAAAATCTCTTTCTATGAGCACCAATAAGGTGCATGGGGACCGAAATATTGACACAACTTGGGCATTATTTAACAGAATAAGAAATATATGATGTGAAAATCAAAATCCAACCTAACTATGAATGAAATTTTGGCATAAATTCATTTAATTGGAAGAAGAAAAGTATATTTTGGGAGTTGCCATATTGGGAGAGCAATTTGATGAGGCACAATATTGACCCGATGCACATAAAGAAAACTTTTGCAGACAATCTATTGTATACGATATTGGGTGATAGTAGATTTTCAAAAGATAACTTGAAAGCTCATCAGGACCTGCAAATCATAAATATTTGAAAACCTCTATATCCCATTTTAAAGCCCTCCGGAACTAGATACAGTTTGCCACCAGCTCCTTACACAATGAGTAAGTCTGAAGTTGAAATTTTCTTAACAGTTTTGAAAGAAGTGAGAGTTCTCAATGGCTATTATTCTAATATTTCTCGACGGGTAAACATGAAAAGAAAAACTTTAGGAGGTTTGAAGAATCACGATTCTCACATCTTACTTCAACAATTAATCCCACTGGCTGCTCGCACGATTTTGCCAAGGAATGTTATACAATTATTGATTGAGATTGCTTCATGTTTTAGGCAATTGTGCTTAAAAGTTAACAAGAAGAGACATCTTGAGCATTTTCAAGAATAATTCATGGTTACACCGTGTCTCCTTGAGAAGACATTCATCCGAAGTTTCTTCGACATAATGAAACATTTACTAATACATTTGGCAGATGATGCATTGTTAGTTGGCCCAGTACAATGTCGATGGATGTTTCTAGTTGAAAGGTATTTAAAAACTCTAAAGTGTTACGTACGTAATCGTGCTCGGCTAGAAGGTTTGATTGCCAGTGGGTATGTAATGGAGGAATGTGTGACATTTGTGTCAAGATATCTAGATGATGTTGACAGTAAAGAGAATAGGCCCCTGAGATACGTTGATGACAACAATGAGATGGGTAAACCAACTGGAAAGGGAATTGATATAATATTTGATCGCACTATGTTGATGCAAGCACACCGGTGGGTTCTAGCCAATTCCGACATCCTTAAACCATATAGGGAGTCATTTTCTTTTAAATTGCTTATATACACTACAAGAAAAATAGCCTTTGGTGACAAAATATTTTCCTAGCTAAAAGTCCACTTCCGCAAGGAAAAAAAAAAATTGTCACCCGTTCGTCACTAAAACGCCGTCACCAAAGCATTTTGGTGACAAAAATTGTCACCAATATGAGCCTTTTAGCGAGGAAAATTATTTCCTTGCTAAAGCTCCAACTTTTAGTTAGGAAATATTTTGTCACAAAAACCATAAAATTTTTGTCACCAAAACTGTCATTTTGTCGCTGATGATTATGTTTTTGTGACAAAAAAAATTTTCGGCAAAGATTTGTCACTAAAGAGCCAAATTTCTTTCACAAATTTGTAAAAATATTTTTATAAATTTTTTGGAGGAAAACTTTGTCACAAATAACCATCAATGCGACAAAATGTTTTGTCATTGGCGAGGAAAGTTTCCTAGCCAAAAGTCATTCTCTTTTGTGAGAAAAAATTTCCTCGCTAAAAAGCTCGTGAGAAAACTTTCACTATTTGGTAAGGAAAGTTTCCTAGCCAAAAGTCATGCTCTTTGACGTGGAAAGTTTCCTCGCCAAAGAGGTGAAAGTTTCCTCACCAAAAGAGCTCTTTGTTTCCTCGCCAAGAGCTTTTTTTTCCTCACCAAAGAGCTTCTTTGGCTAGGAAAAGTTTCCTCACCAAGAGCTTTTTGGGGAGGAAACTTTCCTTGTCAAAGGGTCATTACGAATTGAAAAAAATAAAAAATTTTGATTTTTTTTCAAAATCTGTGCACGCACCACACCTATTGCACACCGTACTATTGCATGGTCCATGTGAACCCACCACACTTGATTGCACACTGTACTACTTCTTATTGAATGGTCCATATGCACCCCCACACCTGATTGCACCACTCCAATTTTGTGAGATTTTCAAGGAGAGATTCGAACCCTAGTCTAATGGTCTGGAGTACAATGCACGTACTCAACCGCTGGGTCAAACTTCATGTTTGGTCTATCCTTTTTTTTTTTTTTTACTTAAACTATTTATAAAGTTCTATTTGAATTTTTTAAAAAACATTAGTATTATAACAAAATATAATAATTATAATAAGTGTACTAGCAAAACAAATTATTCAATATAATAAGTTATTTTGTATATTTATATAGTTTTAAAAGTCTATATAGTGTTAATTATATCATCATTTTTAATAAATTATGTCATTGCTTTTATTAAATAATTATATATATATATATATATATCAATTAGAAAAAAAGACTTATATACACATACATACACACACATACACATACATACATACATATATATATAGTGTGTGTGTATATATATATATATATATATATATGTATATATATACTATATCTATATATATAGAACAAAACATAAATAATTATATAAATTTACTATCAATACTTATTATTCAATAATATGTGATAATTTGGACATCTATGTACATTTGGATAAATTTAACTGGTAATTAATTAATTTATTACATATTTATATGTATGTGTGTGTGTGTGTGTGTGTGTGTGTACTTATATATACACACATATAGAATAATTGGAATAAAGTTTTGGAGGACATAATGTAAATGTTTAAAAATTTAGTGACCAATCTAATTTTTTTTTGGTGGTCATACTATAAATATTCAAAACTTTATGGACTAATTTGAAAAATTTTTTCGGGTCATTTTATAAATATGAAAAAATTTAGGGATCAATTTAAAATTTTTTGGAAGCCATTTTGAAAATATAAAAAAATTCAAGGACAAAAATATATTCAAATATTCATATATACATATATACATATACATATATATATATATATATATATATATATATATATATACATACATACATACATATTTATATATACATATATATACAAATTCATACAAATATATATACAAAAAAATATACATATTTATTTATGTTTGTGTGTGGGTTTATGTATATTAATATATACATATATTAATAAATTCATATATATATATATATATATATATATATATATATATATACATACATACATATTAACACACACACACACACACACATAAATTTAAAGGTAATAAGATATGTTTTACCGCAAAGTCTAGCATAATCTTCATAAAAATGCCAAAAACCTAATGCATTTAGAAATATAGGCATATCAAATTAACGATCAAATCATTAGATTTGATAAAATTACTAAAAAAAGGTATTGTGACTATATTTAAAGATAATCAGACATATTTTACAACAGAATCTAGCATAATATAAATAAAAATGCTCGAAACCTAATACATTTAGAAAGATAGGCATATCAAATTAATGATCCAACCGTTAGATTTTATAAAATCACTAAAAAAAGTATTATAACAAAACTTAAACGTAATCAGATATGTTTTGCCACAGAATCTAGCTTAATCTCTGTAAAAATGCTGAAAACCTAACACATTTAGAAATATATGCATGTCAAATTAACGATCCAATCGTTAGATTTGATAAAAATAACTAAAAAAAGGTATTATAATTAAATTTAGAGGTAATCATATATGTTTTGCCGCAGAATCTAGCTTAATTTCTATAAAAATGCTAAAAACCTAACACATTAAAAAATATATGCATATCAAATTAAAGATTCAACCGTCAGATTTGATAAAATCCTTACAAAAAGTAATATAACAAAATTTAGAGGTAATCAAATATATATTTGTTTTAAATTTTTAAAACATTAATATTATAATTAATAATCCAACCTTTAGATTTGATAAAATTACTAAAAAAAATTGTATTTTTTTTAATTTTTAAAAAATTAATGTTATAAAAAATATATTAATTATATTAAATTTTCTATGAAACAACATTATTCAGTATAATAAATTATTTTGTACATTCATAAAATTTTAAAAATGTATATGATGTTAATTATGTCATTATTTTTATTAAATATTAATATACGTATAGATCAATTAGAAAAAAACTTATATATATATATATATATATATATATATATATATATATATATATATATAGACACACACACACACACACACAAACACAAAACATATATTTTTATATATGACAAAATGCTCGAAATCTAATCCATTTATAAAAATAGACATATCAAATTTACGTTCCAACCGTTAGATTTGGTAAAATCACTAAAAAAAAGTTTTATGACTAAATTTTAACGTAATCGAATATGTTTTGACACAGAAACTAGCATAATCTCTATAAAAACACAGAAACCTAACACATTTAGAAAGATAGGCATATCAAATTAACGATCCAACCATTAGATTTGATAAAATCATTAAAAACAATATTAGCACAAAATTTAAAAGTAATTGAATATGTTTTGCCACTTAATATAGTGTAATCTCTATAACAATACTCGAAACCTAGCCATTTTACAAAGATAGGCATATCAAATTAACAATCCAATCGTTAGGTTTGATAAAATCGCTACAAAAAATTTATGACCAAATTTTAAGGTAATCGAATATGTTTTGGTATAGAATCTAGCATAATCTCTATAAAAATAAAGAAAACCCAACACATTTACAAAGATAGGCATATCAAATTAACGATCTAACTGTTAGATTTGATAAAATCACTAAAAAACATATTAGTGCAAAATTTAAAGGTAATCAAATATGTTTTGCCACTTAATCTTGCATAATCTCTATAAAAATTCTCGAAACCGTTAGATTTTATAAAATGTAACCTATTTACAAAGATAGGCACATCAAATTAATGATCTAACTGTTAGATTTGATAAAATCGTTAAAAAAAAGTTTTATGACCAAATTTTAAGGTAATCGAATATGTTTTGGCACAAAATCTAGCTAATATCTATAAAAATACAGAAAACCTAATACATTTAGAAAGATGAGTATATCAAATTAATGATCCAACTGTGAGATTTGATAAAATCACTAGAAAAAGTATTAGGACTAAATTTAAAGGTAGTAGGATATGTTTTACCACTAAATAATCTCTATAAAATTGCTCGAAACCTAACTCATTTACAAAGATAGACATATCAGATTAACGATCCAACCGTCAGATTCGATAAAATCACTAGAAAAAGTATTAGGACCAAATTTAAAGGAATTGAATATGTTTTCGTATAGAATCTAGCATAATCTCTATAAAAATACAAAAAACCTAACACATTTACAAAATATGCAAATCAAATTAACGATCCAACCGTTTGATTTAATAAAATCACTAAAGAAAGTATTAGAACCAAATTTAAAGGTAACCGTATATGTTTTGCCACTTAATCTAGCATAGTCTCTATAAAAATGCTCGAAATCTAACCCATTTATAACGATAGGAATATCAAATTAATGATCTAATCGTTAGATTTGATAAAATCACTAAAAAAAGTTTTAGACCTTTAAGGTAATCGAAAAGCTTGTGGCATAGATCTAGCATAATCTCTATAAAAATATAGAAAACTTAACACATTTAGAAAGATATGCATATCAAATTAATGATCCAATCGTTAGATTTGATTAAATCACTAAAATAAGTATTAGGACTAAATTTAAAGGTACTTGGGTATGTTTTGCCACTTAATTTTGCATACTCTTTATAAAAAATGCTCGAAACATTACCCTTTTACAAAGATAGACATCAAATTAACAATCCGGCCATTAGATTTGTTAAAATTACTAAAAAAAAAAAATACAACCAAATTTGAAGGTAATCGAATATATTTTACCTCATAATCTTGCATAATCAGTATAAAAATACACAAACCTAACACATTTATACGGATAGGCATATCAAATTAATGATCTAACCGTTAGATTTATTGAATTTGCTAAAAATGTATTATGATGAAATTTGAATGTAACCAGACATGTTTTTCTACATAATTGGGCTTAATTTCTATAAATCAATCCAAAATATAATGCATCTATAGATATTTAAAAATTAGGGACTAATTTGTAAAATTTTTGGGATTATCTTTTAAATATTCTAAAATTTAATGACCAATTTTATAAATTTTTTGTTATCATTTTATAATTTTATAAAATTTAAGGTGTAATTTGTAAAATTTGGGGTCATATTTTATATATTTAAAAATTTAGGGACCAATTTATAAAATATTTTAGAATCATATTATAAATATTTTAAAAATTAGCGATCAATTTATAAATTTTTGAGGTAATTTTGTAATTATACAAAATTTAAAGACCAATTTACAAAATTTTTGAGACTATGTTGTAAATATTTAAAAATTTAAAGATAGATATTAGTTAAGAAATATAAGTTTTGTCCCTAAAAGTATAGTTAATAGTGATAAAAGTTAATATTTTTAGCTAGAAACTGAATTTTCATTGCTAATGTTGCATTATTAGCGAGGAAAATTTAACTACGAAATGAATTTTCTCACTGATGATGCATCATTTGCAAGGAAACTTAAATTTTTCTCACTAATACACTTATTTCCTAGCTAAAGCCATCACTTTTAGCTAGGAAATAAATATTTTGTCACTAAAGGTCTTAATCAATTGCGACAAAAAAGTTTGTCACTGAAAAAAAATTTTCCTCCCTAAAGGGTACTTTTAGCGACAAAACTTTAGTTGGGAAAAAAAATTTTGTCGCCAATATATCATTTTCTTGTAGTGATATTATTTTATACATATGTGTGTGTGTGTGTGTGTGTGTGTGTAAAATTAGCCCACCCTCAGGGTGGGTTTTGACAACATGGAAGATGTTATGCCTATCTTCCTCTTTAAGGTGTTCATCCCACCACCTTTTGAGTTGACCTATAAAGCTTGCTACAATAATATGGGCAGCTAATTGGTCAGAACAATTGTGGGTAATTCTAAAGCCAGTGGCTACCATAGTCATTTGCTGGAGCTTAAACATCATGTTATACTCCGACTTGCCATCTATGTTCCATTCATAGATGTTGTTGGCATTACTATTTTGCAAGGGGAGGGAAGTTGGTCCCAGAAAAGGAAAGAAGATACGGGGAGTTAACAAAGGGAGTAAGGTCGCATACGGAATGCACACAAAATATAAAGCAGTAAATAAATGAGATAATAAAAGGCTAAAAGGCGGCACAGTCGACTATTAAGCATAAATAATATGTATTACAAACTAGAAATAAGAACAATATCTGTATTACAAATTGAAACTGAAATACATATGAATTGGGAGTTAGACGGGAATTCTAACTGGAGAGAAATTGGGGGTTCAACCTTAGAGCTTGTGTAACTAAGCTTATGGTTGAATGAGAATAGAATGGCTATTTATAGACAAAATAACTATGTTGCTACAGTAGCCCGCTACAGTTCAAAACATTAACATGTGAAAAGCCGCTACAATGTTCAATTGAAAATAGTAATACTTGAAAAGTGCTACAGTGTACAATATTGCTGCACTGACTTGTGAATAGTAATTTTTTGCAAATGTCACGGTAGATGTCACATTTCTACTGATGTCTTCCATGATGTCATAGTCTAATCACTATTTAAAGTAGTAATCGTCTTCGTCTTCATCATTACCAGGCTCTTTTGGGGATATGTCTGAAGGCTATTTCTAGGTAGCAGATGATTCTGCTTTCATTTGGTGCAGTAATTTCTCCATTGTTACAAGGAAGTCTTCTTTTGAGGCAGATGCTATGAGTGTTGCAGCAACTATGGATTTCTGCTATAAAAATCTTGTTTGTTGGTTGTCGGAAGGGGACAGGTATTTTGGATTGGTCTTAAACCATTTTTCAATGGATGAAATTTACATATTTTGTGCATTCCAAACATCTATAAATGGAACACACACACACACACACACACACACATATAAAACTCATACTAAACTCCCACTTGTGACATATAAAGCCTTTATATGTCTGTTATAAATAGAGAGCATTCAAGAGCTCAATTATATGAGAAACAACGTATTCACTCTCAAACGTTTACACTTAGCTCAATAATTATGTGAGTTATGGTTCCACACTTGTATCGCTAATAATTATTTTGAACATATTAAGCTCGTGGAACTTATATTATTGTTGCTTGTGTGATTCATATAGGTTGATGAAAATAAAGAATGTCCTGATATTCCTATTAAAGTTAGAAAGCTTGCTAGTGGTCCTGTCAATCAAGGAATGCGTTATAATGCATGCATCTTGAATGGGTTTCGGTTTTATACAATAACTTACGAGGAAAATAAGTCCACTAAAAATTCTAGTGTTATGTATAGAGCTGACATTATGAGCTATGCTAGCCCACGAGATAGGAATCCCATAGTGGGTGGTATCAATTACTATGGGGTGCTGACTAATATCATCAAGATCCGATATTATAATCAGTTGAAATTTCTGTTATTTAAATGTGATTGAGTCGATATGTATTGGGGTGTCAAATTTGACGACCTCAAGTTCACTTTGGTGAATCTTAATTGTTTGTTATACAAAAAAAGTAGAGAGATGGATGAGCCATTCATACAAGCAAATCAAGTGGAGTAAGTTTGGTATTCTCGTTGTCCTAGAAAGAGAGAGATTGGCATATGGTAATGCTAATGATAAGAAGAGATAACTTTAACCTGTACTTAAAGGACAATGATATAGACAATTTTTCGGCGCAACAGTTAGATTCTCGTCCTGTTTCACGTGAGGTAGATGCCGTATGGGTTATGGGTGATATATTTTGGGGAGGAAGTGGATTTAGTTGGTAGAAGAACACAAGTAGCAACTTAAATGTAATTTATATATTTCTCAACTTAACTATAATTTATAATTATTAATATCAAGTTTATTCTCTGTGCTTTGCAGATGGTTAACAAACGGGGTCGGTGTGCATCGATGCTAGATGCTATAACAGCCTAGAAGTCAGGGGCTAGTTCTTCACAAGCGTTAGAGACATGGAGATCTACTAGCAGAGTAGCTGCAGATACTTCTGGTACAACTCTTAATACCACAGGACCTGCAGCTACTTCTAGTGTAGGTCCTAGTAGCACCCCATCTGCAGCTACTTCTAGTGTAGCTCCTACGACCATAACACCTACTTCTTCAGGACCTAGTGCCTAAGGTTTGTGTTAATTTATTTTTTTAGTCCTATACATAGATCATATTTATTTATTTTTTTACATAACAATATTTGGTAACTATTTAAATTGTTACTTCTAAGTTCTTTATCCGAAGCTGGTCGGGGGGTGGAAAGTTACCCTCGGGGTAGGCTAAACTAGGCTTTAGGAAGTATGAGGTTGAAGTTAACCAGCACAAAGGACTTATAGGGGTGGATGCTTCACGCTTCAGTTCCATAGTTGATTGTTTTACACGAATGGGCAACAGACTTTCTTTAAATTGTAGGGATTGGCATTATGTATCTCAAAGAATGAAGGATTCTGTGTGGGAAGAAATACAAGTAAATAAATTTCTTGCTAACTTTGACTGAAGTCTCTTGAATTAAAAGATCAATTTTTTAATAATTTATATTTTCTCTAATTGCTTATTTCTTTAACACATTTAAGGACAACACCACTATGCCACCGGAGGGACGTACTGTCACAATGAAGATGCTTTGCGTATTTGGGAAAGACTAAAAGTCCAAGCTTAAGCATAGATGTTATATTCCTTTCCAACATAGCACAGAGACTATTACTTGTGGAGATAGAAGGGTCGACGAAGATCAATGGAAGATGTTGGTTGATTATTGGCGTTTGGAGGATGTGTAGGTCATATCATACCATAATTAACTCTGTTAGACTTTTTTATATTGTGAAGTTGTTTATGTATATAAGATGGTTATGGTATGTTTTTGTTACATATTAACTACTTTGTTAATTTATAGGCAGAGGCTATATAGAACAACTAGAATTGATCACATATTACATATCAACTAGTTACAGGGAGGATGCCACACACTACAATAAATTTGACAATTAGTGATGAATTGCTAAATGACGTATTATCAAAACATCACATAAAGTATTTATAGTGTGATGAAAATTATAATTCCTCACTTAATGAATATTTTCCATGATGATATGTTACAACGTCACATACTAGCATCACAAAATATTTGGTGCCAACATTTCCCACCAACTTAAGATGGAAGGAAATATTTTTTGTAATGACACCAATATTATATGACGTTTTAATTTTGCCATCAATGTATTATCTTTTTGGGACGGATTATATAACATCATTATTTACTATAGAAATTTGATATTACGTCACTAATATTATTATTTAATAGCTGTGACAACTTTTATTACATTATGTATTTTTTAATTATTTGGTGAAATATATATATATATATATATATATATATATATATGACCAAAAATACAAGTGTTAATGACAATTGCATTACATCAAACTTATGTGCAGTATTGGACGACATTTTTAATACAAAATTTTAAATAACACATGATGTTAATTATCTATCACAAAAAGGATCACATTTGCATAATATTGTATGTGATAATATATTTGTGTCACGTATTATGAAGTTAGAATTATTTGACAATTTTCCATATTGCATAATTTTTTTAACTAATCCATAACATTAACTATTTGTAAAAAATGAGACAATATTTATATGATATAATTAAGTTTTTATTACGTTTGACTTATATTACAAATAATTTATTTAATTAACTAAACTAATTGTTGTTTATGTGATATTTATTTTTTATATCTATTAAATTAATTGTTTGCTTCCCCTTAAACTGAAAATTAAAATTAATAAAAGATACACTACAAAAAAAAAATGGCTTTCCTGATGCTAAAAAGCATCAAGAAATGGATGTTGTAGTGACACCTTTCACTTCCTAACGCTTTGGGTTGTGATGCTCGAAAAGTGTCCTGAAAGGGTGTCAAATACGGCATTATATAACGTCACCATATATTTATATAATTACACAGTTATTATGTCATTACAGATCATATAACTGTAAAGAAAATTTAAGACGATATTTGTTTCTTACTACTCCAAAAAGTGTCATAATAAACATGTAATACAACAAAAAATTGTGTCAATACTGTCACTATAAGCCCTAAAGAATACATTTTAAATTGTCTACATAAATTCCCTTAGTTGACATCTCTTTTTCTGCCATATATATATAGTAGGACAAGATATATATATATATATATATATATATATATTCTACTATATATATATGTATATATATATATATACTATATATATTCTACTTTTATATACTATATATATTTACTTTTATCATCGGATAGCTATCTTCTCTCCCCCGATGATAAAAGAAAGTAATTGTAGAATATATATATATATATATATATATATTGTATATATATGTATGTATATATGTGTGTGTGTGTGTGTTGTGTGTGTGTGTGTGTGTGTGTGTTAAGCCTAATATTAGTTCATCATTTAGTTGGAGCTAAATAAGAGGCTAATACATATTAACTTTAGCCTTAACACAAGAAAATTCATAATCATATGATGTGATTAATAAGTCCTAGTCCCAAATGGTTATTTGATTTCACTACTAATTGATTTTAATATAGATATTTTAAAGTATCTCTAATGTAGAGTTTAGGACAACCTTAAGATTTTACTAAACATATTGCCTAATACATCTTTACAGTAAAAAGTCTATATCCATGCCAGAGAAACAAACATAGTATGCTCTTGAGTTGGGTGGCGAATATATGATAATAGACACATCAATAATAATTATAAATTTTATTTAAAAAGATAACAGCCTTCGGGTGTAAAAAAAAAATTAGTAGTCCAATATCATCTAAATAAAAATATAGGATAAATATAATTACATATACTTAGAATAATTAGTAGCATTAAAATAAATGCAACATCCACATATACATGTATATATAGAACTTTATGTTGTTATTTTATAATGAAGCAAAAGTTACATAATTTTATACGTTTTATAGTCTTAATAAATTTAAGTTTTTCTTCATTATAAATATTTCGAATAGTTAACAAAATTAAAATAAATAAAGTGTATATATAAAATTTTATGTTGTGTACGCATATTTATAAATAATTATTATTTTTAATTTTATTCTATATTTGAATTATTTTGTTTATATATATATTATTAAAATTGTTTAAAATTTAAAAAAATTGTAAAAATAAGAAGAAGAGTTTTGAAACTATGTCATTTTATATGAATAAATCTGCAAACTACGTCGTTGGTTAAAATTATTGCTCCTCTGGCCTTGGCGCTAGTTTTATCAAAATATTTCCCAAGATTTTCAAAGACTGATACCCCCATTCACCTTCTTAATTGTCCCCTTTATCTCTATAGCTCTCTCACTTTTTACTCCAGTCTTTTCTCTCTCATGTTGTCTTCATTATCTTCTTTGAAATCAACGTCTTTGTTAGTTGTCAATCCAGCAAATTTTCCTAGGCATCACTTCGTTGTGTTGTTCCTAAGTGGATTCACAGTGCTGGCTGGCGATTTCTTGTTAGTTTTTGGCCACAGATCCGAACTATCCAAGCCATTTCCGTGGGATCGGAAAGAATTTCTTCAAGAAGAGGAAGTACAAGAGGTCCAAGCAACATCATCATCAACACCTTCACCTGCAGCAAATAGGTGGAGCTGGTGGCTTCGTTAGGGTTAGGGGATTTAGAGGCGGCCCATCCATATCCCCCACCCTAGACCCATCTCAATCACCACCCCTCCAATTGCTGAATGTCATATGATGATAGGGCTTAAATTCATATGTTTATTCCTAGTTATTTGAGGCTAATTTGAGATACTTTTGATAAAATAACTAGACATATTCCTTCATATTTGATATTTTTCTTGTGGAAAGTGTTCTTGAAGAATTTTTATAGGAATTAGAAGATTTCAAGCAAAGTTGTGCAAATCCAGTAGCAACTCAGCGTATGGACAAGCTACCTAACTCGGTGGTAGGTCAGTTCTGGAAAAGCAGAGCAATGTAGAGCAAATTTAAGTCGAAATCCAAAGGCAACTAAGCATAGGGCTAGCTTAAGTGACCAGGCGCCCGGTCAACACTGTCCAGAGCAGTAGAATTCTGTTTTCGCATAGATTTGGTATATTCTAAAGGATTTTGGTATTTTCTAAATTCTACTCATACTAGACTTCTCAAACTATGAATTTTGGTGTCAAGGGGGCTTATAAATACAAGAAAAATACAAGAGAATGATATGAATCCAAGGATCAATGCTTCTAATCACTCACAAAAAGAGTGATTCATCAATTAAGGGGCATTATTCAAGGAAGTTTTCAAAGAGAAGAATGAGGGCTTGTCTATGAGTTCTTTCGTTTACCTTTATTTTTTTTTCTAGAATAATGATGTAATTAATGTGCTTATTGTAATTTGACATTATTTTGGGATTCGTGATTTTTTGAGTTAATTTAGTCTTTTGATGAATTAATTATTTTCTTGAGATTTTATTACTTATTTTTACTATGAAATTGATTGGTTGATTCTTATTATTAAATTACTTGAAAAAGAGGTTGATAATGTGTTTAATCTAATTAATTTCATATTTGATTCTTATTGTTAACTGTCAAGAACTTAGGTAATAAAAAATTAGTTGATGATTGTTAGAATATAGATTCATTAGCTAATTTCACGCTTTAAATCACCTAGAATATAGGGATTTATGTGAGGATTAATTTTATGCATTTTTTGGATAAATTGGTTGAGACAGAATATGTTCATTAATTTAACTAAAAGATAATAATTCCATGGATTGCAAATGAAGTGGGTCTATTTTAAATCCTTCATAATACCAAGATAATAATTGATTGTGATATTTGCTAAGTGATTCATTGTCATGTCTACAAGAGTATTTGTCTCAATTATACATTCTTTCAACATTGAGTTGTACATATTTTTCTTTACCTTTTTAGCATCTTATCACTTTAGTGGATTAGTTAAACAGTGAATGAAAAAGGGATTAGTGTGTACTTGTTCCTTTCAGGATCGATACTCATTAATTCCCTATACTATGCTTGCGATGAGTATACTTGCTTATATTTGTAATTTGAGATTAATGTTTTAATTAAAATTGGGCTAGGGATGAATTTAAATTTGAATGATTTGTATACACTAAAAATTTACTTATCAAGTTTTTGGTGCCGCTGCCAAGGAATAATATCATAAAAGCTAGGATTTCATTGATTTAACCATGTTTATATGTATATATGTCTATATGTAAATGTGTAAATATGTTCATTGTGTAAATATATTATTGTATGTATACATGTACCTTAGCTAACTAACTTAATTCAATATTGTACTATACTTATATGATACTAATAAGCTGCCGCAGGTAGGTAACATGACCAATTGGACTATAGGATGGTACCCTGACACGTCTCAAGAGATCACACCTTGGTAATCCGACTCAACTGCCTAAGAAGGGGTATTGGGAAAATTTATCACCTATGTGACCAAATGATTTCACAAAATAGATGACAAACTAGCCAAATTTGAGGAAACTATCTGAAACATGGAGAGGCAAATTTGGTTTTTAATGTATTTAGTCTTAAAATCACATGAAATGTCACCTTTGGGATTGGAAATGTAAGAAGACTTGGCGGGAGAAGACTTAGCTGGCATTATATTACGAACTAGTAAGAAGCTACCTGATTCCAACACGGAACTAGTACCGGCTTAAGAAGCTAGGCCAGCCCCGGCCCCTCTTGGTACGCCACTTGGAAAGCAAGCTAAATATCCAGGTTTACAACCACCAATTCCTTACCCCACTATAACACAAAAAGCAAGAAATGATGCACAATTTGATAAGTTTTTAGAAGGTTCCAAACAGCTGCATATAAACATCCCACTTAGTGAAGCTTTGATACACTTACCTAAATATGTAAAGTTCCTGAAAAGCACGCTTGTCAATCAAAAGTGGTTGGATGAATTGTCCATTGTGGTTTGAAATGAACAATGCTCTGCCATCTTACAAGACAAATAGAATTTGCCACACAAAGAAAATGATCCAGAGAGTTCTTCTAATTCTTGTCTTATTGGTACTATTACATTTTGCAATGCATTACTAGACTTAGGTGCTAGGATTAATCTTTTGCCATATAAAACTTTAAAAAAGATAAGATTAGGTGAGCCCAAGCCCATTAGGATGAGTATTCAACTTGTAGATAAATCTATTAAATATCCTAGGGGTGTAGTCGAAGATGTATTGGTTAAAGTGGATAGATTCATATTTCCTGTGAATTTTGTTATTCTTAATATGGATGAAGATTCTAAAGTTTCCTTAATCCTTGCTAAAGCTTTAATTGATGTTCATGGAAGACAGTTAACCCTTAGGGTTGTGAATGAAGAAGTCATAATTAAAATCCACAAAAACATGCAACATCCTATATCTTCTGATAATTCTTGTTTAAGGATTGATATTCTTGATGAGTCTATCTTTGATTTGGTGTAGGAATTATTGGTGAATTTCCTTTGGGACTGGATGGAGAAATCAATTGCATAGTTGGAAGAGTCAAATAAAGCCCCTGAGGTGGGAGAATTTAAAGATATCGAAAAATGCAATTTGGGAAAAATGATGTTATCTATTGAGGAACCACCGGAATTGGACCTGAAAGACTTCTCCAAGCATAGGGAATGTGCATTTTTTACTAATGGAAGAAAACTGCCAGTGATCACAAAAAAAGATCTTGTGAATAAAAGACCAAATTGGTAAGTTTATTAGGAAAATATAAGGGAGTCATTGTTGGGTATCTCAGACTCGTATCATATACGGCGCAGCAGAAGAATAAAATGAGATACCATCCTAGGATCTGCATATGTGCAGAAAACAAGACATAATGATAATAAAGGTAACAACTTTTACTTTTGGGTGATCGTCCGAAGAACAAAATTGATCTTCTTCAAGTCGAGGCGCGATCCAGCAATCCTCTTATGTGAACTCCACGAGAGTTGGACGTCTAACCACTATAATCACAGTGTGTGATTATCTCTAATAGTAATCCACACAGACGAATACTTAAGCACCAAAATTTCCTGTGCTAGCAAAAAAAGATGGCGGCTAGGGCTATTTTCGTTTTCAGCAAAACGAGAGAGAGAGAGAGAGAGAGAGAGAGAGAGAGAGAGAGAGAGAGAGAGAGAGAGAGAGAGAGAGAGAGAGACGTTTGTTTTGTGGCTCCTATTTTCGTATGAATCACCCTTAGATTAGGGTTTTGAGCATATCCAATATATGTTCCAAAATCCACTGAAAAACTGAAATTCTAAAACAATTAGAATTTCTAATTGTAATTGAAAACATCAAGTTCCCACAATTACAACTTGGACCATAAATTATAACTAATTATAATTTATCCACAACAACTTCTCTTTCCGCAATTAGCCCCTTTATGTTATCAAATAACGTCTTGAGTATATAATCATCTATTGTGTGTGGCCTATTAGGTTTCCCAGTCAATTGATAGCGACCATGAATTAATCCAAACGTCTTTGAGATTAATAATCCATAATTAATTAGAATTAATCCTATTAATTCTAATCATGATTGGTTTATTAATTCATCAATTAATAAACCCATATTCCCATATCATGAGCGGTATCTAGCAACACATCATGACCACCCAAGAGTCCAGGAAGTCAAGTGGCTTAACATGAACCCTTCAATAACAAACTTCAGTGTAATTAACTCATTTCACCATACAATATCTTATTCGGTTTGGAGTACGGAATTAGTGACAACTCCCTCCAGAATTAATTCTGGCCCAAATATAATAGTACTTGTACCAGGAATCTACTACTCTAGATGTGTATCAATTAGAACTAATTCCAATGCACAATCGCCTTGGCCAAGGACTTTTCGAGTAGTAATTCCTACAAGTGGCGGTGAGATATTCGCCCTTACTATTAGGAGTGGTAAATCCTTTATTAACCCTCTCAACTACTTTCGTTTTCCTCACAATGTACCCAATATCCATCCCATAGGCAGCCCTCGATCGAGCTCCAGAGATGTGAATCAAAAGTTCAGCAAACAAAGTACTTTGGAGATCTTAAGTCTAATGATACTTGCACGTTTGCTATATTGAGATTATATCACTGGCACTAAATAGTTATCCATGTAATTATCTCAAAGCTAGGTCATCCAATGAAATTGTTCCATTAACATTCATCAATGTGTTAACTTTGAGTATCTCAATACTCACGGTTATGAGAACCACTGCCTGATCAAATTAGGAAGTCTAACACATGCTAGTCTTAATGCATTAATGATGTCCTATCTCATTAATACTATGACTATGGACTATTTAAGTACTAACACCATCCAGTGTAGTAGGAATCTCATATCATAATCTCTATCATGATTTCCTTAACGCAGTGTTGTATTAGGGACTTTATCGAATAGTTATATTACTTAAAGTAAACAAAAGAAACTGTAAGATAAATAATGCCTTTTATTAAAATAAAATGTGTCATATACAATGTACAAGTGATTGCCTCTAGGGCACAACACTAACAAACTCCCACTTGCACTAAAGCCAATCATTCATGTATCTAATACCGAATGACTCAACATGAAAATCATGTTTCTTTTGGGATAGTGCTTTTGTAAGCGGGTCAGCTATGTTCTCATCCATGGGAACTCTCTCTATCTTTATTTCCTTAGCTACTTCAGAAGCAGCTATGTACTCAGCTTCTGTCATAAAGTCGGCAATAGCCTCTTGTTTGGATCTTTTCCAACATATTGCCCCTTCGCACAATGTAAACACGTAGCCGGATTGTGATTTGAGATCATCTTTGTTAGATTGAAAACTGGCATTAGTATACTTGTTTATTTTCAAATCACCTTCTCCATATACTAAGAACATATCCTTAGTCCTTCGTAAGTACTTAAGGATGTTCTTTACATCCGCCCAATGACTCTCACTAGGGTCAGATTGGTATCTGCTCGTCAAACTGAGAGCATAAGATACATCAGCCTAGTACATATCATAGCGTACATGATAGATCCACCTGGGGAGGTATATGGAATCTTACTCATGTGATCACATTCAACTTGTGTCTTGGGAGACATCGACTTTAAAAGGCTTATACTATGTGACATGGGTAAGAATCCCTTTTTGGATTGATCCAAGCTAAACCTCTTTAGCACTTTATCTATGTATGTAAATTGTGAAAGATTTAGCAACCTTTTGGATCTATCTCTATAGATCCTTATTCTAAGAATATAGGTTGCTTCACCAAGGTCTTTCATGGAGAATTGTTTGGACAACCAAACTTTAACCATCTGTAAGAAAGGTATATCATTTCCTATTAGCAATATGTCATCTACATAAAGTAATAAGAAAATGATTGCACTCCCACTAACCTTCTTGTATACACAAGGCTCATCCATGTTTTGAATGAAACCAAACTCTTTGATTGTTTCATCAAAACGGATGTTCCAACTCCTAGAAGTCTGCTTAAGTCCATAAATGGACCTTTGGAGCTTGCACACCCTTATGCTATCATTGGATGTGAAACCCTCAGGTTGTGTCATATACACTTCCTCAGTCAGATTTCATTTTAGAAAAGTTGTTTTCATATCCATTTGCCAAATCTCATAATTATAATGAGTAGCAATGACTAGGAGTATCTTGATGGATTTCAACATACCTACTGGCAAGAAGGTTTCATTATAGTCAATACCATATTGTTGACGGTAACCTTTCGCCATTAGTCGTGCTTTATAGGTAACTAAGTTACCACCCATGTCTGTTTTCTTCTTGAAAACCCACTTGCACCCAATAGGTTTAATTCTTTTGGGTGGATCAACCAAAGTTCATGCTTGGTTTTCATACATAGAATCCATCTCTGACTTCATGGCCTTAAGCCATTTGCCAGATTCTGAACTATTAAGAATATCCTTGTACGTAGTAAGCTAATCTTCATCTATGAGCAATACGTCATTGTGGTCACTAATGAGAAATCCATATCTCTCAGGTGCCGCACGTATCCTACTAGATCTATGAGGTTCTTGTGTATTAGAAGGTTCATCTATTCTCTTAATAGATGTGGGGTTAGATGGTTGATCCTCGTTTGTTTGATCTTCATGAACTTCACTAAGTTCAATCTTACTCCCACTGTTCCCTTTGAGCATGTGCTCCTTCTCTAAGAAGACGGCATGCTTCGAAACAAATAATTTATTTTTGGAGGGTAGGTAAAAGTAATATCCAAAAGATTCTTTCGGATATCTCATAAACAAACACTTTCCAGACTCACTATCAAGTTTGTTTGACTGTGGCCTTTTGACAAAGGCAGGACAACCCCATACCGCAAGTGAGATAACTTTGGTTTCTTACTAAAGAACATCTCAAATGGGGAAGTATCAATCGATTTTGTCGGAACTCTGTTTAATATATACAACAGAAGTTTCTAGTGCATGCCCGCAAAATGATTTTGGTAGGTTTGCAGAAGCCATCATGGTCCGTACCATGTCTAGAGGGGTTCGATTCCTTCTCTCAGATACACCGTTATGTCAAGGTGTATGTGGTGGAGTCCATTGAGATAATATCCCATTATCTTTAAGATAACTTAGAAACTCTTGGCTCAAGTATTCTCCTCCTCGATCAGATCTTAGAGTCTTTATACTTTTGCCAAGTTGTTTTTCTATTTCATTCTCAAAGTCTTTGAACTTTTCAAATGCCTCAGATTTGTATTTTATTAAATATAAACACCCGTATCGTGAGAAATCATTGATAAAAGTTATGAAATAGTTATAACCTCCTCTTACTTGTATTGACATTGGGCCACATACATCAAAATGTATGAGTTCTAATAACTCCTTGGCCCATTCTTCTTTTCCTAAAAAAGGACTTTTAGTCATTTTGCCTAGTAAACAAGACTCGCATATGCCATATGATTCATAATCAAATAACCCTAAGTCACCAAGCTTGTGTAACTTAGAAACACGATTTTTGTTTACATGGCCCAAACGACAATGCCATAAGTAAGAGGTGTCAGAGTTATCTGTTTTAGGTTTCTTATTATTTATATTGAGAATTGTATTATCCAAGTCTAGAACATATAAACCATTAACCAAAGTTGTTGAACCATAATGAATATCATTCAATGAAAAAGAACAACATTTATTCTTAAATATTAAATGAAATCCACATAAGTCTAAACACGTAATTGAGATAATATTTTTCTTTAAAACTGGTACAAAATAATAGTTTTGTAGTTCTTGAATTAATCCCGAAGGTAGGTTCAGCTCGTATGTCCCCACAGCAAGTGCATCAACCTTTGCCCCATTTGTAGTACGTAGGTCCACATCGCCTTTCTCTAGCCTTCTACTGCTCTTTAGTCCTTGCAAGTTATTGCACAAATGAGATCTACATCCAGTATCTAATACCCATATCTCATTTCTAAAGACAGTATTTATCTCAATCATAAACATACCTGGAGTACAAGTAGAAGTGCTTGTACGTTCTCCTTCTGCTTCTTATCCTTAATGGTCTCCAAGTAGGCTTTACAGTTGCATTTCCAGTGGCCCATCTTACCACAATGATGGCATAGGCCCTTGGTAGTTGCGTCCATCTTGTTCACACCACCTTTGGGCTTCATGGGAGCCTTCTTCTTCTTCTTTTAAACTTTCTTCTTAGAAGAGGAAGATTCTACCATTAAAACTGCATTGGAATTCTTCTTCATAGAGGTCTCCGCAGTTTTGAGGAGATTGATCAACTCAAGAATGGTTGACTCAATTTTATTCATCTGATAGTTAATCACAAATTGTGAGAAACTATTAGGCAAAGACTGTAGAATTAAATCAACACTTAAGTTATGATCCATTGCAAACCCAAGATATCCAAGCTTTTCTATTAAGCCTAGCATCTTCAGCCCATGAGTGGCCACAGAAGAACCCTCTGTCATTTTGCAACAAAATAGTTACTTCGAGATCTCATATCTCTCAGTTCTGGCTTGGGCATCAAATAGTTCTCGAAGATGTAGTATAATCGATTGAGCATCTATATACTCATGCTGTTTTTGCAACTCGGGAGTTATGGATGCCAGCATAATATATGATATTATATCACTATCCTTCTTGTGCCTCTTGTGGACAGCATACTCATCAGTATGAGCATCTTGGGCTGGTGGTGGTGGAATAGGAGCATCTAGCACGTAGAGCAACTTTTCTAATTTGAGAACGATTTTCAAATTTTTATACCAGTCGAGATAATTTGATTCAGTTAACTTGTTGGTTTCCAAGATGCTACGTAAGTGTAGGTTTGTTGACATGATACAAGTGACCTAGATGTAAAGATAGAGAGCATTAGCTACTTGTATATGCACATGATATGTAAATAATTAGGACTTTAATTAAATGCATTTTTACTCCACTATTTTACCTAAATCAATAGCCCTCACTACTGATTCGGGAAAGCCCATTGGAAGCTTTCCTAGTAGATCGGTATCCAAATTCCTCAAGAATAATTTTGGGTTTGCTCAACAAGTCACCCTTGAGTTCATTGGTTGGTATCCAATACCAATTACATCGTATGTAACTACCGAATCATTGAGTGATTAACAGCTTTTAATCTTAAAGCCTTTTAGGCTACCCCAACTTTTCCTCTAAATTTCTTTATGCTTGAGTTTACCTAACTGGGATAAAGAATTTAGTTAAACCTGACCCATTAATCAGGAATTTAATTCCATAGCCTGAACATGCCCAATGTCAAGTAGGCTTGGGTTTGCCCAATAACCTGGTCTCGAAAAAGGACTCTCGTTTTTACTATATTAACGGAAGGAATTAGGTTTAGTATTAATTAAGGGATTTGTTCCTTTTAGTGATTTCTTTGAATGACATGCATAAAAATCAATAAATCACATAATTGATAATCAGGGTAATAAAGCGATTACGTGGTATGGTTATGGACTTTTCCTAACTTAATTTCTTTGAGCCATAAAAGAAATTAACATAGTTAACCATACGTGTTCATGCATGATTTTAGTAGAATGTCTTACCTTCTCGCCTTGTTTTGTTTGTCATCCCCAAAATTAAAAATAATTCTACTCCTATCTAACCTATGTAAACTAATTACATAATTTCCTAAAGAGAGAAAATCTCAAGTTACATTCGAGTGGAGTTAGATGAGAAGAGAATTACATAAGAATTCTAGAGAAGGTAGGACACGCAGGCCCTATTTCATAAAAAACCAAAACTGTAAAATGCATGAACAGATATATTTGGTTTTAGTCCATAACCATCCACCATGACATTGACTATGCTTAAACAAAATAAACATATACTTTTTATTATTCCAAAATCACTATTTCAGAAAAATAAAACAAAATCTAAAATCAATATTTTAGAAAAATACATTAATTTTAAATTTTCAAAATCACTATTTTAAAAAATAAAATTGTTTGTCTCAAAACTAATTTTGAGAAAATGTTTTTGGGTCCCATCTCGCAACGATAATGGTGGTCCCACTATCGTGTGGGTTGGGTCCCATCTCTATTTTTTTAAAAAAACAACTAGATCGTGCAAAACAGAGCATAACCAGTGCTGGTTTGGAAGCCAGAGCCGGCGCTAGCTCTGTTATGGTTTCCAAAATTTTTTTCTCTTCCAAAAATAATTTTTGGACATCACGAACAGAACGGAACCGGCACCGGTTTCGAGGCCAGAGCTGGCGTCGGCTGTAGTCTTGAAGTGGCGGCAATTTTCAGAAAAATTTTCCAGAAACAATTTCTGGTGCCCTAATCTTCTGCAGAATTTTAGTGAGAACAATTCTCAAAAAAATTTTATGTTTTGAAGCTCAAAACAACAACCAATTTGTTAGTTTAGACAAAACAAAATAGAAAATCAAATTCACAAGATGAAACAGAGGGCAACTACCATGTTTAAGAAAACATTTTTCTGCAGAAAATTTTCAGCACATAAAGAAAGCATCTTTCGAAATATGCTATAACTTTTACACAATTATATTGTGTTACAGACCCAACCCACAAAGCTCGAAACGATTTCGACTCGAGTGAAAATGATTTTCACAGTGAACAAAGACAAACACGAATACATGAAAACAGTTTTCATGCCAAAACAATATCTGTGGACCACACATAGCATGGCTCTAATACCATTATTGGGTATCTCAGGCTTGTATCATATACAGCATAGCAGAAAAATAAAATGAGATACCATCCCAGGATCCGCATATGTGTGGAAAACAAGACATAATGATAATAAAGGTAACAACTTTTACCTTTGGGTGATCGTTTGAAGAACAAAATTGATTTTCTTCAAGTCGATGCGCGATCCAGCAATCTTCTTATGAGAACTCCATGAGAGTTGGACGTCTAACCACTATAATCATAGTGTGTGATTATCTCTAACAGTAATTCACACAAAGGAATACTTAAGCACCAAAATTTCTTGTGCTAGCAGAAAAAGATGGCGGCTAGGGCTATTTTCGTTTTCAACAAAATGAGAGAAGAAGAAGAAGAAGAAGAAGAAGAAGAAGAAGAAGAAGAAGAAGAAGAAGAGACGACGTTTGTTTTGTGGCTCCTATTTTCATGTGAGTCACCCTTGGATTAAGGTTTCGAGCATATCCAATATATGTTCCAAAATCCACTGAAAAACTGAAATTCTAAAACAATTAGAAGTTTCTAATTGTAATTGGAAACATCAAGTTCCCACAATTACAACTTGGGCCACAAATTATAACTAATTATAATTTATTCACAACAACTTCTCTTTCTCGCAATTAGCCCTTCTATGTTATCAAATAACATCTTGAGTATAGAATCCTCTATTGTGTGTGGCCTATTAGATTTCCCAGTCAATTGGTAGCGAACATGAATTAATTCAAATGTCTTTGAGATTAATCCATAATTAATTAGAATTAATCCTATTAATTCTAATCAGGATTGATTTATTAATTCATCAATTAATAAACCCATATTCCCAGATCATGAGCTGTGAAACCCCAACTAAAACCAACACTAGAGCAAGGGGATCGGGATGCATATCATATTTTCTTGCATGCATAAATATATATTTGAATGATTTATATGTGCTTTGGAATTGTGATTTATAGTCTAGAATGTTTAGTTGTGCTTATTGAGTAGGAATGGTAAAATGGTAATTTTGCTTGGAGTGAAAATAGGGAGATAGTTTGAGGATTAAATAAGAAGAATATTTAGAAGAGAAAATAGGATCAAGAGATGTTGTGGTTTAGCGGTTAGAGCTTTGGAATTAATTTCTAAGGTCTAGAGTTCAAATCCCACCAATTAAGTTTTATCATGATTAAATTTTATTTTATGTAAGGTGGAAATTTTCGGCCCTTGCATGCCATAAGAAGAAGTAGAAGTGTCCTACAAGAATTCTTAAGGGATTCATGCCCTTTTGTTCCCTAACTTACCTTAAATTCTTCACTAATTAAGCTTGTTCAATTATCCAAATCCATGTTTTAATTCTAGAAAATTCAACAAGGTTTATTGATCTTGGAATTTTGAAAATGGCTCTTAGAGGGTAAAGTTTTGACTGAAAATGGGAAAGGAGTTAAGCAAGGTTCCCAAGAGAATTAATCTCCATGGTTGAACCTTCAAACTCCACTCCATAAGTGTTCATCTTCCTCATGGTAGCAATCTGGAAATTTTCCAGCTTCTTGGTCAGTGCAGCTCTCGAAAACTTCAGCCATTTTTCTCACTCAAATGCTGCCAGAAAAATAGCCAATTTGTTCAACTTGAAGACTGAAATCCTTTGCCAAAATTCGGACTGCACAAAAGTTGTGCAAACCAGGAAAAATTCCTGCACAGTTTCGCAGCACGGCAGGCCAAAAACTAAGCTGTTTCTTCTACCTTTCAAACCAGTAATTTAACTCTGTCTTTCCTCCATAAAGAAGGTTGGAAACTAGCCTTAAAGGACCCTCCAACACCTCTTCAAACTCACTGCAAGTTGGTTGGAGCATTGTAGAAAAAACTGCACAAAAATTCCAGCAAGCCATTCGAAAATCAAACCAGAAATTCTAGCCTTACTCTCTCTTCAAGCCTTGTCCGAAAATCACTTCAACTTTCTGTGAAATCAACCTTAGTCAGCCATGAAGTGAACTTCATCACCCTCCCCACTGACCTGCACAATGAACACTATAGCCACACCTTAAATTCCTCCTTCAATTACTCCAATCAAGCTTCCAATTAGAATTCAAAATTTCAACAAATTGCTCTATGAAAACTTCTATGGATTAAGTTTCAAACAACCAGAGATTCTCCCACCATTACACTCAGAATTTTGGCTACCCTATAGCTCATTCAATCCTCATTCACTTCAACAAAAACCACAGCAAACCAGTCGGCCATTACAGCTCCAAAGAACCTCTATCAATGAAAACCACTTTACCATATCTTCTACCTTAATTCACTCCATGAATCACTCCTTTTGAAATTCAAATGATCGGATTTTCCTCTTCCCCCTAATCTGAAAATCTAATCACAAGAATCCCTCTAACCATTCGGCCAACACCTTTAAGCAATTTTCGTCCAGCTCTCTCCATTCTCTCTATTTTTTTTTCCAAAAATACCAAGAACACCAAGAACACACACCACCATTCTCTAAGCCTAAGACTACTCCAAACACCTCCAACCCCTTCCAAAAACTCCAGATCACGTCTACTCACCCTCTAGAGTCCATTTCTGTATTTTATAACATCAAAAATTGAAAATAAAATTCTGCTATCGGATAAAAAACCAGAATTTTTCTTGAAGATTCAAGAACTCTCTCAAGGTAACCAAGAATGATTTTGATCATCTTCCTTCCTCCAATCTTTAACATAATATATTGATACTCTCTCTCTCTCTCTCTCTCTCTCTCTCTCTCACTCAACCAAAATGGTTGTTTCAACCATGGCCGTTCTTCTTCTTCTTGCATGGACAAATCAAGCCTCCTACGTGTGTGGATCTCCTTGGATCTTCGACAAGATTGTCATCAACCAAGTATTTATCTTTAACCCTCTTCTCAATTCTAAAATCATGTCTCTTAGATGTTGTTAGAAAAGGATAGAATATGATTGGGGATGGAGTAAGTGTTTGTATGAAGGAGTTGAGATTGGCGCATGAGGATGTTTTGTCATGGTTGAGTTTTATGATATTTTGTAGTTTGTTGCATGCTCTTCATGTCGTGAGTAAGTATGGATGATTAAGTATGATAGATATTATGTCACCTTTAGTGAATAGGGTATTATGTTCTTGTTTTCATTGAAGCTATGTATATGATTATGCTTAGTAGAGATTTAGCCTTGTGATAGTAGGTTTTGATTTAAGCCTTTATTCATGAATGGATTGGTTTGTTGATTGGTGTTGGATTTTATGTTCTTGATTATTGGTAACAATAGGAGAATTATGATCATGACCTTGTTAATCCTAAGCTATCTTAATTGGCCAACTTTATTACGTTAATAAAAAAATTAATACTATATTTTCATGTAATAATTTTGAAAACCCTAGGAAGCTTTGGAATTGGATTATTAAATGAAATAGTGATATTTTAGCCGAATAAATGATATCTTTTATTAAAAATAATATATGTAAATATTTATATATAATAATAATATTAAATAAGGCCTTTTATATAAATAATCATCATAGATAAAATATTAATCTTATAGGTCATATATTCATAAATACTATTAAAATTTTATTTATTACCTTTTAACCAAAATTTAATAAAATTTACTATTAACTTTATTTACCAATTATTTTCTATCTGTTAATTATTAATTAAGAGATTAGTAATACTTTATCATTTTAATAATATCATCTAAGACTTAGGACCCTCCATCAAATAAACCCTAATTTATTTATTAATAACAAAGATTTATATTTAAGCCTATAACTTATTATCCCTAGTTATTTTATTATTAAGCTAGACTTATTTTGTAAAACCCTTTAGCCTTAAAGCTTAGGACATTAGGGTCATGATTGTAATAAGTTGAACTAGGATTATTTATGGAAGCGAATATAGCTTGAGTTTAACTATATGACTTGTGTTTACCTCAGGCGGGGTTAGGTCAGCTTTGGACGATCTTTGAATTCGCTCAAGCAAAGGATCAGGTAAGTTCCTGCATAAAACTTATTTGATGACAAAAGGTTACTATGGCAAGCTAAACGCGAAGTGTGTTGACACCCAATTTTGTAAAGGCAATTAAGGACTGTTTCCTTTCTTGTTTCAGCCAAACAAATTATTTGAAAATCAACAAGTAGTTTTGCTCAAACACCAAACTCTTTCTAAAATCAACTTTGACATGAATTTTAGAAACCCTTAATTGCCATTTCCAAATAACGCAATGTTTTATCAATTTTCTCCCAAGTGGGACAATCAACGTTGAGTACTCAATAAGGGTAGGCTAGTAGTACTAGTTTTGAAGAGCAAGAGCGAGTCTTCTGGCAGGAGGCCACCTCCAGAAGATAAACTCAACTTGGAGAAGCGACAGTACTACTTAGTCATGCCGGTCTGAGCTAGCAAGTTTCAGTCATGTGGACTGTGTGTTTCCAGAATAGACAACCGGTTTGTTTGGGTGTAGAGAAGGAGAAGTATCTTACCTGGTAAGCTGTACACTTACCTTTTGTCAGTTTGCACAAAGTGTGGTGTTCTGACCGTTATATGGTCATGGGGCCCAACGTGTGGTAACTCATGGCCGCCCATTTGAGTGATTGTATTTATTACGTACTTGTATTGTTTGAAAAAAGGAAAACGCCATTCTTTATTTTAACCTTATTTATTGCTTGCCAGCTCTCTCTCTCTCTCTCTTATGCAATTTTTACAACTGCATTCATGAACTGTTTTACCTGAAACACTCAAAGCACATACGGGCTTACTGAGATTTTTATCTCATCACCTTTATGCCATGTTTTCAGGTCGATTCTGCTGTGGAAATGAGTAGCTAGTTTGTTGCCTGCTTTGAAGACATTGTGTTATTTAGATTATGTATTGTTTTGAGAGATGATTGTAAACAATTTATTTTGGAGTTGTTCTAGAATTTTAGGTTGTAATAAGTTTAAATTTTAAGGTATTGTTTTTTTTCATTGGTGTGACCTAGTTATAAAGACCCCTTGTCCTTTGGATGGGACAATATCCCTGGCCCTGTTGGGCCTAGGTAGTGGGGTGTTACAAGTGGTATCAGAGACTAGGTTATAGGCAAATATTGATAGTATATGTTATGTCTTATTAAGTTCAAGTCTTTTATCTAACCAGTCTTGTTTATGCTGTAGGATGGTTAGAATGCTTAGAACCGCAAGGAAAGGGCAGCAATAGCATCCTCCTATCCCTATCTACTCGAAAGACCTACCAGTGCCTCAACCTGCACCTCAGCCTGCACCGCAGCCAGTTATTTCCTTAGAAGATAGCAATGGCGACGAGGTCCCGATCAATGAGCCACCCCCAATACTTGTGATAGATTTGGTTTTGGACAGTGAATATGAGGAGATTGATATGGCATATGTTCCCCACCCTCCTAGTCCCATAGTTAACTTGTCAATTGATAGTGATGATCTGGGGGAGATAGATTACGAATCTTCACATATACCTTCCTTCATACCTCCAGCTAATTAGGTTGAGACCGCGGAGAGTTCTAGGTGACCTGCGAAAGAGCCAATGGAGGGGTTTGCAAGTGGGGCTGGGATAGACTTCGATAAGAATTATGGGGGATGGTTATATGAGGCCGACTTTGAAGACTTTGATGTTGACTACGGAGGCTAAAGACTGCTATGACTAGGATGTTTTATTTATTGCTTTCCATGAACTTCTATGTTAAAGATTTCCTTTCTATTTACTGCATTCATTTTAAATTTATGCAAATAAGAGTACTTGGACTACTCTAAGGTTTGAAAATTTTTATGCAATTCTTTATAAAAAAACTTACATCTTATTTTCTTTTACTTAAACCTGAATGTGAATGCATGCTCAAAATGTTTTAAACTTAAATGCATAAACTCATCATTTGGGCATGGTTTAGAATGGCACCCAAGCGCCGTGTAGCCACATCAGGCAGAAGAGTTCCGGAGGCAGAACCTGTGGCACCAGAGGTTGAAACGACTCAAATGCAGTCATCCAATCGGGGAAATGAGAGTGGGCTAGATTTGGAAATGGGATTAGAAGAACCTATTGGAGTGACAATGGGGCAAGCATTTAGCAAGGATGTCAAGGATATTTAACTTATGTGATAAACAAGCCGAAGGACCAATGCACTTTGGAGGATACCGAGGTAGTAAAGGATTTTCCCAATGTGTTCCCTGCGGAACTCACTTCTCTACCTCCTAGTTGAGAAGTTGAATTTTCCATTGATCTAGTACTAGGACCAGAACTGGTATCCCGGACTCCATATCGGATGGCACCGGCAGAGCTGAAAGATTGGTGTATGAGAAATATTGTCATTTACCTATGAAAATTGACCACAAAGCTTATTGGGCTATCAAACTTATTAACTTTGATATTGAGCTTGCAGGAAAATCTAGGTTACTTCACTTGAATGCATTGGAAGAATTGCACATGGCTGCATATGATAATTCCCTACTCTACAAAAAGTGGGTAAAATGATGGCATGATAAACATATTGCTCAACACCTGGAGTTTAAAGAAGGTGATCAAGTGTTATTATTTTATTTTCGCTTGCAACTCTTTCCGAGTAAGTTGAAGTTAAGATGGTCTATGAGTTCCTTCTTTTACCTTTGTTTTCTTTTTCTAGAATAATGATGTAATCAATGTTTTATTGTAATTTGACATTATTTTGGGATTCATGATTTCTTGAGTTAATTTAGACTTTTTATCAATTAATTATTTTTCTTGGTATTTGATTGCTTGTTTTTACTACGAATTGATTGGTTGATTCTTATTGTTAACTTTCTTGAAAAAGGGGTTGATAATGGGTTTAATCTAATTAATTTCATATTTTTTATCTCTTAACTTGCTTGCAAAAGAGGTTAGTTGTCAAGAATCTAGGTAATCAAAGATTAGTTGATGATTATTAGAATATAGATTCATTGGCTAATTTTGTGCTTTAAATCACCTTGAATATAGGGATTTATGTGAGGATTGATTTTATGCATCTTTTGGATAAATTGGTTGAGACAGAATATGTTCATTAATTTAACTAAAAGATAATGATTCCATGAATTGTAAACGAAGTGGGTCTATTTTAAATCCTTCATAACACCAAGATAATAATTGATTGTGATATTTGCTAAGTGATTCATGGTCATGTCTTCAAGAGTATTTGTCTCAATTGCATATTCTTTTATCCTTGCGTCATATATGTTTTTCTTTTACTTTTTATCATCTTATCACTTTAGTGGGTTAGTTAAACAATGAATAAAAAGTGATTAATGTGTACTTATTCCTTTGAGGATCGGTACTAATTAATTCACTATACTATGCTTGCAATGAGTATACTTGCTCATATGTGTAATTTAGGATTAATGTTTTAATTAAAACTTGGCTAGGGATAGATTTAAATTTGAACAATTTGTACACACCCAAAATTTATGCATCATCTGACTTCCGCTACAAACCTCCTCATGGTGAGCTTTTTATAACCTTCCTCGACTCTCTTTTCTCCCATGACCTCTTATTTTCACAGTTGTTAAGACTCAGAAACTCCTTCCTTTGTATCATTTTCTATTTCTTCTCCATTATATCTGCTCATAATTCTCTCTTTTTTTGAAGCCCTGATCTCCATTATGTCTGCACTCAGGTATCGTTGCTGTTGTGTTTTGCTTTTTTAGTTTTTTCATAAAAGATCTTATGAAAATATTTTTGTGGGTACTTTTACATGGAAAAGATTACTTAATATAGCTTGGTTTAGGTTTCTTTTTGTGAAAAATTTGTACTTTGTTTATGGAATATATGGGTTTTGAAGGTGTTGATAAGCTTATTATTGGCACAAGGTCAGGTGAGATGGATATGGAGAATGGGTCCTTCCTAGCCCTTACTATTTTAGTTGAGATGGATGGGAGTAATTAGTAAAGAAATGTGTAAACTGGAAAATTAAGTTGGTGATAGCATTGCAATAGTTATCTGGGTAACTGTCTTGTTTGTTCACAGAATTTACTACTATTAGCACTTGATCTGTCCATTTCTCAGTAACATGACTTGAGAAATTCTTTCAGAACTTGTATACTTTGATTATTTAACTGTGGTGAATATATTAACAAGATTATATACTTGATTATACCTCTATATGAACTCTAAAATTAGATTTAGATGGTGATTGAATAGTGAATCCTTTGTTTTTTTCCAAAGGTTTAGGCTGCGCTCCGGGAATAAAATTTTCAATTAATCTTTGCTTTGTTAGTGTATTATATCAGAAATGTATAGTTTTTATATGGTCAGAGATGTAAAAGTTGATCTTCAATTTTCACGGGAAGATCTTGAGACCATCAAAGTGATTGAAAAGGGAACTGGAGGTATAGTACAACTTGTTCACCATAAATGGTTTGGAACACTATTTGCCTTGAAGGTGCATAGCATTGAACTACTTGTTTAGAATTTCTAATTTTTCCTGGATCAACTTACATATATTATTTCTAGTTTCATGGTTTTACTGGCATGTGATTAGAGGAGGAATTGAGCATAAGTATGGCTGTAGTATGTACAAAACTGTTATCGCTAAAAGATTGATACTGATCTTTAAAATAGAAACATCTAATGTGTTACCATGGTACTGATATATAAATCTAGTTGTACAACTTATTTCTTAGATAGTGTTGGATAGCTTGCAAGGACTAATGTTGTTAACAAAGAGGCCTTGCATCTCTTTCAAGTCTATATTTTGGCACTTGATTCCTTTTTCTCTTATCAGTCAAGGCACTTAACTATCTCTTTTGGTCATAGGATATCTAGATGAATAGTCAGGAAGATATTCAAAAACAAATAGTATAGGAGTTGAAAATAAATCAAGCATCACATTGTTCTAATTTTATGGGTCACCATATCTCCTTTCTAATGGCAAAAGTTGCCATGTCTCTTTTTACTCCAGAGACACCACCAGTTACCTTTTCTTGAAAAGTTCTACATGTGGGCTTTTACTTTGATGAAACTTTTTGGTTCTTGGATACAGAGGTAAAAAGTTGTTAATTGGTTTTGGTCTATTTTTGTTGATTGATTAGTGGATGGTGATATTTTTAGAGTTTTTAATATATTTATAGGGATGTTTTTAGGTATATTTCTTTTGCTGCAAGCTGGGTTCGTTTGGCCTCGTTTTGATTTTTCCAGGTTTTTCTTTGATATTTGTTTTGATTTATACTTATTTTCAATAAATTTCACAACTTTAGTATATGGGGTGGTTTGTAGATTTTGAAATTCGTTGAATTTTGTACTAGATAGGAAAAAGGATATTCTTTCCCTCTTCACTTGAACTTCTCATTGGAGAACTGAAGAAAGGAAAGAAATATATTTTGAAACTTTTTCAGTGATGAAGGAAGTTATTGTTGTTAGTAGTGTAAAGTCCAAAGCTTTGTGATAATCTTTTATTTTTTGCAATTCTGAAAATTCAATATAGTGGCAGAATTAGTTATCTGTACGTGAGTTAATGGTATTGTTGAATTTGCTATAAGGTTAGTTTCAGTACTTAGAGGGTAATTTCTTTCTTAATGTAACTCCTTTATTTCAATTTCATGGTGATTGTATTAGCTAAATCACATGGTTATACACTGAAGTTTAGGATAAATGTAAACATGTATTCATTTATGTGCCTTCTTCCTTGTCAAGTTTTGAGTTTAGACTCTCACTTTGTGCATGTAAAAGCAAAAATAAAGAAGAACAATAGCATCTCATAGGATTAAAATTGGCTGGATAAGTCATTGTCTTCTCCTGATCTTGCAAATGTGGAGACACTTAAGATTCTTGTTAAAGATCAGATTGTAATTATTCTAGAACTTAAGTTATTATTCTTGTTGTTTAATTAAAATAAGCGTGTGCCATTTGGTCTGGCATGCAATGTGTGAGACATTTGGTATTTGTGACTGTGATTATAGAAAAGTAACATGGCAATTAATCTCTGGTGTTCGAACTCTTTCATAAGAGATTGGATGATAAGATATTAAATTCAAGGGGACATGGAATTTGGCATAACAACCTAAAGAAGCCTAATACTGAGATAGTGTAGAATCTATCTTTCCTGATTAAGTGCACTGTTATCATATTGGTTTTCCAATATCTTATGCTGATTGATTTTTGTGCTTGCAACATACAGAAGGATACAATGGTTAGATCCTCATCTCTGGACCTCTTGGTTAGTATACGTTTTTGTTTCTGTCATTTTTGGTCCATTATGCTATTATTGGCTTCTTGGATCAGTCTTTAAAAAATATAATAGAATCATCCAAGATAAAATACAGAAGTATTTAGCAACTTTCTATAATTCTTTGAAGACTTGTTTGTTTTGTAGGTATATGAGTTTGCTTGTTTTAAAATTTGATTTTGCAGTTCCAAGGGATGGATCTAGCAGATCAAGAGAAAAATGGGACACCTACACAAGAAAAAAAGGGCATCGAGGCCTTGTCATCGCCCCACCGATACCTCCAAATGTGACTCTCATTAAAGTTGAGGGATGAGAACCTATAAAAAGAAAGCTTCGGGTCCCTATTGCTCAAAGTGCCCTCGGAACGAAAGGACAACATATTCAACTCTTTACCAATCACTTTAAATTGGAAGTGAGGAGTACCAAAGGGCAAATACAAAATTATATATATATTTTTACTAAAGTCCTATTGACTAAGTTCTGTATCAATAATGCTATTTTCTAACTGTTTAGTGACAATAACATTGTAACTTATTCGTTACTCTTTCATTTTCAAAACGTCAATAATTATTAAGCATTATTAAATAGTTTATTATACCTTGAATGTAACCTATTCGAGTGACGATTATACTAACGTAACAATTTATAAAATTTTTTTATAACAATTTGTGACGTTTTATGATTATTAGTGACACTTTCTTTTAATGATCATTGATAAATATTACGTCACCAATTCGTGTGACATTCTTGTTTTCGCCGTTAATAAAATAATATTTAATTCAAATTTTGTGACGGATCATGTTGTTTAGTGATGTTCTTTTTAAATAATGAGGGATGAACATTATGTTACCTATTCGTGTGATGCTTTTCATTTTTGTCATTAATAGTTAAATATTCATCTTATATTTTTTGATGATTTATGTTATTTAGTGACATTTTTTTCTAATAATGAGTGACAAAAAATTTGCCCCCTATTCGTGTGAAGTTTTCATTTTTGTCATTAATAGTTGAATATTCGTCTCATATTGCGTGACAATTTATGGTATTTGGTCATGTTGTCTTTCAATAATGGGTGACGACAAATACATCACCTATTAGTGACATTTTTATTTTTGTCACAAATAGTTGAATATTTAACTCATATTTCATGATGATTTTAGATATTTTGTGACAATTCATATGCTATTTTATGACGAAATTAAATGTAAAAAAAGCATAATTATAACGTGATGTTTTTATGATACATTAGTATTATTTATCAATTTGTGACAAAATATTTCTATCATCACCATATATCTTTAGCAACGGTGAAAAGGTGAGGATCAACATGATGATTTAAATAACTTCCTAAAATATTATGCATGACAAAAATTAAATATTATGTGACATTAATGGGTGTGCGACTAATTGTCAATTTTGGTGTAGTGACATTCTATTATACTTGATCAGGTATTTAGTTTCTCGTGTATGCCATTTTTTTGTATGTATTAGTAGATTGTCAAAAATCTTTATTTCATAAATATTATCCAGTTAACCGTTGTTCATGTTTGCAGCAAGCCTCACAAGGCCATCTAACATCACAGTATGATATGTTTCTTGTGACACGAAGGTGCTGTAGTCGGCAGGTTGATGGTTTGACTGCTGATATGATTGGAAGCCATTTTTTTATGCCTTACTTTATTGAATTGTAAAAATATGACAAATCGAAAAAAATTAAATTTAATATTAACTTAATATGTATGTTATTTCATAATTTTGTAGGATCGATTAGAGGCAAAGTGGTAGACATTTTTTTACTCTGAGCATATCAAGGAAGCAAAGGACCAGATTTTTCAGCTCATGTTTGATCCTGACATGAGGGGTTGTGTTAGATGTAAGGGAAAGGGATGAACAACAACTGCAGCTAGATGTTCAGCCAGCTACTCTAGAGATATTGGTGAGGTCTTCAGAGTGCAGGTTGAGACATCTATGGGAGCTATGCAAGCTGACACAGGGCACATGTTTAGGCTGAGGTTAAGGCACATGTAGAGGCTATGCAAGTCGAGATGGAGGCATGTATGCAGGCCAACATGGAATTAGTCCTATCTCGTAGAGCTGACATAAGTGCATTTATCACAGCTCCTATACCCCCATCTAGTGCTTTTACAATATCTCTTGGCATTGGTTCTACATCTCGTCCCTATGGATAATCTGATGCTCCTAATGATGCTGCTCGTGGTGATGAGCATGATTGAGTCATTTTATTTTGCTCTTGTTGTATATGAATAGTATTTGGGATTGAAACATTTTATTTCCTACTTTTTCTATATGTCCTATTACTTTTATTTGTACACATTTTAGTTTTCTATAAAGGTGATTTTTAGTTTATTTAGTGTTTGACTGATGTTTGCTTTGTTGATGAGTTTTTTTTTTTTACTTTAATTGTGTTGAAATTTGGCTCGATTGGCCATAATTTGCAAATGGTAGATGCTAAAATAAACAAATTATTTTTTAAAAAAATTTAAAACGACGGTTAAAACCGTTGCAATTGCTAAAAGTGTCGCAATTGCTGCATTTAACTGTGAAGGTTTAAAGTGTCATAAATGCTGCATTTAAATACAACGGTTTAAAGTGTTGCAAATGCTAAAAGTAAATGTGAAGGCTTAAACCGTCGCAATTTCTTGGTACAACTACGATGGTTTAGACCGTCGTATGACTACCGTCACAATTACTAAGCAATTGTGATAGTTATGGCCGTCATATTTACTAAGTAATTGCGACGGTTTCATATGTACATACGACAGTTTCCGCATTTTGGTTTTTCAATTTCCGGATTGATTTTATACAACCCTTTCACATGGCTATCACATTTGAACCGTGGTATTAAGTAGATACAACGATTTTTTTTTTACCCATCTTAAGATAAAAATGATGGCATTATGTACGATGGTCAACAAGCCATCGTTTGATCGTCGTCAATAGTAAAAACAACGTTTTTTTTTTCTAAAATGACAATTTTGTGGCCATTATTTTTAGTGCCATTTTTAGTAGTGTATCTCCCTTGGCCACCTAAGAGAGCAAAAAGGAAGCCATTCATCCAGAGAGGGGTGGATTAGGGAAGTTTAATCTCCTTAGGTTTATGAAAAAATGAAGCAGCAACAAATTTTAACCTAGTGGCCTAAGGAAGTGCCTAGGCCACCCTCTTGTCTAGAAACAAGGTGGCCTTAACTTTCCTAGGCTGCCCACTTGTGCAGAGTCGCATATTTTCTGATTTTCCTTCACTTTTCATTATATATACCCTATTATAAACCCTAAAAACACATTCTTAGTTGGTTAGCAACAAAAAGATCCTTTAGGAAGCTCAAAAAAGGCACCAGGGAAGAAAAGATCTTGGAAAAGTAAAGAGAAGAAGAATGAGTTGTTCAAGGAAATCTAAGGAAGAAGAAGTTCAAAATCTTGTCTATGAGTGATGTTCTTTCTTTTTTCTTTGTATTACACTTTACAATATTGAGATTTATATTATGTAGTTGTATTTAAGGGATGAATCCTAGTCTATGTTCTTGTGTTGAGTTGTTATTATGATTTATTGAATTCCAATATATTTTATTTGACTACTTGGGCATTATTGTGATGGATTGATTGTTTGGGCTTGATTGATTTATTTAATTGATTGGAGTTCACTCTTAATGATTTTGAGAGTTGGGGTTATGAGTTGAACACCAAACTAAGTGGTCAATGTTTATTATTATTATTTTTATTAATTTGAGAGAGAGGGTGAAGGATTAGAACTTGGTAGTCAATGGGTTTTTAATATTTCCTAGAGATAGGGATATTTGGGCTTCTAGGTACTTTTTAGGTGATGAGTGAATGTAATGCCTCTTTAGGCTAGGTTAATTAGATAGAGATACCAATTAATTAAGCCTTATGAAAGAAATATCATAACTTGAGTGAGAGTGGTTTTTTTTTCAAACCGATGCTCGCGTTGGGATTTGATAAACTTAATGATAACTTCTTCACTTGACATGTTTTTGAAGCTTCTAAAACTTATAGAAGTTATGCATACTATAAACTGAACTAGAAAAAGAACCAGACACAGTGCAGCGAGGTAAGAAATAATATCTTTGCGTGTCTTTAGTCTATTTGGCTAAAAAGAAGCAGTGCGAACAACTAGGGTGGCTTCTTGACTCGATGACGACTCCGGTTGAAAACCAGCAATTCGCCTACTCCTTTGCGACATGAATGCAAAGCTTTTGCTTCTCACAATATTCTACCACCTAATCTTTATTGGTAAAACAACTTAGGCGAGGAAAAACTTTTCTTGATCCTTTACTATTGATTAGCAAAATCAAGAAGGAAAAAGGACACGAACGAGAGAGAGACTTGCAAGAGAAAAGCTCTGGGTTTTTTTTCCTTTCACGGTCGTGTGTTCTATGTGTAATGTTCAACCGAGACCCACGACTAGTATTCACTATCCTGATAAACAACCTGGTGTTTTTAATATATCAAAACATCTAGAGGCTATCAACGGAAGAAGTTTGGCTTAGCTTAACTCTTCAGTTCTGTGAATAAAAAAAAATCTTTTAGTCTAGGCTATTGGGTCAAAAATAATTTATTATTTTTCTTAGACTGAATGAGCCAAAAATAATAACTATTAATTATTTATTTCTTGAGTCTATTAAAATGACCCAATAAATAATTAATGAGTCCAAATGAACTAAAATAATAATTTAAGTCTTTTATTAACTAGTTTAAACCCATGTTAATTTTTCAAATCATTCAATCTGGGCTTAGGCCCTGAATAATTAATTAACCAATTAAACTAGATAATAAATTTAATTTCTCTCATTCTTTTATTTTATTCTAGTCTAACAATAAATTAGACTTTCTAAAAAAAATAAAATCCTTTTTATTGTGACCATTTCCTTGACCTAAAATAATTAGGACTTATGGGCTATTTCGAGGACCAAAAAGACATATCGCCTTGGCTACTAAAATAACCAAAGTACTATTACTATATAAATAGCTGTATTTTGTATTTTAAATATTTTTTAATATCACCATAAGAAAAGATTGACCCCAAGGGCAATGCTGCGTTAGCTATGTCTTTGAACTGTAGGTGAAGTGACTAAAATACCGCTTTACACACCGCCATGCATTTCGAGAGGAAAGAGTGTACTAACACCTCTCTAAAAGATATCTACCATCCTTAGGCTTCTAGTCCAATGACCCATGACTTCTTAGAATATTTTTTCTTTCCAAGGGAGAAACCCTAAAGCCAATATCCAAGTCATATTCCCTATGGCCATGGTTAATTAGATCATTCGGACAACCACAATAGGTGATATAGTGTAGACACTATCTTATACAAATCTGTCATGATTAACTAGTTGTATGTACCCTACATACAAGTATATTAGTCCTTCTAAAGAATCTCAAGTGTAGTTTATGAAAGCATACACTTTCAGCTTTGTCAGACCACCAACTTCTACTCAAGCTATAGAGTACAAGTCCACGCTGTAGCAGTAGTAGTCTAGGTTTTTTTTTTCGCATAGCACTTTTAGAAACCACTACTACAGGTCTTGTTCTACGTAATTGAAATACACTTGTGTTATGAAATAAGAAGACTACTCATTTGCTAAAAGTAAGCCATTTCCTATTTTGAATTCATAACACAATAACCTTGCCATGATGAGATTCCCATTCTAATCATCCAATTAAGAACAGTAGTTTATGTGTTAAGTATCCCATAGTCTATAACTTACTATGAAAGACATCCATTCACATAAACTATTTACTTAAACATAATGGGTCTTTTCTAATAAAATCATATACAAATATAAAAAAGATTTCACAAACAATTTCTGAGAAAAATACTTTTATTAATACAAGTCAAACTTACATCTAAAACCTAGTCTAAGAGGGCATACATCCTAACAATCTCCCACTTGCACTCTAAGACTAAGTAAGCCCATTATGCCCACCTTTATGACGTCTAAGTGTCTTCTCAAGGCTCTCTGCCAAAGGCTTGGTGAAAGGATCTGCTAGACTGTTTTTCAAGGCAATCTGTTCCACCACGACTTCTTGTCTCTGGATGAAATCTCGGATCATGTGGTACTTCCTCTTTATGTGCTTCCCCTTTTTATGGTTCTTAGGTTCTTTAGATTGTGAGGCTACATCAGTATTGTCGCAATACATCACAACTGATTTATCTATTTGTGGCACGAATCCAAGTTCCAAAAGGAACTTCCAAAGCCAAGTTGCTTGCTTGGATGCCTCCAAAGTTGCCACATACTCACCTTCCATGGTTGAGTCAGTAATGCAAGATTTCGTGATACTCCTCCATGAAATGGCTCCTCCAGACTAGGGTAAGACATATCCACTAGTGAATTTTCTCCTATCGTTATCCGCTTGGAAGTCTGAGTCCATGTATCCAGTTGGAACCAAGTCATCAGCCCTATAAACCGGTATATAATCTCTCATACCTTTAGGATCCTTGAGAATATGCTTTACAGCCTGCCAATGAGCCTTCCTGAGGTTTGACTGATATCTGCTAACTAAGCTACAACAAAGCAGGTATCTGGCCTAGTACATAGCATGGCATATATGAGACTTCCTACAGCTGAAACATATGGAATCCTACTCATTCTATCCTTTTCTTCTTTAGACTTTAGACAGTCCTTTGAAGAAAAAAACAACCCATATCTAAAAGAAATCAATGTCCCCTTACATGAGTCCATGCTGAACTTAGTCAGCATCTTGACAACGTATGTAGCTTGGGATAAACCTAATATTCTCTGCTTCCTATTACTAAGAAGCTTTATTCTGAGAATGTAACTGGCTTCACCCAAGTCCTTCATACTAAATTGACTAGACAGTTAAACCATAGTAGATGATAGAGTCCTTACATCAATTCCAATAAGTAGAATGTCATCCACAGACAGTACACAAAAAACTACGTTTATGCCTTCTAGTTTCCTATACACATATGGGTTATCCTCATTTTGAATAAAATTGCAAGACTTTACCGTCTCATCAAAATGAATGTTCCATGCTCTGGATGTCTGCTTAAGTCCATAAATGGATTTCTTAAGCCTATAAACCATATGTTCTTGGCCTTCAGCAATAAAGACTTCTGGTTGGGACATCTAGATGTCTTCTGGGCCTAATTTAGTTATATATTTCCTAGATATTTGAGGCCATTTTGTTATACATTTTGTGTAATAACTGGTCATATTCCTTCATATTTGAGATTTTACCCTTGGAAAGGTATTTTATGCATTATTTCAGATTTTAGGGGTAAAATAAGGCAAAATCATCGCTAAACAGACTAGAGGCGATGCCAGACACGTGCTGTTGGTAGGTACTTCGAGGCGATAAAAAATTGGTGAAATAGAGCAGAACAGAACACAGCCGGCGCCGGCTGTAACCTGGAATACTTGGCATGAAAATCGAGAAAAATCGACAAATGAACAAGAGAAATAGAACACAACCGGCACTGGCCCTAGGCAGGACAGTTGGCGCCGGCTGTGCACTGGCACAAGAGGCAGTGCCTCGATTTTTGTGTGCCTTTTTGGTAATTTTTAGAGTTCTGGTATTTTTCTACTTCTAGTTAGCTAAAAACCATAGAGGGACGAATTTAAGCACTTCTAAAGCCTATATAGAAGAAAACACAAGTCAAAAGGGAGAATAGGAAGGAATTCATAGATCAAAACAAAAAATCAATCAATTCAATGAGGAATTCATGAAATCAAAGAAGATTGTGCAAGAGGGTCTACGAAAAAAGAAGAAGGAGGCTTGTCTATGAGTGCTTTCTTTTAACTTTGTTTTTTTTCTTGAACAATGATGTATTAATTATTCTATTGTAATTTGACATTGTTTATGGTATTCTTCATTTTTGGAGTTACTTTGATCTTTTGATTAATTGATTATTATTCTTGGTATTTAATTACTTATGCTTATTACGAGATTAATTTGCTGTTTCTTTCTATTAACTTGCTTGGAAAAGGGGTTGATGGTGGTCTCAATTTGTTAATTTTATATTTACTGTCTATTAACTTGCTTGGAAAAGGGGTTAATTGCTAAGAACTAAGTAATTAATGGTTAATTGATGTCTGCCAGGATATGGATTCATTGGTTAATTTCATGTTTTAAGTTTGCTAGGATATGGAGATTTAATCAAAGATTGTGTTTAATGCATCTTTTGGGTGAATTAGTTGAGACCGGATATGTGATGCTAATTTGTTTAGAAGATAGTGATTTCATAGATTGGAAAATAAGTGAATCTATCATAATCCTTCATGATGCTAAGAGAATGATTAATTATGATAATGATTGGGTACTTCAAGGTCATGTTTGTCAAAATAATGGTTTGAGTTACATAATTCTCCATCATTGACATGCATATATTATATTATATTATATTATATTATATTATATTCTTTTTTATTCTTTTTCAATTTGTTGAGTCAGTTAAACAATGAAAGAAAAGTAATTAATGCATGCTTGTTCCTTGAGGATCGATATTCATTTTAAACCCTATGCTATGCTTAATGATGAATACGCTTACTTATATGTGTAATTTGGGGTTAACGTTTTAATTTAAACTTGATTAGGAATTTACTTATTTTTATATGATTTTTATACCTAAATTCATACAAATCAAGTTTTTGGTGCCATTGCCAAGGAATAATATCATGAAAGCTTGGATTTTGTTGATTTAACCATGTAAATATATAAAAATGTAAATATGTAGATTTGTACAGTTGTTCTTTTTGCAAAAAGGTGCCATCTTTTGTATCTTGTGTATCTTTATAATCTAATTTACTAACTTTGACTGATGTTTAATTAACTAATTTATTCTTTTAATTTTGTTTGAATTGTGCATTCCATTAGCTAACTATCTTCTATATTTAGGTGAAATGGCAAATTGGCTTAATGCGGAGCAGTACCCCCATTACTCTTCCAAGATAACACTTAAAGCACCTGAATCAGTAGAGCTAGAGACAGTTATTGGAAAATTTACTGTCCATGTCAGAAAACTCTTCCAAGAAATAGATTCAACATTTGAGAAGTTTGAGGAGATGATCTGTAATATGGAAAGACAAATCTGGTTTTTGACTGACACGGTGTTGAAGTCTGAAACACCAATAGACAAAAAGAAAACAGCTGCTGTTACATTACGGAGTGGAGAGGAGTTGCCAAACATTGCAGACTACAACCAACGCCCGTTGGAGGAAGAGAACCAGCCCCGGCTACACCCTGCCCTTCTCCCAGAAATCCCACTAGAAATTCAACTTTTCAGCCTCAAATTCCTTATCCTACTCGTATACACAAAGCCCGAAAGGATGCCCAATTTGACAAATTCCTTGAGATATTCAAATAGCTGCACGTAAACATCCCACTCAGTGAAGATTTAATCCACATGCCCAAATATGCCAAATTTCTCAAAAGCATGCTCGTAAGCATAAAGCAATTGGAAGAATTGTCCACAGTAGTGCTAAATGAAGAATGTTCAGCCATATTGTAGGACAAATAGAATTTACCACACAAAGAGAATGATCCAGGGAGTTTCTCTATTCCATACTTAATTGGCACTTTCAATTTTTGTAATGCATTAGCTAACTTAGGTGCTAGCATTAATTTATTGCCATATAAAACATTTAAAAAGCTAGGTCTAGGAGAACCCCAATCCACTAGGATGAGTATTCAACTAGCAGATAGATCTATGAAATATCCTAGGGGTATAATAGAAGATGTGCTTGTAAAAGTTGACAAATTCATATTTCCAATATATTTTGTTATTCTTGACATGGATGAAGATTCCAAAGTCCCTTTAATCTTAAGTAGGCCCTTCCTAGCTACAACAAAGGTGTTAATTGATGTTCACGGGAGGAGGTTGACATTTAAGGTTGGGGATGAGGAAGTGGTTATTCAAATCCACAAAAGCATGCAACATCCTTTATCTTCTGATAATTCTTGTTTAAGTATTGATATTCTTGACGAACCTATTTTAGATTTTATCCAGGAATCATTTGAGGAGGAGTTGGTGAAAATTTCAGTAGCATATTTAGAGGATTCTATCGATGAGGATGGGATAAAGAGAATTGAAAAATTTTAGAAAAGCAGTTTGGGGAGAATGAAATCATCCATAGAGGATCCTCTAGAATTGGATCTAAAAGACCTACCCGAGCACTTGGAATATGAGTTCTTGGCTGAAGGACATAAATTGCCTGTGATCATTGCCAAAGATCTCATTAAAGAACAAAAGACCAAATTGGTAAGTGTGTTGGGGAAATATAAGGGAGTAATAGCATAGAAGATCACAGTGTTAGTGTTATGCCCTAGAGGCAATCACTTGTACGTTGTATATGACACATTTTATTTTAATAAAAGGCATTATTTATCTTACAGTTTCTTTTGTTTACTTTTGTGTAAAATAACTATTAGATAAAGTCCCTAGTACAACACCATGTTAAGAAAATCATGAGAGAGATCATGATATGAGATTCTACTACACTGTATAGTGTTAGTACTTAAATAGTCCTAAGTCGTAGTATTAATGAGACTGGACATCATTAATGCGTTAAGACTAGCATATGTTAGACTTCCTGATTTGATCAGGTGGTGGTTCTTATATCCGTGAGTATTGAGATACTCAAAGTTAACACGTGGATGCTTGTTAATGTAACAAGTTCATTGGATGACCTAGCTATGAGATAATCACATGGATAACTATTTAGTGCTAGTGATATAATTTCAATATAGCAAACGTGCAAGTATCCTTAGACCTGAGATCTCCAAGGTATTGTTTGCTGAACATTGTGCTTTGATTCCAATCTCTGGAGCCAGATCGAGGGCCACCTATGGGATGGATATTGGGTATATTGTGAGGTAAACGAAAGTAGTTGAGAGGATCAATAAAGGATTCACCACTCCTAATAGTAGGGGCGAATATCTCACGGCCACTTGTAGGAATTACTACTCAAGAAGTCCTTGGCCAAAGTGACTGTGTATTGGAAACAGTTCCAATTAATAAACAACTAGAGTAGTGGGTTCCTGATACAAGTACTATTATACTCGGGCCAGAATTAATATATATTCTGGAGGGAGTTGGCACTAATTCCATACTCCAAACCGAATGAGATACTGTATGGTGAAAGGAGTTAATTGTATTGAAGTTTGTTATTGAAGGGTTCATGTTAAGCCACTTGACTTCCTGGACTCTTGGGTGGTCATGATGTGTTGCTAGATATCACTCATGATATGAGAATATGGGTTTATTAATTGATGAATTAATAAACCAAGCCTGATTAGAATCAATATGATTAATTCTAATTAATTATAGATTATTAATCTCAAAGACGTTTGGATTAATTCATATTTTCTACCAATTAACTAGGAAACCTAATAGGTCACACACAATAGATGATTCGATACTTAAGATGTTAGTTGATAACAGAGTAGGGTTAATTGTAAGAAAGAGAAGTTGTTATGGCCAAATTATAATTAGTTATAATTTATGGTCCAAATTATAATTGTGAGAACTTAATGTTTCCAATTACAATTAGAGAATTCTAATTGTGTTAGATTCTCAGTTTTTCACTAGGGTTTTTTTGGATATATAGGTGATATACCCGAAACCCTAGCTGAGTGATACACACGAAAAATAACAACCTCGAAAGCTCTCTCTTCTCTTTTTGTCACTCATTGATCTTGATCACAACCTTAGCCACCATTGTTTTTCTACTAGCATAGAAAATTTTGGTGCTTGAGTGAGATCCTCTGTGTGGATTTCTGTTAGAGATAATTACACACTGTGATTATAGTGGTTGGACGTTCAACTCTCGTGGTATTTGATCAAGAGGATTGCTGGATCGTGCCTCAGACTTGAAGAAGAAAAAATTTGTTCCTCAGATGATCAAAGGAAGGTAAAAATCTGTTATCTTTATTCTCTTTATGTCTCGTTTTCTACACATATGAGGATCTTGGGTTGGTATTTCATTCTTATTTTTCCATTGCGCCATATATGATATGCATCAGATACCCAACAGTGGTATCAGAGCCTTACTATGTGTGGTTTGCAGACATTGTTTCTTGCATGAAAGTTGTTTCATATAATCGTGTATGCCTTTGTTCACTATGAAAATTATTTTCACACAAGTCAAAATTGTTTCGAGCATTATGGGTTGGGTCCGTAGCACAATATGCTTGTGTCATAGTTACAACATATTTCGAAAAATGTTTTCTTTATGTGCTGAAAGGTTTTTACAGAAAAATATTTTCTTGAACATGTGTTGTTGCCTTCCGTTTCTTTCAAACTTTTGGTTTTGTTTTGTTTAAACTAACAAATTGGTTGTTGTTTTGAGTTTCAAAACAGAAAATTCTGCTGAGAATTGTTCTCACTAAACTATTGTAGAAGATAAGGGCTCCCGAAATTGTTTCTGGAAAATTTTCTAAAAATCGCCGCCTCTTCCTGACTACAGTCGGCACCGGCTCTAGCTCCTAACCGGCGCTGGTTCAGTGTTGTTATGTGACGTCCAGAAATCATTTATTGAAAAAATTTTCCTTAAAACCAGACCCCTGCCAGCGCCGACTTTGGCTTCCAAACCGGCACCAGTTCTGCTCTGTTTCAACATTCCAGTAAAAAAAAAAAAATAATAATTTTGAAAGGGAAAAATCTCATATGATGAGAGGTGGTAAAATAAAATTTTCTTTCAGGGGGTGCTGCCCGCTTGACTCCCACCCGCTGACTGGCCAGTGGGACCACCATTTTCAGTACCAGAGACGGGACCCAAAAGCATTTTCCCAAAATTAGTTTTGAGACAAGCAATATTATTTTTCAAAATAGTGATTTTGAAAACTTAAAATTAATGTATTTTTTTAAAATATTGATTTTAGAATTTGTTTTATTTTTTCAAAATAGTGATTTTGGAATAATAAAATTTATATGTTTATTTTGTCTGAGCATAATTAATGGCATGATGGATGGTTGTGGACTAAAACCAATTATATCTGTTCATGCATTTTACAGTTTTGATTTTTTATGAAATAGGGCTTGCGTGTCCTGCCTTCTCTAGAATTTTTGTGTAATTCTCTTCTCATCTAAGTCCCCTCGAATGTAACTCGAGGTTTTCTCTCTTTAGGAAATTATGTAATTAGTTTACATAGGTTATATAGGAGTAGAATTATTCTATTTTGGAGATGGCAACCAAAACAAGACAATAAGGTAAGACCTTCTACTTAAATTATGCATGAACAC